>CM046444.1:31949374-32489374 GCA_025506515.1 Flaveria trinervia
GAAAGAAGTGATGCCAACCATAACGTTCAATGGATAAAATCATTGATCAGTTATATAGGCAGGGTTTTGACATCCAAAAACTAGACTCCGATATCAGAAGGTTGGAGATAGAGGAGATCAATTCAAGATGGGCTAGTTATGATGCCTTAGAAAGAGAAAGGCCGGAGATAATGATTAGATTTATAGCCAAATACTTGGGAAGATCTGATAGAAATAAGGGCCTGGACAGGGACAACATCTTGGCAATAACCACCAAGATTTGTTCGTCTGAAGCATATTCCAAGGGTTTAGTGATTGAGGCATTAAATGAAGCTGGGGTTGGGAACGAAAAGAACTGACAAAATTTACTAAAGCCTCCCTTACAGCCAAATGCTAAAACAGTCTGAAAAGCCTCTATCCTCAAATCACTACCTCCACAACCCACTAAAACAACCCCTTTACCCTCTAAACCAACCATCCAACCACAAAACCAAATCCTTTACCCCAAAACCACTGCCAGTGATGTACCTAGCCAAAAGAAAAGAAAGGTACTGAGGGCTGATGAAGAAGAAGAGGAGGATGAAGACAGACTGCCACTCTCTGCAGTTATCACTTTGCCTAAGGCTAATCCAATGTCCATCACTCCTGCTTCTCAAATGCATGATGTGATGATAAAGATTGAAGAGGAACAGATGCAAAGACATGATGAGGAAATGCTGAAAAGCATTGACAAAGCATATGCCACATCCTCTTCAATGATTAGCATGAAGAAAGAAGTCTTAAGATTGTACACCCTTGCTAATACCTTTCAATACCAAAGGGAAAAAGTAAGGATATGGCCTGATCCTAGGGTGGCACACCGGATTGTCAAGAAAGAAATTCCTTCAAAATACAAGGGCCAAGTGAAGAGGGTTGTCGACGAAGACATCACTGTGGTTCTTGTAATGTCCCCTTGGGAAATTGTAGAAGAGTTCAAGAAAGCCTATGAAGCCAAACAACCCCCCAAAGATGTTGGAGAATAAAATCATAAAGAAGGGATTGGTTTACAAAAGACTTGAAAACTTCAAACAAGATGAGCTCAACCTGCTCTTAGAAGGGACTCATCCAGATGAGTTTGCTTACAGACAAATAACCACGGTTGAGCTCAAGAATGGAAAACAGGCCAAGTACATCTCTAAAGTGTATGGCCGAGAAGGATTGTTTGATGGTGTGCCCGAGGTGCTGACAATGGATGAGCAGATCATGTTTCTAAGGGCTTACACCAGGGAATCCTGTAGGCTGATACACGGGAAGTAGATCTCATGGTTAGGGTAACAGCTCAGTGTCCAAGTCCCCAATACAGAGCTCCCAACCATATCATGCCAAACAGATCATCAGAGACTTCTTCCCAGGCCGATGCTGAAAAAGGGTCACTTCTCATCTGATCAAGAGGATAAAAAGACCAATCTATCTGCCAAAATAAGTGGGACTCGTGAATAACTTAGAGGTTTTGGCTGCATTGTTCAGGGGGAGTTTGTTGGACCAAAAGAACAATGAGCCTGATCAGAGAAACCTCTAAGTCCCACAAGACATCACAACAGCTGAAGAAGACCTGATCAGCTGTTCTACAAAGTCTGAAGAATACAACTGCTGAAGTATTCTGAAGTACTGAAGACAAAGACTGAGACAACAGCTGAAGATCTAAAGTCTGAAGACTTCAACAAGTACTGAAGACAAAGACTGAAGATCAACAGCTGAAAGACAAAGTCTGATGTTCAAGTACTGAAGACATCAGCTGATGTTAACAGCTGATGACAACAGCTGAAGAGGGCTTCTTCAGTTGTTGTGATGGTTTTTCTTCATCTAGTTTTCTTTTCGTTTCAGTAGTTTGTTTACTTTTCAGTAGTTTTATTTCTTTTCAGTACTGTAAACAACTGAAGAGGTTTTTCTTCAGTTGTTGTAGTATGAGTAGTTTTTGTTTTTTCAGTAGTTGTAAATAAGATGTTTAACACATAGGAACATTTGTAAGAAGATGTCAGTTGTTGACATCTTCAGTAGTTGTTAAACATCAGTAGTTATAAAACGGTTACATGTCACTATCAAGTGACATCAGCCTACGTCATTCTTTCCTTTATAAGGAAGGACGACTCACCTGTAATCGTGCCTTTGAGGCCGACAATCTTAATGCTATATTCCTTTTCGGATATTTCTCTCTCTATAACAAAATTCTTTTATCGTTTTATATCGAATGTTCTTGCTTGAATTTGTCTAACTCCGAGCTATTCCACTGCTATATTTGTTCAATCGATTAAACCAAGGGCTGAGATCCTAACAAAACAAGATATATTTTTGAATTTTTGATTGGAGATGGATTGAAATCTTTAGAAGAGCGTCTAACCGTTTATCTTCTTGGACAGCACAGCTTTATGTTATTTGATCATTTCGAGAGAGATTCATTATGGAATCATACAGGTTTATCAAATCATTTGGGACACTTTAAAAAAAACATTTCGATGCTTGATTCTTTTTTGATCGAGAGTCACAACAAGTTTAGGAAATCATACTAGAGCTATAAGAAGCACACACTAATTTGGACTGTTAAGACTTGCAGTGAGGAAACGACTGAAGGATGTGGTGTTAGTCATCAGTAGTTTAAACGACCGTTGACATGGTATTATCCTTTCAGACGTTGAAACAGCTGAAGTCGTGGTGTTAGGCATCAGTAGTTTAGAAACTACTGAAGCCCGTGGTTTTGACTTCAGATGATTGAAACAACTGAGGACATGGTGTTTGTCATCAGTAGTTATGAAACTACTGAAGACAGTGGTTTTGTCATCAGCTGTTGTAAACGACTGAAGACTTGGTATTGGTCATCAGTAGTTATAAACTGCTGAAGACGTGGTTTGCTTCAGTTGTTTAAATGAAACAGCATTGTACAAACGACTGAAGAGAGAGTTCTCTTCAGCTGTTTTCGTCAATTCTTAGCTTTTCAGCTGTTTCAAACTGTCCTCAACACATTCATCAGTCTTTATGCTGATTTCAGTTGTTTCATAGGACATCAGTACTTATCTGTTTTTACTGATTGCAGTAGTTATGACTGCATCAGTAGTTGTAACTACTTCAGTAGTTTAGAGCAGATGAAGTACTTCAGTACTTGTGAGACATTTAGCCTTCAGTAGTTAAAAAAATTACTGAGGTTAAAAGAGCTCATCAGTACTTATATGTGACAGGCACTCATGATCATCAGTATGAATTACTGAGATCATCAGTAGTTGTCACCTATTCTAGCTGCAGCATACCAAGCCTTAACACCAGGTTTTGGAAAGTTGAACTATCCAAAGGCTTAGTAAAAATGTCTGCAAGCTCATCAGCACTAGGCACAAACTTAGGATCAATCAGACCTTTTTCAAAACAATCCCTTATAAAATGATGTCTGATCTCTATATGTTTGGTCCTAGAGTGCTGGACTGGATTTTTGACAATGCAAAGAGCTGAAGCACTATCCATTAACAATGGAGTCTTAGTCTCTGTAATGCCATAATCCAAAAGTTGGTTTTGAAGCCAGAGTACCTGAGATGTACAGCTTGCAGCAGCAATGTACTCTGCTTCCGCAGTGGATGTAGCAACTGAGGTCTGTTTCTTGCTCTGCCAAGAAATCAAGCAGTTGCCTAGGAATTGACATCCACAGAAGTTGATTTCCTGGTCAACTTACACCCTGCATAGTCACTGTCAGAAAAAGCAACTAATTTACCAGAATGTCTGGTAGAATACCATAAACCTAGAGATGGAGTGCCTTGCAGATATCTAAAGATCCTCTTGACTGCAATCAGATGAGACTCTTTAGGTGCAGCCTGAAATCTAGCACAAACACATGTAGCAAACATAATATCTGGTCTAGAAGCTGTTAAATACATCAAGGACCCAATCATACATCTGTAAAGTGTTTCATCAACCACTTTACCTTTCTGATCTGAGTCCAGTTGTGTGGTGCTGCTCATGGGAGTAGAACAGGGCTTACAGTTTTGTAAATCAAACTTTTGCAAAAGATCTTTTGTATATTTGGATTGATGAATAAAAATTCCATCAGCCTTTTGTTTGATTTGCAACCCAGAAAGAACTGTAATTCTCCCATGGCACTCATTTCAAACTTCTGTTGCATCAACTTTGTAAAGGCATCACACAACTTTGGATCAGAGGATGCAAAAATGATATCATCTATACATAAATTTGAACAAGTAGATTATGCTGCCCAGCTTTCTTAATAATAAAGTCTTGTCTATGGAGCCTCTAGTGAAATTGTTTTCCAGAAGAAAGTTTGATAATGTCTCATACCAGGCTCTGGGAGCTTGTTTAACCCATAAAGAGCTTTATCAAGCTTATACACCCAATTAGGATGTTTATTGTCCTCAAAGCCTGGAGGTTGACATACATAAACCTCTTCTTTAACTTTTCCATACAAAAATGCACTTTTGACATCCATTTGAAAGACTTTAAGTTTTGATAAGCAGCATAAGCTAAAAACAATCGAATTGCTTCCAGTCTGGCTACAGGGCAAAGGTTTCATCATAATCAATACCTTCTTCTTGTGCAAACCCCTGAACAACCAGTCTGGCCTTGTTCTTAACAATAAGCCCATTTTCATCAGTTTTGTTCCTAAACACCCATTTAGTGCCTATTGCACACTTACCTGGAGGTAGAGGAACCAGTTCCCACACTTGCTGTTTCTTGAACTGAAGAAGCTCAAGCTGCATGGCATCAACCCATCCATTGTCCTTTAAAGCAATGTGATAATTCTTTGGCTCTTGCTGACTGATGAAGAGAGCATAGAAGCAGAAATTTGACAATTGACTTCTTGTTGATACTCCAGCAGTGATATCACCAATGATTTGAGACATAGGGTGATTCTTCAGATCTTGATACACAATGAGATCTGTGCAAGTGTTTGTAGCCGGTTCAGCAGCAACAGATGGTGATGGTGAATCATTTCCTTGAAACCAATCAGTGGATGGTAATTCAAAGGAAGTTGAATTCGAAGAAATCTCATCAGCATTTGTTGTGGATGGTGCTACTGGCGCTACAGGAACATCAGGTCTAGTTGAGTCAGGCAGCTGATCACTAAACCTGAAGAGGTGAGTACTGCAATCATCATCATCATCAGCAGTACCACCAGGTGGTGAACTGTTGACAGGAGCAACAGCAGGAGTTTGATAGGGAACATATTGCAGTATGTCCAAATCAAATAACTCCACAGGACTTTGTGGAATCTTGTCCTTTGGAGATTCATTAAACTTAACATGTAGAGTTTCTTCAACCATCTTTGTTCTGCAGTTGAAGACTCTGTATGCCTTGCAAGTAGATGAATAACCAACAAAGTATCCTGCATCCACCTTAGGATCAAATTTGTGGAGTTGATCCTTTGTGTTGAGAATAAAACAGGGACACCCAAATGCTTTGAAAAATGAAATCAGAGGAGCCAAATGATGGAGAACTTCATATGGAGTCTTCATCAACCTCTGATTTACTAAAACTCTATTTTGCACATAACAAGCTGTGTTGACAGCTTCGGCCCAAAAGGTCAATGGCAAACCTGAGTCAGCCAGCATGGACCTGGCAGCTTCAATGAGGGTCCTGTTCTTTCTCTCCACTACTCCATTTTGTTCTGGAGTCCTTGGAATGCTGAACTGCCTTTTGATTCCCTTTGAAAGATAGAAGTCATCAAGTGTATGATTTCTGAACTCAGTTCCATTATCACTCCTAATACACTTGACTGGAAGGGAATACTGCTTCTCAATGTACAGCACAAAGTGATAATCTTCTGAGCAGCCTCATCCTTTGAATGTAGAAAGAAAGTCCATACAAATCTGGAGTAATCATCCACAATTACCAGACAGTATTTCTTCTTTGCCATGCTCATTACTCTCACAGGACCAAATAGATCCATATGCAGTAATTGCAAGCAGGCAGTGGACTTGGACACTTCAATAGGAGGAAATGAGACCTTGTGCTGTTTTCCTTTTAAACAAGCAGTGCATGTTTCATCACAGTGGAACTCCTTTATTGGTAAGCCTCTGACTAAACTATTGTGGCTAAGCTGATTCATGTTTTGAGATTGACATGACCAAGCCTCCTGTGCCACAGTTTAGATTCTTGAAAAGAGGCTTTGGAAAATAGGCAAGGATTGCCTTTGAGATCTATCTTCTTAGAGAGATCTAAGGCATACACTCTTCCTGTCCTGTTGGCTTTCAGGAGAGTGTGATCATCCAACACCTTGTCAATCAAGTGCAAAACTTTGGATGACAGAATCCTACAGTTTTGACTTGTGAAAAGGGCAACATGGCCTTTATCACACATTTGACTGACACTCAAGAGGTTGTACTTGAGATTTTCCACATGATTAACATCATCAAATTTGATTTCTCCATTGGAGACAAAGCCCTTACCGATGATGTAACCCCTAGCATCATTGCCAAAAGAGACAAATCCCTTCTTTCCTTGAGAGTAGTCATGAAGAAGAGAGATGTTCCCAGTCATGTGCATAGATCCCCCACTGTCTACATACCAGATGCTACTTTGGCATGTTGAAGAACCCTGCAATAATAAACAATCAGTTAGTTTTAGAGACCCAAACCTTTTGGTTTTGGGCCTGGTCTCATCAATAGATGGTAAACTAACATGTTTATTTGTAACAACAGCCTGAGAAGAAGAAGATGGTGTAGAAGAGGAGTCCTTTGGCTTAGACCTCCTTTTCTGTGGTTTCAACATAGGAGAATCTAGTTGGTTAACTCTACCCAACAGATGTTGTACCATCATCACCAGCTGTGTCTGATTTTGTGATAAAGCTTTCAGCTCATCAGACACATTGCTAGTGGAGTTAGATAAGGTCCTATGTTGCACCTTCTTCTTTTGAGCACCCTCAGCTGTCACCTGTTTAACTCTTCCTTTTGGATTGCTTTAAGGACTTAAGGGTTACAGGATTTGATGTTGCTGATACAAATGTGGTCTCAAACTCAGTTTTCATTTTTACCATTTTCTCATTAATTTCTTCTTTTTGTTTGAGTTTGGAACCTCTTTTGTACCAACAATCATCTGTAAGATGATTGAACAAACCACATATTTCACATGGTTTCTTCTTCATCTTAGGTTGATCATCAACTAAAGATGGTGAAGCAACAGAAGACTTGTTCTTCAATGCTTTGGAAGCATTGGTTGCTTTCTTGACATCCTCTTTAGTAGCCTTCAAACTCTTTCTACTGCCAGTTTTCTTCTCTTCAGTGCTGACAGCAGTTGAAGTTTGAACTTCAGGTGTTAAATCCTGCTCTCCAGTCCTTTCAGGACCTTCAGGATTAACTCCTGAGTTGATCAACTTATTGATCATGTGAATGTCAGCATTTGGACCATCAACATCAGCTGATAGGTTCAAGAGGACTTGATGCTGACTGCTACTTCTGATTGTGGTATCAGAAGGTAGATCACATGATTTGATGGATTGGTTATCACTCTCACCATCAGATTCTACCTCTGCTCTTGGGGTAAAATCTGTAGGTGGAGCAGTGATGATGCCAATGCCAAACTTCACATTTGAAGCAGATTGCTTACTAAGAAGCATTTCAAAACCTTTGCATGATTGTACCCATCTATCACACTCGACCTGGGTAACTGCAAGGGTTTCTTTGAGATCTTTGTACTTCTCTAGAAGTACATCTTCTCTAGCCTTATCATCAATTATTTTGCAATTCAGTTTATAAACCTCATCATTTTTATCTTTGAGCACAAACTCAAACTCAGCTTTGTTTTTGGAAATTATTTGTTCTAGCTCAATGTTCTTATTAATTAAAGCTACATTTGCTTCTCTAATGGAAGCAAATGCTGCTATGCATTGTTCAGAACATAATTTGGCTTTTGCCTCAGAGGATACCTGTGATACCTGAGGTGTAGAGGCATTGGAAGATGAAGTATCAGCAGACTCCAAAGCCATAAGAGCTAGATTCCCAAGGGACTGTCACCACCATGTTGACCAGCACCTGAGAACAGTTGATCATGACCAGACAAGTCATCTGGTAAACTGCTCCAGTCAACAACTCCTGGGGTGAAGAAGCTGTGTTGTTGAGATGAAGGTTGTTGATGAGATAGGGAAGGCTGAGGTTCTGGTAATGCATGAGGTTGTGGTGTCATAGGAACTTGAACTTGATTTGACTGTGGCATGTAATAACAGGGTACTGATATGGCATTTGACCCTGAGGAACAAAATATGCCGGAGATTGTTGTTGAGGATGATGACTAGATGTGACAGGATGTTGCCCTCTGTGTTGTTGACTATTGCCAGGAAAAGTCACAAAGGGTGCAGTAGAGTTAGATCCAGTTGATCTACACTCTCTTGCAAAGTGTCCAAGCCGTTGGCATTTGTGACACCTCAACTTGCTCTTGTCAAAACCAACTTTGGTTTTGCCAGAGAGTCCTGGGAATTTTCTTCCAGTTCTTTTGTAGAACTTCTGAGATCTGATATTTATCAAGGCCATTTGGCTCAAAATATCCATCTCTTCTAAGTCATCATCAGCAATCCCCTTGAGATCATCCATAATGAAACATAGATTGTCATTATTACATCCAGTGAACTGACCATCAACACTTACAAATGCAGAATTAGAAGTGCTCGAAGAGAAATTAATATGCTCATCATACTGCATTCAGATGAAGCATATTCTGACTCATGACCCACCAGGCAGTGTTGCCTTGTATAAAGTCTTCAGTGAGCTTTCCAGATGAAGACAGCTTTCTCTTCTGTTCTATCTCTCTCTCAAAAGTGAGCAATTTCCCATGGAGTTGGGTGAGAGATAGTTTGTCCAAACTTGCACTGGAGCGTAGGACAATAGTATATGTGTCCCATCTCTCAGGCAGTGATCTGAGAAATCTGTTATTCATCTGAATATTGGTGTATTCAAGTTTGACCATTTTTAGTTCAGAGATCAAACAAGAAAACCGCTCATATTGTTGAGTCAGTGTCTCACCCTTTCTATGAGAGAATGTCTCATATTGTTGGGCAAGAATTTCTCTATTATTTGCCAAGACCTCATCTGTTCCTCCAAATTGTTCTTTCAAAGCAATCCAGAGGTCATGGGCAGTTTCATGATGCATTAGCCCAGAATAGATTTCATTGGGCAAAGCCATGGCCAGAATTCCATGGGCTTTTGCATCAATCTCAAGCAACTTTTTATCCTCATCTGAGTATTGCTCCCTCCTCTTCGGAACCATTTGATTGGTTTCCGGGTTATTCACCATAGGCTTGTGTGGACCATGTACCACTGATGTCCAACACCCTGCGCTGTTAACAGACAGGTGATGGAGCATACGTCTTTGCCATATGTTATACTCATTCCTAACCAGCATAGGAGGCTTGGTTGAGGAACCAGTATTGTGAGGATCATTGGAGGGAGTGGTCATTTTCAGTTCAAAAACAGTTTAGTTCAAGTTTTAAAAAGTTTTAGACAACCACAACAAACTCAATGAGAACCAAGAAAAAGATCTCAGGATGAATGAGCAGAAATACAGAAAATTCAATCTCTATAACCGTTTCTTGCAAAAACAAAAGCTAATTCAATCAAACTTGGATCTTGAATAGCAGTTTCAATGATCAATTATTAGATCGATCAATGATTAAATGCTCTGATACCATTTGACAGGATCAGTGATCACAAGTTTGATGTATCAGAATATAAAGCAGCGGAATACAAACACGAATTAGACAAATTGTAGCAAGCCAACGATATTGTGAGCATTAAGATCGCATACAGTTATAGGGAGAGAATATGAATTTCTGATTTCTAGGAATGTTTATAGATGTAGAATATTTCTAATCGAATCAATCAATCATTCCATTCAATTACTCATTTCACTCAGTGATTACAATAGGTTCACTCCTTATATAGAGTGCAACAGTCACTGCTGTTATCACGGAAAGTGACAACTGGCAGATCAAATACAGAAATAACTAATTCTTAACAAACTACTGAAATGTTCACAACTACTGAGAACATATCAGCAAGTTAAGTACAAAATATAAAACTACTGAAACTACAACGACTGAAGAACAAGCTCTTCAGTCGTTTTACAAAAACTACTGAAACAAAGAAAATAAAACTACTGATATCACAACTACTGAAGAAGTACTCTTCAGCAGTTGTGACAAACTACTGAGGCTTCAGTACTTGATCTTCAGACTTTGACCTTCAGGTGTTTCATCAACTGATGACTTCAGTAGATATCATCAGCTGATGTCTTCAGTCTTTGTCTTCAGACTTTGTACATCAGTTGTTGATCTTCAGCACTTGTGAACTCTTCAGCTGTTGTTCTTCAGTACTTTGGTCTTTCAGCTTCAGCACTTGTGTTCTTCAGCTGTTGTACTTCAGCACTTGGTTCTTCAGCTGTTAAGGTCTTCAGCACTTGATCTTCAGCTGTTGAAGTCTTCAGCACTTGTCAAACTACTGATGAGGCTTTCAGCAGTTGTTGTGATACCGTGTGGGACTTAGAGATTTTCTGATCTTGGCTCATTGGTTCTTTTGGTCCAACAATAATTGTCAGTATAATTGTCCTTGTAAATCCATACACAGATTTTTGACACAGATTGGTGATGCATTAGGTTTGATTACTTCAACAAGCATTTGTGGATCCTACACTTATATGGTAATCAACATTTCTCTGGAGATTTTTGAGCGGCCTATGGATATTTGATAAGAAGAAACTATTATAAGAGCTTTCCAAGAGATGCCAAGCCTCAGGTCAGTGCCACAACACAGTAGAGAGGCGCAAACAACAATGAATTCTAGAATATTTAGGTTATTCCTATCCGCAGGTCAGTGCCACCGCACAGCAGAGAGGCACATAACCAATCTTCTAGTTAGAGCATTTATTTTTCTTTTTGCACATAACTCACCAACATTTGTCATTAGCTTGATTGCGCTTAACATTTTTTTTCCTTGCTTTGCTCATTATATGGTCATCCGCACACATTTGTGGTGTTTATTTGCTCGTCTCCCCTTATTGGAAATGTGTTGATTGTGTTAACTAGAGATAAGATGAGAACCCACAACAATTTAACAACTTAGTTTGAATTTAAATCACCAATGAGGTCTCCTCATCTATTGTGTTGAATCGACCGACACATCATATAATGGTCTAGCAACTTTAGGTCTACTTTCTTTGTGTTACCTCAGTAGCATACTAGTTTTACTATGATTTTTCCTTTTATTTTGTTTAGACTTCTCAGACGTATACTTTGAATTTTGCATCTTAATCATTTAAATTTTTGAAGTCCCAAACAATTTGTTCCCTGTGTACTATCATTTTCCATAAGCGTTGAAACAGAATCACAGATTTGATCTCATTTCTATTAGCTAAGCTTCCTCCCCCTCTTGTTTTTTTTAATTAAATAATGCAACTAATTTAATACTAATTTAATACTAAACTAACCTATTTTCCCCTAAATTCTAAACCCAAAAATATTTTTGTGTTTTTGGATTTTAATAAATAGGAAAATAATATAGAATGAAAGAAAAAAAAGAAAACATATCGGACTACGCACTTTCTTCCTCCAGAATCACATCACTTTTCTTTTTCACGCCATTACCTCTAAAAGGAAATATAAATACCTCGGTTTATCAAATGCTTTTGTGTAGAGGTCGGCGCATTGAATATCTGTATTAATTTTAATCATATCGATTAATTGATTTTTAAAACAGTCACATATAAAGTGACATTTAATACTGATGTGTTTAGTGTTAGGATGTTGGATTGGATTTTTGGTGACAACAATAGCAACAGAGTTATCAACAAAAATAGGAGTGTTAGAAAATTGCAAAACGTAGTCGCACATTTGTTGTTGAATCCAATGATTTGCGAACAACAACTTGCAAAAGCAACGTATTCAGCATCACATGTTGACAGAGCAACGGAGTTCTCCTTCTTACACTGCCAGGTGACTAACCGTCTACCAAAGAACTGACATACTGCTGATGTTGACTGTAGTTCATCTTGCAACCACCATATTCTGAGTCACTATACGTTGTAAGCTCAAAATCATCGTCATGAGGATACCACAACCCGAGTGTCGGAGTACCCTTCAGATAATGATAAATTCATTTCACACCCATGAGATGCTTTACTTTTCGTTTTCCCTTATATCTTGAACAAAGACACGTGGCATACATGAATCAGCACGAGACGCTATGAGATACATAAAGGATCCAATCATTCCTCTATACATTGTAGCATCATCCAGATCACCTTTTTCGTCGGGTTCCACATCATGGTTCATGGCAAGTGGAGTTTGAGTAGCTGAAGCATTCTTCATGTCAAACCAACTGAGGATGTCCCCTACATACTAAGTCTGATGCAAGAAGATTCCATTTGGCATCTGATCCACCAATAATCCTAGGAAGAACTTCCTCTCCCCTATGGCACTCATCTCAAATTCTGCTTTTATTACAGATTCGAATTCTTTATATAAATATTCATTTTTTGAACATGAGATTATGTTGTCCACATATATATCCGACCAGCAGTAAGTTACCGTCTTTTTCTTTGATGAATAATGTATAACAATCACTCCTCTGCGAAAATCATGTTTCACAGATGAGTTGAGAATTTCTCATACCAGGCTCTAGGGGCTTGATGGAGCCCATAGAGAGCCTTGTCCAGTTTGTAAACTTTGTCCCGATGATAAGGATCCTCAAACCCTTCGGGTTGACTGACATAGACTGTCTCACAGATTTCACCATGAAGGAATGCACTTTTTACATCTAGTTAATAAACTTTAATCATCATGTAAGATGCATAGGGTAAAAAGATACGGATTGCCTCCATTCTAGCCACAGGTGCAAACACCTCACTGTAGTCTATGCCTTCGACTTGTCTAAAACCTTGTACCACAAGTCATGCCTTGTTTCTGATTATGACCCCTTGGCCATCTTTCTTGCACTTCAACACCCATTTAGTGCCTATCACCTTAGCACCTTATCGTCTGTCCACCAGTGTCCATACTCCTAGCTTTTTGAACTATAGGAGTTCTTCTTGCATGGCACTAACCCATGCCTCATCATTTAAGGCTTCATTTACTTATTTTGGGTCAAATTGAGACACAAAAAATCGATAAGCACTATCGTAAAGATAGCGTTTTCCATGGCAGAGGCATAATTAGCTGACTATAGCTAATTTTGTGTTTGTACTCCCGATAGTACATCCCCTATGACATTATCCAACGGATGATAAACATTTATTTGAGATTGGGAGTGGCAGGAACAACTACTTCCTCATCTAGATCTTGAATTCTAGGTTCAGTATCTAGAGCTGTTGGAGTATGAGGTCAGAAGTGTCAGAGGCATCAACATCTGATGCTTGTGTACTTTCAGTAGCCGAAACCTGTTCCTCCTGGTCCACCTGTTCAGTCTCCACTTCTTCATTATCACAGGAGGAATCGCTTACATCAAGTGCTCCCCCTTTAGGATTAGAAGATTCACCTTGTGGAGTTGATGTTGTCGAGTCTAGTGGCGGTGTGTCTAGGACATCGGACATCATTCTGTCATTAACTCATCATCAGGAAGGTAGGGAGGTATGTTAAAGGACTTAAAGAATCCATCATAGTCAAACAAGAATGAAGGTCCCTTTCCAGCAGGGGGTAGTGTATCTCTGAACATCAACGTTACACCACAATTCTACCTAACCGTTTAGTTGTTATAAACTCTCTTGTCCTGTATATTGTATCGGAGAAAGATCCCTTCTTCAGCCTTCTCATGAACTTCGTAGACTGAGTTTTCTTCAGCAACATACATGGTGCTCCAAATGGTTCGAGATACTCCGGGTTAGGTTACATCTCTTAGCAACTCATAACATATTTAACCATGACGTTTGATCACCAAGACCCAATTGAGGGTGTAGCATGCATTGTCCACTGCCTCGTTCCAAAATTGGATAGGCAGTTTCGAGTCTGCTAGCATCATTCTTGCTATCTCTATCAAGCTCCGATTCTCCGCTCAACAACTCCATTCATCTGAGGGGTGTAGGCAGATGTAAATTTATGTACAATCCTTTTTCCTTACAAAATCCCTCTTTCCACTGGTTCTTGAAATCTATGCCGTTGTTAGATCGAATCTGTCTAACTTTCAACTTGTAGAGTGATTCCAATGTAGTTACCAGATGTTTGAAGGATTCAGATGTCTCTAATTTGGATTTCAGAAACATCACCCAAGAGATTCTTGAGTAATCATCTGTTACTACATAGCAATACAAACCACCAGCAATGCTTTTGGTGCTAACGGGACCAAACAGATCCATGTGTAAAAGCTCAAGAGGTAGGTCAATGGAATTAACTTTCTTTGCCTTGTGAGACTTCTTGGTTTGTTTTCCTTTCTTACATGCTACAAAAAGGAAGCTAGAAGTTCTTGACATTTACTCCATTCACTAAATCATTCTGTATCATATGATTCATCTTCTATGGATTTATGTGTCCAATTCTCCTATGCCAGGTGATTGTGTCCCTCTCTATTGCCTTTGCCAAGAATTATTGAACTTTATGATCAATTGTGGTGGCTTTTGATAGATCCAAGACATATAAATTGTTATATCTTGAAGCTGACATTAAGATTTTGTCCTCCAAGATAACGTAATCCTTTTTCAGCATGTAGCACTTCTTGTTGTCAAACACAACTTTGAAGCCTTTGTCACAGATCTGGGAGACTGAAAGCAAGTTGTTCTGTAGTTGTTGAACGTAGTTGACCTTATCAAACTTGACTTTCTGGTTTCCCACTTTGGCTTGATTAGTGATATATCCTCCTTTATTCCCATCAAATGATACATGTCCTCCTTTAATTTGTTTGACATTGAAAAAGAGAGACAAGTTCCCGCTCATGTGCCTAGACGCCCCACTATCAACAATCCAGGTATTTGTAATAGAATCGTAGTGGACACCCTGCACATTCAAAAGAAATTATCAGTTTAGGTTGGGCCCCAAGCTTAGCTGGCTTGGGTAACCAAGAAGAATTACACATCAAAAACTCAACCCACTGTCCACTTAAGGGTGAGGGCATATCGTTCTTCTTATTGTTCTCATTATCAGACACTTTACTTGACTTTTCTTTTCCATAAGCCAGTTTTGTGTAAGGCATGTTTGTAATAATAGATGACTGGATTAGAGTTTGAACCTTAGGTTCATTAGTTCTCTTAAGAAGAGTAGTAGAACTTCTTTTAGAAGAACTTTGTTTTGTATCATAAAGTTCAATTTTATTTCTGGGAGTCCTATAATAAGGACAATTGGAAGAAATATGTCCTCTCTTTCCATAATTGTAGCATGATCTCTCTTCTACATGTTGAGGAAACTGTTTATGTGGGGTTGAGTGTGATAAAGGTGCACCATGAGTTTGTTGGGTTTAGTCACTTCTCGTTTAGATGTTTGTGCTTCTTTAACAAAATTAATTGTTTGAAGACTTTTAACATCTTTAGTCTTTAGTTTATTTGGACTTTGATGTGTAACATGAGTTTGGTTACTTGTTTAGTCATTTTGGGTTCAGAAGAAGACATGTGTGAACCTGACCTTACATTAACCTTTTCAAATTTATCATCCAAATTAAGTGTAGGCATCTTTCCTTTTGATTCCACAGTAGACTCCTTCTGTTTGGTGATAGAGTTCACCATTTTAACCATGGAATCAGGATCATTAACCAAAGGAGTGGACACCACATGATCCTTTACTGGGTTGTTATTTACACGTCTACATTTTGTATTTGAAAGGATCTCATGTGGTGGTTGAACTACTTTGTAACCCAACCCTTCCCCATTATTTTGTTCTTTCACTAAGTGTTGAACTATGTGAGAAGAACTGGTCCAACTATGCAGTTTTTGTTTTGAAGAATTAACTTTGACTTCTAAAACTACTTTTTCTTTCTTAGTTTCTTCCAAATAATTTAAATAAAACTTTATATATTGATTGAAAGCAACAACCTCGGTTTCCCTTACTTGTTTACCCAAAAGTTCTATTTTTTCTTTGTAACTACACTCATTTTGTTTTAAAATACGATTAGCTTCAGTGCACAGTTGCAAATCTTTTACTAAGTTATCATTGTGTTCTAATAACCTAACAAATTTTAGATCAATGCTCTCTCTAAATTTATTACATTCAACACAGTCATGTTTTTCAAACTGTTGATCTTTAGTACTTACCTATGAGGAATCGGTTGAATCAGCCATCAATGCAAAGTTTGACTCTTCAGATACTGGAGATTCTGAACTTGTTGCTCTCAGATCTTCCTCAACCAAGTGATGTACCATGTTCACAGCTTCTTCAGTATCTGACATTACTTGCTCAACTGTGATCTTACCTTCACTTGCAGAACCATCATCCAGTCCCTCAACACAGGCAATGTTTGATTCATCCAAAGACAAAAAGCGGAAGGTCCAGTCTTGCCCTTCATCACCTTGAGCAGTCAAGGCCTTGTCTCTTTGCTTGAAGAGGTATCTCCACTCATGGGTTTGTCTTGATGGTTGAAGTTGGAAAATGGATTTCGATTTCCTATTTTCTTGGGCTTTACACATTCCCGTTTAAAATGTCCCTTTTCCCCATAATTAAAGCAAGTGACTTTAGTTTTGTCAAATCCAAACGTTGTGTCCTTTGTGGCTACCAAATTCTGCCCAGTCTTCTTAACGAACTTTTTTCCCCGTCTAACTATAATTGCAAGAGCCCACATGATATCCATTCTCTCCAGCTCGTTCTCATCAACTTGCTCGTAATCTTCATCAGGAAGATGACAATTACCAATCTTCCCGGCAACTAAACCATTATAGGATTGGACAACAGCTGGAAGAAGATCCATGTTCTCCTTCACAACCTCCACTATGACATTACTGAGATTCTCAGTCTTCAACTTCGTACTGTTGGCTTTAGGCACTATGTATTGAGTCGATAATGACCCAGACATTTCTTGTCCTCAAGCAGTGGATTGAGTAGGAGTCGTGGAACTGGACACAAAAGCGGTTTGAAGTGGTGCTCCTGAACTGGTTGAAGTGGGAAATGAGTTATAAAGTGAAGGATTCTGATTCTAGGATCATTTCTTTGACTTGTACTTCATTCTCAGTTCTTCCTCTCTTAACTTCATTGTAAAGTCATTAATATCCAACTTTGCATGAATATCATTCTGTCTCAGATTAGACACAAACAAATCCCATTTATCTGGCAAACCATCTACAAAACTTGACACTTTATCTTCCATAGACGTTGTTACACCATGAGTGTGTAGCTCACTCATCAGATGGTAGAACCTGTCAATAATGTCATTCAAGCTCTCTTTCCTTATCAAAGAGAAGTTATCAAACTCCTTCTTGAGAGCCTTAGCCTTCAGAGCATTTAACGTGGCATTCCGATCATATCTCTTCTCCAATGCTTCCCGGGGAATACACTTTCTTTCTGCATTGTACTTAACCTTTTGACTATCATACTTTCCTCCCAGAGTCAACTTAACTCCATCAGCACCGACTGGCATAGTGTAACCTGTCTCAATGGATGCCCAACGATTGGGATCAACTCCATTTGGATAGATCTCAAACCTTTGTTTCCATTATGGATAATCACCTAACGTTATAAGCTTTGGTGGTTATTATGATTCCCAATTTCATTTTCTAGAAGCAGAAGGTTCTGATGTGAGAGTCCCTTCTGGTAGTAAAGGCAGTGAATTGATCTTCCATTTCTATAAACTTTGAACTTTAGAACAAGACTGGTTTACTCGTGCGACTGGACAATGCGGATGAGTAATCGTGCGATGCGGATGAGTCAATCGTCTGATTGGACAAATGCAGATGAGTTAATCGTGCGATTGGACAAATGCGGATGAGTCAACCATGTGATTGGATAAATGCGGATGACTCAATCATGCGAATGGACAATGCGGATGACTCAGTCGTACGAATGGACAATGCGGATGACTCAGTCGTACGAATGGACAACGCGGATGATTCAGTCGTATGAATGGACCATGCGGATGACTCAAACGTGTGAATGAGCTATTCATGCAACTGAAGACTGTTGTGTTTGAAAATTTTTGAATTTTGACACTTTGACACAAAACACAATTTTTCCAAAAACCCTAATCTGTCGTATGACAAAAAAACTTGAACTTTTATGCCTAAGAACATCGAAAACCTCCTATGGACTAAAAAAGAAGAACTTTTTGAATGAAATTGTGAGTTTTGAACCAAAAACTAATCGAATCACATGCAAAATCAAGAGCCAAGGCTCTGACACCACTTGTTAGGACCGTGTATGTACGGAGTACTAACTGATTATGTGTGAAACCGAATTAAATAGTGCGGAATCCTATTTGATTGACGAGTAGCAGGGTCAGACTTCCTATCATTCTGATTACTCAGCAAGCTGAACCTGTGAGAGTTGAAGACCCAACTGAGATATACAAAGAAGATCAATAAGGTGCTGTAGGCCAGTCTTCTCAGTTAAAAGAACAAAGAGAAAAAATGATGTCTTCAAAGCAAAGCCAAAGAAGATGAAAGATACATCCTTTTCTAAACCTTAGGATGAGTCAGAACATCCTGAGGATGTGTAGCCAAAGGATGCTACATCAACTCATAATCAAGCAGGACCTCTAGCAGTAGGGAGACCCATCTTGTCCTGGACATACACCCCAAATCCAGAAAGATGGCATGTCATTAGTGATCAAGGCATTGAGGATGTCTACACATGGCAGAACATGTTCAATCTGCCTCTGCATGATCTTTTTGACATGAGAAGACATTTTGAGAGTCTAAGTGATCCTGATCATCTCATGAAGAAAGGGATGGTCATCATCATAATGATGACTTTTGATATTTGAAGTCTTCGTAGAGTTTTGGTAGCATCAGCCTAGGGGGAGTTTGTAAGGAATACATATTAAGGCTGATGCAACTCTAAACACTATATATCTCTTGCATGTTGCACAAGTACATTGAAGAAGAATACTTCGGAAGTTTCACACATGCAACTCGAATATTCTAAGTGTGAAATCATCTGAAGCCAAGACCAATATCTTCCGAAGCCAAAGATGAAGTCTTCCGATGCTTTAGAGACAAAGTCTTCCGAAGCTCAACACTTGAAGACAGATTTCTTCCAAAGACTTTTAGTACACTTGAACACTTGAAGAAAAAGGATAGCTCACATCCTACTTTAGTATACATCCTACAGCTCAACACTTGCATTAGTTGGTGAAAAGGTCCATGCTTTTAGTAACTATACATTAAGGTGTAACTTTCTACTTCATGTACTTTATCCTTTTTCTAATATATTAAGATGTGAGCTATGGCATGTCATAGTCACAAGTCAAAAGGCAATCTGCCTTTTGACTCTACAATTGATTTTGTGTTACGTCTAGTCAATTGTATCCAACTGGCCTTCAAAGTATGGCCGGCTGTAGGATGTAGTATATGTATCTCAAGTACTTGTAACTTTCCTTTATGATTTGTAACACTTGTAAAAGAACTTGAGAAGGCAATATACTGTAGTCTTGAAAACCATCTCCTTGTGTATTTTGCTATCATGTTCTGTCTCTTATTTACTTGTGTTCATTATATCATCTTTTATGGTTAATCCAGTCCAACTGTTTGAATTTAGTTTCATTTTATTTCTTTTTGAGGGTATTTAAACAATGATGCAAACGAGATTTTCATGCTTATGTTTAGGTTTATATTTTTGTTATATCATGTGTTTGAGTCTCATAGTTGAAGTGGAATGGAAATTAAGATTGTCAAATAAACCAACTCATACATTGGGGACAATGTATCCTAAGTGTGGGGAAAAGAAACCCTAGAGAAAATCAATACTTGAAATGAAAATTTAAACAAATTTCAAATTTTTTTCTAAAAATTTATCCTTTTCAAATATTAAGGGATTAGGTTAGGTCCTTAGTAAGGGACTTAATTTTGAAATTGTAGCATAGAGTTTGTTAGGATCAGTGATCTAAGTTTGATTGATTAGAGAGTATTGCAGCGGAATTCGAACAACGAATGAAACAATTCACAAGAACACAATTGATATTCAATGTAACAGTAAATAGTTATATAAAAAGAGAATTCTGCAAAAGAGATATTTCATTCATATGCTTTCGTGGTGGCTCAATGTCACACCTTACAATTAGGTCAATATTCCTTATATAGGATATGTGACGTCTGCTGATGTCACTTGATAGTGACATCTAACAGAATTATTCAAACTACTGAAACTATACAAACTACTGAGAAAGTTCTCAACTACTGATTACATCTCAGAGAATGCTAAGTACAAGAAACATAAAACTACTGAAACTAAACTACTGAAACTATAACTACTCAAAAGTAAATTACAAGTACTGAAAGGAAACCATCACAACTACTGAAGTTGATAACTTCAGCTGTTGTGACAACTACTGATCACTTTGGTCTTCAGTCTTTGTTCTTCAGACTTTGTAATCAGCTGATGTCTTCAGCTGTTGTGATCTTCTTCAGCAGTTGTAATGTCTGTGGGACTTAGAGGTTTTTCTGATCAGGCTCATTGGTTCTTTTGGTCCAACAAACTCCCCTGAACCAATGCAGCCAAAACCTCTAAACTTATTGATGATCCCACTTATTCTTGGCAGAAACACCCTCTTGATCAGCTTCAGAGGTAATCAGTAAGCACAGGCCGGGAAAAGGTTTCTAATCTTTTGATTGGCTAAGTATGGAAGGGAACTTTGTCTTGGGAAACTGGACACAGAGTCTTCTCCCAACCATGATACCTAATTCCCATTAATGAGTCTATAAGACTCATAGCATAGGCCTCAAGGAAAATAACTTGTTCCTCCTTGGTGAGTTCTTCTGCTTCTCCCTCGAAGAAGAACTCTAGGCCATAATACTCAGACAGCTATCTCACTGTCTTTCCATTTTTCAACTCCACAGTTGTTATCTCTCTATAAGCAAATTCATCAGGGTGAGAGCCTTCAAGCAACAACTGGAGTTCACTCTTCTGAAGATCTTCAAGTCTTTTGTATAACATCCCCTTCTTGATCATTTTGTTCTCAAGAATAGATTGAGGGGTTGTCTTGGATTTGTGAGCTCTCTTGAATTCTTCAATGATTTCCCAGGGTGAGACTACCATGGCCAATGTAATTGTAGCATTCAAGGTCTTCTTCACTTGGCCATGATATCTACTTGGTATATTCTTCTTATGAGTTCTAGAACTTACCCTGGGGTCTGGCCAGATCCGCACTCTTTCTTTTTGATGTTGAAAAGTGTGTCTAAGAGTGTATAGCCTCAGAGTCTGTTTCTTCATTCTTGAATGGATGAGGACTAAGGGAAATCCTTATCAACCATCTTGAGAAACTTCTCATCATGTTGTTTCTGCTGTTCTGCTTCTTCAATCTTTACCTTCACCATCTGCATTTGCAAGTCAGGAGTAATCACTTGTTGACTTCTATGCTCAGGTGATTTGAGTTTGAGAACAACAGAGATTGGCAGACTATCATCATCATCATCATCCTCTTCTTCATCTTCTTCTACCCTCAACACCCTTCTCCCCCTTCTCCTCCCTATTTTCCAGTTCCACCATAATCCCTCAGGATTCACCACGTGACCCAAGAACCGAACTTCGCCCAACCAGAATGCGCACTTGGAGAACTTGGCATACAACTTCTCCTTTCTTAGGGTCTTTAATACTTCCCGAATGTGACGGCATGCTCTTCCTTGCTATTCGAATAAATGAAGATATCATCAATAAGAACAATCATTGATTTATCAAACATCGGCCCACACACTCAAATCATCAAGTCGATAAAAGCAGCTGGCGCGTTTGTTAAACTAAAAGACATAACGAGGAACTTGTAGTGTCCATAACGCGTGTGAAAAGCTATTTTATGAATATCTTGCTCCTTCGCCTTTAACTAATGGTAGCCAGATCGAAGGTCTATCCTTGAGAACCAACTAGCACTTTGGAGCTGATCAAACAAGTCATGAATCCTTGGTAATGGATTCCGATTCTTCATCGTCAACTTGTTCAGCTCGTGGTAGTCAATACACATCCTCATGCTATCGTCCTTCTTTAGGAATAAGACTGGAGCACCCTAAGGAGATATACTCGGTCTAATGAACCCCTTATCCAACAACTCTTACACTTGCTCCATCAGTTCCATCATCTCGGTCGGAGCCAACCGATACGATGCCATAGCTACAGGCTGGGCATCGGGTATCAAGTCGAGCTAAAACTCGATCTCACAATCCAGTGGCCCACCTGGTAACTCTTCTCGGAATACGTCTGGGAAGACACACACAAGTGGTACATCAGAAAGTTGTGGTCTTGGCGTATCCACATCCTTCACGTAGGCCAAGTAGGCACTACATCTACGCCTCATGCACTTTCCCGCCACCGCCATCGAAATCACCTTCGGGATAGTCGTAAATCGATCACCGTAAATCATCACTAAACTCCTGTCAAGCGCTTTCAGTCTAAACGTCTTATTGCGACATACAATATTCCCCTTGTAGTCCGCCAACCAATCCATTCCCGGGACTATATCGAAACCGCCTAAGGTCACCACGAATGGTCTATCAGGAAACTTATGACCTTCTAATTTTATGTCACAACATTCTGTCATCTCAGAAATCCTGGTAGACTTACCCATGGTAGTTTCTACATCGAACGGTTCACCAATACTTCTACTCCTAAAGGCGCAACTTAACAAAAGGCAGCAAAAATGAAACTCCTACTAGCACCAGAATCAAATAACACTAAGGAAAGAGTTTGGTTTACTAGAAACGTACCTGACACCACATCGGGATCCATCCTAGCCTCCTCCTGAGTCATCGTGAAGGCTCTAGCGCTCCCCTTCTACCCTTCACCTCTTGCCTTCTTCACTTCTGTCACACCCTCAAAATCCACGTGCGGACTTTTATCGCAAGGTGTGTGAACAAACCAGGATCACAATCATTAGTTACTTAGAATGACACTATATGCCACATTCAAAACGAAGCTAACCAAAGTTCAAACGTTTAAAACCATGCGGAAGCGTTTTGTAAATAAGACAAACCGGAAGTAAATAAATGCATAATATGGCAAAACACGTGCCATCCCAATGTGAGGACTTCCCGCTATTTACCATTATTAACGATCCGAATGTGTGAGTACTTTTCAATGTATTAAGCACTATGTTAAAACATACCCAACTTCTAATAATAAAACAACCTTTGAGTACAAGTATGCCACCTCCCCTAGAAGAAGGTTTATAAAATAGAAGGGCATGAACTCACCTGGTGTGCAAAGATAATGAATAAAGAGACTCATGATAGGCGCAAAGAAAGTCCTTCAAATGTTACCTAGAACACACAAGTACGTAAGTACGTGTACACAGAAAACTTAACAACCCTAGGTTAACCTAGTTGACCCGTTTGACCCTTTGGTGACATATTAGATGGAATATTGTTGAATCATGCAAATCAACTTATCATACACGAATATCATGTAAGTTATCCACGTGCATCACATCATCAACCCAAGTTCTACCTAGGTCATCATACCATATTAGATCATCATACACGCATGCAAATCTCAATAATCATCATGCTCAATTAATATAAATACATCACATCAAACAATTCATACGTGAAGTCTAATCATGCACTACATCCCATCTGAAGCCACCCATAACCTCACATCCTAAACCCTACCATCCTACTAAGTAGGGGCCTCAGATTCACATGAATGTACAACAATCATAATCACATTACTAGCATACATAGTGACCAAGCATCCATACAACTCAATTACACATTATATCATAACAAACATCATCAACAATCATTCTAACATGATCTTAACATCACAAGCATGCCCAATTCATCATATCCAATGTTCCACAAAAATAAAGTTTCCCTTTTGGGAAAGTAGTATCTAAAAATGATCTAGCATCCAATTCAATCATAATTTCAACAATTATTTACCTAATCAAGTTCATAGATTTCATTCTAACATGTTAGTCACCTCTAAAACATCCAAATTCCCAAACATCATACACAAAAGTTTTTACTTTTAGTAAGTCATGATCAACATCTCAATTTCATGGATTTTCTAGCACAATTCAATTCAACTAACATCTAAGCATTACATCTAACATCTTAGCATCATATAATCATGAATTCCAAGAACAAAAACTTTCTTCTTATGGCAATATATGAACTAGATGATCAAACCATGGATTTCTTGCATAATCAACATAATATAGCATTCATATAACCTAACTAACATTATATCAACATCTAACAATCATCAATTTCATGTTATCATCACGAATTTCGAATCTAGGGTTCATCAAGAACAATAAACATGAAAAACTAACCTTTAGATGTGCTTAGATGATGATTATCACTTGCAATGAACTTGTAATACTTGAAACTACTTGGAATTTGACTTATGCTCTTGTTGTTGGATCAAATTCGCAAAAGAGATAGTAGGGAGAGGGGTTTTGGCCAAAGGGGGGGGGGTTTGGGGGCTACGGTTTTGTTAATTTTGGTAATATTTAGTTTTCGAATATTTACTAAATAACCCCTTTATTTTATTTTAAAAAACTATATTTCTAATACTTTTTAAACATTTTATAACTACCAAACCGAAGTATTATTAATCAATAATAATAATCCTAAACATTTACAATACGTCACACAACACACGAAATATATTTTACACGTTGTCACGTTATCGTGTAAAATCTATAAAACACACATTTAAAATTCTATAAAATCATGAACCACATAATCACAACTAATAATCAACATTAGTAACTTGATTATTATTGTTTCTCATAGATTATTATTATTATGTCACCAACATTCAACGACAACTAGTTTGTGCTCACGACACGTGTATGCTGGACTTATGGAACTAACGAAGTTTGGTAACGGAAAATTACCGGATGTCACATTATCCTCATGTTGAATGAACTTTTGTCCCGAAAATTGCGTTACATGGTTGTGCTACATCACGGTTGTCACATCATCCCCATGTTGAAATAAATCTCATCCCGAAATTTACTCAGTACCTTCTCCTGTTGTTGTCGTCCTTTCGAACAGATAAGGATACTTAAGCTTCATCTGATCCTCACGTTCCCACGTGAATTCCGGTCCACGTTTTGAGTTGCAACGAACTTTGACTATAGGTATCTTGCTTTGTTTAAGTGTCTTGACCTCACGATCCATTACATCAACGGGCTCTTCAACAAAGCATAATTGATCATCTACTAGTATTTCCTCGAGTGGTGCAATTAGTGTCTCGTCAGATAGGCACTTTTTCAGATTTGAAACGTGAAATACATTGTAAACGCCACTCAGTGACTCAGGAAAGTCCAATTGATATGCCACCGGACCTATTCGTTTCAGAATCTCAAATGGTCCAACATATCTTGGATTAAGCTTGCCTCTCTTGCCAAACCAAATCACACCTTTCCACAGCAAAACTTTCAGCAAGACTTTGTCACCGATTTGAAACTACAATGGTTTCCATCGTTTACCTGCATAACTCTTCTGTCTGTCTCGCGCCGCAGCCATGCTGTTTCGTATCTGCACTGTCTTCTCGGTGGTCTCTTGTACCAATTCAGGACCAGTCAATTGACTATCACCAATTTCCTCCCAACAAACTGGTGATCTACACTTTCGCTCGTATAATGCCTCAAATGGTGCTGACTTGATGATGGTATGAGAACTATTGTTGTAAGAAAACTCACCCAATGATAAATGAGCTTCACAATTATTCCTAAAATCAAGCACACAAGCACACAACATCTCTTCTAATGTTTCAATAGTACGTTCACTCTGACCATTGGTCTGTGGATGGTAGATAGTGCTCATATCCAGACGCGTACCCAAAGATTTTTGTAACGATTGATAGAATGGGACGTAAAACGAGCATCACCATAAGAGTTAATCGAGATCGGCACGCCATGCCTCGACACTACTTCCTTCAAGTAAATTCGCATTAACCTGTCCATTTTATCAGTCTCCTTGATCGCCAAAAAGTGAGCTGACTTAGTCAGTCGATCCACGATCATCCATATCGTGTCATAAACACTAGGTGTTCTGGGCAACTTAGTAATGAAGTCCATGGAGATTTGTTCCCACTTCCACATGGTGATTTCAGGTTGTTGCAGTAACCCAGATGGTTTTTGATATTCCACTTTAACCTTAGAACATGTCAGGCATTTGCTCACGTGTGTAGCTACATTTGCATTCATGTTAGGCCACTAGTAGTGCACCTTCAGGGCATGGTACATTTTGTCAGAGCAGGGATGTATGGAATACTTAGACTTGTCCGCTTCACTCATAACCAAGTCTCTTAGATTCCCATATAAAGGTAACCAAAGTCTATCCATGAAATATCGTATTCCGTCAGATTTGACTTCTAACTGATTATTGATCCCGCGTATAGATTCGGATCTAAGGTTCTCACCTTTCAAGGCTTCGGTCTGGGCTTCCTTAATTTGTTAGGGCTAACACTCGTCGGGGTTTAGCGGTTTCGTTTCTACTCAAGGCCTTGGCGACTACATTTTCCTTTCCCGGGTGGTATTTAATAGCACCGTCATAATCATTTAATAATTCCACCCAGCATTGTTGCCTCATGTTAAGCTCTTCTACTCAAAGATATGCTGAAGACTCTTGTGATCGGTGTAAATTGTGCACTTGGTACCGTACAAGTAATGTCTCTAGATCTTCAAGGCAAAGACCACTGCTCCTAACTCCAAGTCGTGAGTAGTGTAGTTCGTTTCATGCACCTTCAGTTGTCGCGAGGCATAAGCTATTACTTTATCACGTTGCATCAGGACACAACCAAGTCCTTGGATAGAAGCATCACAGTAAACCACAAAATCCTCACTTCCTTCAAGTAACGCTAATATCGGTGCACCACAAAGTTTGTGCTTCAATAACTGAAAAACAGCTTCTTGACTCTCACCCTATTTATAGGTTGTTCTTTTATGGGTCAAAGCTGTGAGAGCTTGTGCGACATTTGGGAATCCCTCAATGAAACACCGATAGTATCCTGCCAGACCAAGAAATTACCTTATTTCACTAGGCATCTTGGGTACCGACCAGTTCCTTATCGCTTCGTTCTTTGCAGGATCCACATGTATTCCCTTCTCGTTAACAATGTGACCTAAAAATTGCACCTCATGAATCCAGAAGTCACACATAGAAAATTTGGCATACAAGTGTTCCTTTTGGAGTAGCTCCAAGATTAGACGTAGTTGTACCTCATGTTCCTCCTTTGTCCTAGAATAATCAATATGTTATCAATAAACATGATAACAAACTGATCAAGGTAGGGTTTGCACACACGGTTCATGAGATCCATGAAAACTGCTAGTGCATTTTTCAACCCAAATAGCATGACCAAAAATTCATAGTGACCATAATGAGTGCGGAATGCAGTTTTGGAGATATCTTCCTCTCGGACTCTCAGTTGATGATAACCAGATCTCAAGTCAATCTTCGAATAATAGCTTGATCCCTGAAGTTGATCAAACAAGTCATCGATACGAGGTAAAGGGTATCAGTTCTTGACTATGACCTTGTTCAATTCTCTTTGATCTTGCACATTCAAAAAGTTCCATCATTTTTCTTAACAAAGAGAACAGGTGCTACCCACGGTGATGAGCTCGGTTGAATAAAACCTTTATCCAACAGCTCCTGGAGTTGCGTTGATAATTCCTGCAATTCATTCGGTGGCAACTGGTAAAGTGCTATCGCATCGGAGCATTTCCAGGTGTCAAATCGATTTGAAACTCAACTTGACAATGAGGTGGTAGTCCAGGCAGATCCTCCGGAAACACTTCCGGAAAGTCACGAACCACCGGAATGTCTTCTATCTTCTTTTCCTCTTCTTGCTGGTTAGAGACGAGAGCTATTATGGCCAAGTGGCCCTTGCGTAACCACTTTTGAGCCTTCATGAACGATATGAAGCCTATCACAACACCATTCTTCTCGCCCTTAACCGAAAGTGTTTCCCCATCTACCATAGGAATAGGAATAACCTTCTCGTGACAAATCACATCAGCCTGCTTCTATGATACCCAATCCATGCCTACGACCATATCAAAACTTCCAAGAGTGACGGCCATAAGGTCAATGTCAATGGTATGACTAACGAGTTCTATCTTACAATTCTTATGGATATACGTAACAAACATTTGCTTACCATCAGCCAATTCTACGACATACTTAGACTCCAATGCAGAAGTCATAGCGCCTAAGAGGCTACAAAACTTAATAGAGATAAAGCTCCAATCGGCTCTAGTGTCAAACATTATAGAAGCAAAACGACCATTAACACGAAATTTACTAGTAACCGTAGTAGGATCGTTTAGGGCTTCACCTAAACCCATGACAAAGGCTCTCTCTTTAGGTCCAACATTGTTGCCTCCATTGTTGTCACCATCACCATCATTGTTGTTATTGCCACCATTACCGTTGCCATTACCATTTCTTCTCATTCGAGGACAGTTTTTCTTGAAATGCCATTCCTTTACACACTAAAAGCAACCTTTTGGTGTTTCATGGGGCTACTTAGGCTGCTTAGATTGTTAAGGCTGTTGAGGTTTCTTCAATAGTTCTCCCCGACAATCCTTTGCCTTGTGTCCAACCTTCCCACAATGCTGACATCGGAAACTATCACACCTGCTAGTGTGATGGTAGTTACATCGATTGCACCTTGGTTTTTTCCTCACGTATCCACTTGGTCCTTGTGATGATGAAGATGATTGGTTAAAGTTATGATTGTTATCAAACCATCTATGTTGATGTTGCTGTTGAGGTTGATGTTGCTGAGGTTGATTAACAGATGACAATCCCTTGCTAGCATTATTCCCACTTACGTTTTTTGTCGGGCACGCCTACCACAGCGCCCCGCTTGGGTAACTTTCCTTGCTCCATAACTTGGTGAGTGAGCTTGTGAGCCAGTCGTATCACCTGTTGGATGGTAGGGAGATTTGTAGCAGTCACCGTACTCTGAATCTCCAGGACTTAACCCGACAAGTATAGCTCAATTCGTCGACTCGGCGGGTCAACCATGCCAAGACAGAGTGTCACCAGCTTATGAGACCTAGTGGTGTAAGCCTCGATGTCAGATCCTTTCATCTTTAATTACAAGTTCTCAGCTTCTAGTTTCTAAACTTCATTACAAGGACAATATTCCTCCATTATAATTGCTTTGAACTCACCTTATGACAAAGCTTTAGCCATCTCTTACCCCTGCATCTAGACTTGAGCATTCCACCAAGAGAGCGCTACACCGTCAAGTGTTCCTTTGGCTCCTCCTCAGACTCCATCCCCGGGGCCTACCGTGGCTCAAACTATTTTTACATGTGATGTATATGAACTATATCCTTGAGAAGTGAGGCCACTAAAGCTGCAATAGCCATATGAGGTGTGTAGGGTAGGGGTATAATATGGCATATCTAGTCAGGATAGGGATCGTACAAAGAACATTTTTTTCTTTTCTAGCATCCTAATCGGTGCAGTGCGATTCCAGTCCCAATTGTCAGAATTAGTCATGTCCCGTTGAATTTTTGACTCATCCAGAAAGTACACATCATATATAAATATGGGGGTCTAGAACCATAACTCATAAACGATGAGAGAAGAATAGGAACCTCGGGTTTCTTTCCGGGTGCGTGTCGAACAGGGGATGAAAATGGTGAAGATGCCATATTGCAGTGTATGAGATGTGTATGCTAATGAGTATACAGTAAGAGGATAAGCAACGAGTAACTAACTAACCGTGTGCGGTTATAGACTTTCGTATATGCAACCTAGTTCCCTATAACCAATGGTTCTGATACCAATCTATCACACCCTCAAAATCCACGTGCGGAGTTTTACCGCGAGACGTGTGAACAAACTAGGATCATAGTCATTAGTTACTCAAAACGACACTGTATGCCACATTCAAAACAAACTTAACCAAAGTTCAAACGGTTAAAACCATGCAGAAGCGTTTTGTCAATAAGACAAACCCAAAGTAAATAAATGCATAATATGGCAAAACACGTGCCATCCCAATGTTTAAAACCCATAGATAAAAGACAACAAATATGTCTATGAAATAAAATTTTAAGATGCATGTTGGACCCGTATTATGCTCCTAATGGCAAGCAGAGCTAACGACCTGAGAATAACATACTAAAAATGACAACACAATGGTTGGTGAGTTCAAGAGTTGCATTTAACATAAATATTAACGGTTGTATAACATAAGAAGTGTATTGAAATAGATAGGTACTCTATAATCATAGTGATTTCACGATTGAAGCTGACTGTGTTGCATTTGTTGCCTCCCGTCACGACTTACCAGGTCGTGACGATATTTGTGTGTAGGACAATATTGCACCCGTTTGACCTCGAGTCACACAGGTGGGGCTTGTCACATCCGGTAGTACTACCGAAGATTTCCCGCTAGTTACGATTATTAACAATCCGAAAGTGTGATGACTTTTCAAGGTATTAAGCACTATGTTAAACATACGCCACTTTTAATAATAAAACAACGTTTGTGTACAAGTATGCTACCTCCCCTAGAATATGGTTTATAAAATAGAGGGGCATGAACTCACCTAATGTGCAAAGATAATGAATAAAGAGACTCGTGATAGGTGCAAAGACAACCCTTCAAAGGTTACCTAGAACACCCAAGTACATAAGTGCGTGTACATAGAAAACTTAACAACCCTAGGTTAACCTAGTTGACATGTTTGACCCGTTGGTGAATATTAGATGGAATATTGTTTAATCATGCAAATCAACTTATCATACACCAATATCATGTAAGTTATCCACGTGCATCACATCATCAACCCAAGTTCTACCTAGGTCATCATACCACATTAGATCATCATACACTCATGCAAATCTCCAAAAATCATCATGCTCAATCAATATAAATATATCACATCTAACAATTCATACGTGAAGTCTAATAATGCACTACAAGCCATATGAAGCCACCCACAACCTCACATCCTAAACGCTACCAATCCTACTAAATAGGGGCCTCAGATTCATATGCGTGTACAACAATCATAATCACATTACTAGCTTACGTAATGACAACCAATTCCAAACCCAATCATGATCACTTAATCACTAACTATAATCCATCATCATGTTTGATCATCAAAACCTATACCTCTTACATGTTCAACCAAGCATGTATACAACTAAATTAACATTCTATCACAACAAACATCATCAACAAATATTCTAACATGATCTTGACATCACAAGCATGCCTACTTCATCATATCCAATGTTCCATAAAAACAAAGTTCTCCTTTTGGGAAAGTAATACCCAAAAGTGATCTAGCATCCAATTCAATCATAATTTGAACAATTATTACCTAATCAAGTTCATAGCATTCATTCTAACCTATTAGTCACCTACAAAACATCCAAATTTCCAAACATCATACACAAAAGTTTCTTCTTTTAGTAAGTCATGATCAACATCTCAATTTCATGGATTTTCTTGCAAAATACAATTAAACTAACATCTAAGCATTACATCTAACATCTTAGCATCATCAATTCATAAATTCCAAGAACAAAAAGTTTCCACTTATGGAAATGTATGAAGTAGATGATCAAATTATGGATTTCTTGCATAATCAACATAATCTAGCATTCATACAACCTAACTAACATCATATCAACATCTAAAAATCATCAATTTCATATTATCATCACCAATTTCGAATATAGGGTTTATCAAGAACAATCAACATGAAAAACTAATCAAAACTAACCTTTAGATGTGCTTAGATGATGATTATCACTTGCAATCAACTTGTAATACTTGAAACTACTTGTAATTAGACTAATGCTCTTGTTCTTGGATCAAATTCGCAAAAAGAGAGAGTGGGGAGAGTGGTTTTTGCCAAATGCGGGGGGGGGGGGGGGGGGGTTGGGGGCTAGGGTTTTGTTAATTTAGGTCATATTTGGTTTTAGAATATTTACCAAATAACCCCTTTAATTTATTTTATAAAAACAATCTTTCTAATACTTTTTAAATAGTTTTAACTACCAAACACATGTATTATTAAACATAAATAATAATCCTAAACATTTACAATACGTCAAACAACACATGAAATATATTTCACACGTTGTCACGTTATCGTGTAATATTTATAAAACAAACATTTAAAATTCTATAAAATCATGAACCACATAATCACAACTAATAATCAACATTATTAACTTGATTATGATTGTTTATCATAGATTATTATTATTAAGTCACCAATGTTCAACGACAACTAGTGTGTGCTCACGACACGTGTATGCAAGACTTAATGGAACTAACGGAGTTTGGTAACGGAAAATTACCGGATGTCACAGCTGCCCCAGAACTTTCATCCCTCGGCTTCCTACAGGCCCTGCTCATGTGGCCCTCCCCGCCATGGTTAAAATACCTCGCCACCTTGCACTCTCTCTCCATATGGCTAGGCTTCCCACACTTGAAGCACACACTCAATCCCCACCTACACTGTCCGGTGTGATACTTTCCACACTTGCCAAACCTTTTTATCCCCACACTAGACGTGGCTACACGCCGATAATCCACCCTTGTAACCTTGTTGTTTGCTGGGGCACCACCCCGACCAAACCTCTTCCTATTCTAGTTCCAGTCCCCACACCTTTCTTACTCACCTTAGCCACCACCACTTCCCGTTCATCATACAACCTTCCCGCCAATCAACCACCGACCTAAACATACTCGGTCGGGTGGCGATTATGTGCCTACGAATGTCTCAAGGCGAGCCCTGAATGTATCTCTTGATCTTCCATGACAAGGGTGTCACCTGATCCGGCACCAGCCATGCCATCTCATTAAATTTGGTGGTGTATTGATGATATGTCATGGTTTCCGCCTCTAGCTGCAGGAACTCTCTCTCAACCTTGTCGATCTCCTTGTGAGGAAAAAACTCCTGAATCACCAGTTTCTTCATCTCACTCTGCCACATCCTACCAATCACCCTGCTACCCTCAGCTTGGGTAATATTGTTCGACCAACACAAGGCTGACTCCACAAATAAGTGAGTGGAAAACTTCACCTCCTAATCTTTATGGCACTCGCTGATGTCACGGATAGCCTTCATCCCCCTCACCCATTAGTGAGCAGCAGCAGTAGTGTCAATACCATCAAAAGTCAGGGGATTACATCTTTGAACTACCCTATAGTTACAGCCTCGTACTACCTGATGCACAAGCTCTTCTTCTTCCTCCTCTTAAGAAAATACAACCGTGTGTGAACCTCCTTACAGTGCTTGCATCAAAATTCGGGGGCTTAGATCCTCAGCAACAGTCACCTGCCAACTGGGTGTGAACCTCCTTATAGTGCTTGCAATACTTTTTTACATTCTTTATTCCATTAATGCATGCATTCATTCTTTTGTTACATTCATCTTATCATTATCATTAACTTCCACTATACATTACATAATACATTTTGTTATTTCATTAACATAACACATAAGTCATGAAATAATACATAATCGGAACGTAAGGAATCACAACGTAAACGTATATAGCATCACCTAAACATAAAATACCCTAACACACATCATCATAAACATTATGCATCGGCCATTCACATACACATACACATGCAAAACAAGTACACGTCATCATAGAACATAACCGACCCTCTACGGGACAGCGGGGGTTTAGGGGCAGTAGCCCCTAACAACGGGGTCCTACGGGCAACAACCCCTAATGGGTCCAAAGGGCGACACCCCTAGCAGGGGTCGCACTGGAAAATCTTTATTTTAAAACATTTATATTGCACATTTTGCTATAGAAAAATATATCTTCCTCTTAAAACCTCTTAAAATCTTTGTGATTTAAACCGTATATCTATTATGCATTTCCAGCCTCAAACAAGTTTAAAACATTTAAATAGGGGATCTAGAACTCACATGGACTCGATGAGAAGCTTCTCAATCAAGCTTTTGTAAGCAAGGGTCACACTATGTAGCCTGCAGATAAGTTAACACTCAAAGGAGTTATTTCTACTAATTTTGATGCTGATTTTGTTGCATGATTGGCAGTTTTGCTGCTAGTTTTGTCAACAGTTTCTCTAGCGGTTTCGCTGCTAGTTTCAGTGGCGGTTTCGCTGGCAATTTCGCTAGCATCTTCGCTGCCAGTTTCACCTAACTTTTGTTGGCTAACCATGTTTGTGAAACTTTCTGCGAAACTACAGTTTCGCAGAAAGTCTCCATAGTTTCGCCGGATGACTACATAATTTCGTTGGATAAACACCTAGTTTCGCAGAACGAGCTGAAATTATGAAACGACCCATTTTTTGACCCAAAACTTCAATCTTTTACACCCAAAACCTTGGCTTAACATCAATGAAGCTATATCTAAGCTTTTTACATGTTTACTTACACAAAAACGTGAGTTTTGGGCGATTCTTTGCCATTTTCAAAATCCCAAGCCCTAGATATGGGTTGACAGTCAAAGAAACGATTAAATGATGTTTCTTAAATGGATTCTTGGTCTTTTCTTGTTGTTTGGATGTCCACGCTCACCAATCTTCAATCTCTTGATCAACCGACCCTTGAATCACTACTTTCTCTCCGCTTCTCTCTCTACACTCTGTTTTTAGAAATTGAGAGTTGAGTTGCAAATGAGAGTGGCTCAAGCTGATCCGTTTATATATATCGGGCGTTCTCGGGACCTTAAACTCGCTAAACACATAACCCGTGCATTCTACTCGGTCCATACTCCATTTCCTGCGTATTTTCTTTTAATAATCCCGGCTAAGCCCATTATTATTAATTGGCTCGTTTCGACGTTATTCCGAGCGTTACAACAGAATTATCACTACTCATTCTTTAATTGACTAATGATGAAATAACATTTCTAATCTTAATGATGAAGAATAGAACAAATGAATAATATTAAATATATAATCACGATTGTTTCAGAAGTATTCATTAAAAAAATTTAAGGATTACAAACGAAGCAAATAACGATTGTTGTTCGTTGATTTCTGTGATTCTATTAATGATTTGGTGAGTATGTTGATGATGTTGCTACGGTTTGATACTAAGGTTATGATCACTAGCAATTAGGGTATCCTATTTGATTGATATATTGATGATTGTAATGATGGATAGGTTCATAAAAGTGTGAACCTATACTTTGTAGTTATAGGCTTTGTGATTTGCTATTTTCATGCAAGCATAGATAAATCGATATATAATGGGGTTAACCTTTATACATTCATTGCATACAAAAGAAATAAGATGTACAAGAGTTCATTACAAATCATGATTACTGTTCTAAGCAGATACAACGAACTAGACTAATTGGACCCAAATTTAACAACAATTTATGATCCCTTTTTGCTAATCAATGTTTGATTATCTTGATTCATGTTATAACTTAGTAGCCATGTCGAGCCTTGAATGATATATTTTTGTCAAATCTAGTGTATAAAATCAAAGTTATCATTTAATTACAAATCATGGCTATATTGAAAGCATAATATGCAAAAAAAAAGAAAGAGAGAAAGAAAATGTCACACCCGGTCCCTCACTCCAACAATATTGTCTGCTTTGCCCATAAAGATCTCACAGATTTCCTTTTCGTTGCCCGGGTGAAAACTTTCTACAGAGGTCACCCATCCTTGTATCACTCCCACCTGAGCACGCTTAACTGTGGAGTTCTCCTCTCAAACACAGCTAATACACCCAAAACATGTTGGTGATATTAAAGACCAGACATTGCTTATGAATAAGGAGTCTCTCCTATCCATGACCGATGTGGAATTTATGTAGGGTGACACAATAACCATCTCCCCCTTGAACTCATTGTCCTCAATGAGCCCAAGAAGTCATCATCCTCAGTGAGGTATGTCCCATATCCCAAACAACACAGGAGTGGCTTTGATACCATTTGATAACACCCGACCCCTCATACCAACAATATTGTGCCCTTCGCCCATGAGGAACTCACGGAGTTGCTTTTGGTTGCCCGGGTGAAATCTTCCCAGGGAGGTCACCCATCCCTGGATTGCTCCCACCTAAGCACGCTTAACTGTGGAGTTCTCCCCTCGTCCATAGCCAATCACCCAAAATGCGTTATTAATCTTAGAGGCGAGAGATTTCTAATGAACCAGGATTCTTTCCTATACATGGCTGATGCGAATTTAGGTAGGGTGTCACAAATGTAGGGTGTCACAGAAAAAGAAAGCAAGTATATGAAAGTTATTTAAGAATGGGTTAAAAGTTACTCATATTGGTTAGTTTATGTGTTATAAAGGTTGGTTGACGATCTGATTTACATGTTTTTGAATTTAGCCACTCTAAAAAGCCAAAATTTCCAACATTTACCAAAGCCCAAAACCTATAAGTCATTTTGATATGTGTAATGTCTATGTAAGTTGGTGGACATGTGATTATGATACAAGCTTATACTAATAGGGGTGCATACATGGTCATTGAGTGATTATACTAGTACATCTTTTACTAGTCCATATATAGCCGAGAGGAGTGAAACATTGTGAGGGGTGTGTGCATATATTTACAAATTATATGCATGTTATGTCTAATTGGGTGTTTCTTGTGTTTAGTTGCATATCATTTTACTTGCCAGAATGTAGACCTATTGAAAAATATAAGTTGTGTAAATAAGAGTATGACCTTTGACCTTAACAAAGAAATGATATAGTAAAGAGAAATTATCTAAATGGTTTTTTATAATTGCATGATAATTTTGCTTGGGACAAGCAAAAGTTGAGTGTGGGGATGTGATATGTATGGGTGTTTCAATATTTTAAAATGTTTAATTATGTGATTTCATGTGCTTAATATAGTGAAACATAATTACTTTGAGGAATAATTGATTTGCAGGCTTACGAAGCGTAAACGGATACATTCCGGGTGTTTTTGGGAGTCAGGATGGAAGCCGGAAGCGCACAAGGAATGAAATACTTGGAGTATAGAAAAGGTTAAGAAAAAGTGAAGCGGGACGTAAATTACGTCCCTAAGGATATAATTTACTTCCTAAGCGTGATCAGGATGTACGCAAACTAGGACGTACAACAAAAGGAAAAACTGTTAATGGGGGGGGGGGGGGTACATTACATCCTTGATGTAACATCCTGGGTTTCTAGGGTCAGATATAATCGTGAAATAAAAAAATATGAACTTTACATTTTGTATATTGTTATACGAGTAAGTAATGAGTGAAATGACTATTTTAAATCTAAAGTGGTAGACGAGTTTTAGTGATATAAGAGGCTGTTTAAATATATATAAATATAATAATATATTTTATTTAAATGTGCTTAGTTTTTAACGAAACTTGGGTCGGCTCGTAGAGAAAAATATGCTCGTCTCAACGGCATATATGTAATTCATAAGACGTTATTTTACAAAGTTATAAGAGAAAAACGAGTTAAGCAACTAAATTAATTACAATAATATAATAATTATAAAATTCTCAATGTTTGAGCTACAAAACGAGGAAGTAGGCAAGTAAGCATGTCAAAAACTCATCCTACATCGCATGCATTAATAATTCACCTGTATGCTTGCTTTATTATAAATAGAAGCCCAAGGATTAAATTTAGAGTATAATTTTTCTTAGGAACGCTATAATATAAAGAGGATCCCAAGTAATCGACCCATTTGGTATTTTTATTAGTTGTTTTTAGAGTTGGGTTAAGAGCACGAGAAGGGAGAGTCTACATTAGATAGTTTTAAGGTATGTTCTCATTTAAGTTTATGTCAAGTTGATTATTATTTAGTTTTGATTTAGATTATTTTTATCACTAGGATTAGTTTAAGAATTATTAGCATTATTATTTTTAGGCGTTAGGGTTATTGTTAGGGGTGGGTTTTGGGTAGCCTAGCCTTAGTTAGGCATGGATTGATCACCCATGCTTAATCAAGGCAGGGTAAACCAACATCTAACCATGACAATAACTAGTTAGTTTGTCATTACCAAACTTAGGAATACTTAAACTATATCAGAACCTTAAGATGTTACTCGATTGTACTAAGAGTGATTATCAACTGGTGGGCAGGTATTAAACAAGTGATTTTCTTTCAACTATTTTCTAAAATGGGATGTGATGGTCTGATAACTGCTAATAATTGAAGAGTTGACTATCAATAGCATGTGTGATATGTGGCAATGCTTAAGAGGATGCTTGAGGGCTTCTTGTATGATTCTGCTTTAGCCGGTGGAGGTTGCATACATAGCCTAGTTATGTGAATTTATAGTGTTGTTACTTTGTTCCTATCTATTTGCCATGATCGTATCTGCTTGATGCAATAGTCAATACTAATAGGTCTTGAATCTTGAAGAATACTACGTTCATGAACTCACAAGCTTTATGTTGAGTTCTAAATGTTTTTATTTATGGACACACATCCTAGGTGCCAAGAGATTACAGAAATTGGAGATTACGGCTTGTTTATAAGGAAATAGAGGTGCAGAGAGCTACTAAAGATTTGGACCTCCAGTTAAATTGATGTAATGTATTATCTAGTATGTCGGATTGTTGATACATTTGTACCTAGTTTATGAGCTTAATGTAAATGTCTGTCATGTCTTACACATATGTAATGAATGAATTGAATGAAATACAATATGTGATTGTTGCTTATAATGTTTAATGTTTCATTGGTTATTGTGTGATAAAGTATAATGAACTTACTATATAGGTTTGAGGTTGTTGTGCATAGTTGTAAGTCAACAATGATTGTGAAATGTGTTCAAACTTAGTCGTACGAGTTTTTCATGCGAATGGACCATGCTAATGGACCATGCTAATGAACCACACGCATGAATACCTCATGCTAATGGACCAGTCGCACGACTGAACCAGAAGACTGGACCAGTCGCACAATTGAGACATAAGACTGACCTACTCGCGCGACTGAACCTTTAGTCGTGCGTATGGATCAATCGCATAATTCAGTCGCACGACTGAACCATGCTAATGGTTCAGTCATACGATTGGAAATCCATAACCTATAAATACCACCTAATTCGTGGAAAAAAAATACATGAAGACTTTTGACACAAACTCGTACGCTAGTCGTCTAGAGCGTCCAGAAAGCTTGTTCCAAGTTCATAGTTTGCATCTAATCTTGTTCTACTCGTTCTTAATGTTTCTGTAATCGTTAGATTGATCAGGATTGCGTTCTCAAAATTACCTTTTTCGTTGAATGGAGTCACCTTTTTGAGTAAAATTGTGTTTTCGACGTCTCCAGGCCTCAAAGTTTACGTTCTTCGGCATACGGCAGATTAGGGTTCTTGAAAAATCGTGTTTTTGTGTCAAAGTGTCAAAAACCTTCGATTTTGTAAAACAGCAGCCTTTAATCGCACGATTGGCTCAACTGCACGACTGAACTTAATCGCACACCCCATTCGCACGATTGAACTCAGTCGCTTACTCATTCGTACGACTGAACAACCCCATTCGTTTGTCTCCAATCACACACTCCATACGTACGACTGAATCCAATAACACGATTGAATTATTTCACACCTTTCATTCGCATGACTGAGTCATCCGCATTGACTCATCCGCATTGACTCATCCCCATTTGACCAATCGCACGATTGACTCATCCACATTTTTCCAATCGGACGATTGACTCATTCGCATTTGTTCATTCGCACAAGTGAATCAGACGTGTTCTAAAGTTCAAAGTTTATGGAGATGGAAGATCAATACTCTTCTTATACTGTCGGAAGGGACTCTCGCATCCAGAACCTTCTGCTTCTCGGAAATGAAATTGGGAATCACAATAAACCACCTAAACTTATAAGATTAGATGATTACCCACAATGGAAGCAGCGATTCGAGATCTATTTAAATGGAGTTGATCCCAATCTTGGGAATCAATTGAGACAGGTTATAGTATACCAGTCAGTGCTGATGGTGTTAAATTAACTTTGGGAGGTATGACTGACAGTCAGAAAGCTAAGTGCAATGCTAAAAATAAGGTGTATGCCCTGTTGACCCAGTCGATACCAAAAGATATTTTTCATCAGTTCTCAGAGAACAAACAAGCAAAAAAGTTGTGGGAGGCTTTGGAGAAAAGATAGGATGGGAATGGAACGTTAAAGGCATTAAAGGCAAAGGCTCTCAGAAAGGAGTTTGATAAGTTTTCTTCAATAGGGAAAGAAAGCTTGGACGATATTATCGACAGATTCTACCATCTGATGAGTGAGCTGCACACTCATGCGGATACAACGTTTATGGAAGATAAAGTGTCCAACTTTGTTGATGGTTTTCTAGAGAAATAGGACTCCTTTGTGCTTAACTTGAGACAGAACAATATACTTGCAAAGTTTGACATAAATGACTTCATCCTGAAATTGAGGGAGGAGGAACTGAGGATGAAATACAGGTCACGGAAAAGATCCTACGACCAGAATCCTTCACTGTATAACTCATCTCCCAACCCAACCAGTTCAGGAGCACCACTTCAAACTGCCTTTGTGTCTTGTTCAACAGCTCCTTCCCAAACCACCGCTTTAGGACCAGAAATGTCAGGGTCATCCGCTACCCAATATATAGTACCTGAAGCCAATACTAAAAAGTTGAAGACCGAGAATCTCGATAATATCACTGTGAAAGTATTGGTCCATATGTACCTAGTTTATGATATTAATGTAATATGTTTTTCATGTCCTAAATAATGAAACGAATGAGTTGAATGAAACATAATATGTGGTTGTTGATCTTAATGATTAATGTTTCAGTGTATGTTTCAACTTTTATCATTTATTAACACATATTGAACCAACTATATAGGTTTGTGGTTGTTTGAATAGATATTAGTCAAGTAATGATTAAGAAACATATTCAAACTTAGTCGTATGATGTTATCATGCGAATGGACCATGCTAATGGTTCATATGCATGAATGCTTCATGCTAATGGACTAGTGGCAAAACTGAAACAGGAAACTGGATCAGTCGCACGACTGAGACATACAGATGACTCAGTCGCACGACTAAACCATCAGTCGTGTGATTGACTCAGTCGCATGCTTTAGTCGCACGATTGAACCATTCTAATGGTCCAGTCGTACGATTAACTAACCCTAGCATATAAATATGTTGGACCAAAAGAACCAATGAGCCTGATCAGAGAAATCTCTAAGTCCCACAAGACATCACAACAGCTGAAGAAGACCTGATCAGCTGTTCTACAAAGTCTGAAGAATACAACTGCTGAAGTACGTCTGAAGTACTGAAGACAAAGACTAAGACAACAGCTGAAGATCTAAAGTCTGAAGACTTCAACAAGTACTGAAGACAAAGACTGAAGATCAACAGCTGAAAGACAAAGTCTGATGTTCAAGTACTAAAGACATCAGCTGATGTTAACAGCTGATGACAACAGCTGAAGAGGGCTTCTTCAGTTGTTGTGATGGTTTTTCTTCTTCAGTAGTTTTCTTTTGTTTTCAGTAGTTTGTTTACTTTTCTTTTCAGTACTTGTAAACAACTGAAGAGGTTGTTCTTCAGTTGTTGTAGTGTCAGCAGTTTTATGTTTTTCAGTAGTTGTAAATAAGATGTTTAACACTTAGGAACATTTGTAAGAAGATGTCAGTTGTTGACATCTTCAGTAGTTGTTAAACATCAGTAGTTATCAAACGGTTACATGTCACTTTCAAGTGACATGAGCCTACGTCACTCTTTCCTTTATAAGGAAGGATGACTCACCTGTAATCGTGCCTTTGAGGCCGACAATCTTAATGCAATATTCCCTTTGTCGGATATTTCTCTCTCTATAACAAAATTCTCTTATCGTTTTATATCAATTGTTCACTGCCTTTGTCGGATATTTCTCTCTCTATATCCTTTGAGGATGACTCACTGCTTGTTATAAAGGAAAACAACACAAGGTTTCATTTCCATCTATTGAAGAACCAAAGTCCACTGCCTGCTTACAACTTCTTCACATGGATCTCTTTGGTCCTGTGAGAGTGATGAGCATGGCACAAAAGAAATACTGTCTGGTAATTGTGGATGATTACTCCAGATTTGTATGGACTTTCTTTCTACATTCAAAGGATGAAGCTGCACAGAAGATCATAAACTTTGTGTTGTATGCTGAGAAGCAGTATTCCCTCTCAGTCAAGTGTATTAGAAGTGACAATGGAACAGAATTCAGGAACAATACACTTGATGAGTTCTACCTTTCCAAGGGAATAAAGAGACAGTTTAGTATTCCAAGAACTCCTGAACAGAATGGAGTTGTGGAGAGAAAGAACAGGACCCTCATTGAAGCTGCAAGGTCTATGTTGGCTGATTCTGGACTGCCATTGACATTTTGGGCTGAAGCTGTCAACACAGCATGCTATGTGCAGAATAGAGTGCTAATAAATCAGAGGTTGATGAAGACTCCATATGAAGTTCTACATCATTTGGCCCCTCTCATTTCATTCTTTAGAGCATTTGGGTGTCCCTGTTTTATTCTCAACACAAAGGATCAGCTCCAGAAATTTGATCCTAAGGTGGATGCAGGTTATTTTGTTGGTTATTCATCAACTTGCAAGGCATACAGAGTCTTCAACTGCAGAACAAAGATGGTTGAAGAGACTTTACATGTCAAGTTCAATGAATCTCCAAAGGACAAGATTCCACAAAGCCCTGTGGAGCTCTTTGATTTGGACATACTGCAATATGTTCCTTATCAATCTCCTGCTGTTGCTCCTGTCAACAGTTCACCACCTGGAGTTACTACTGAAGATGATGATGATAGTAGTAATCACCTCTTCAGGTTTAGTGATCAACTGCCTGAGTCCTCTAAACCTGATGCTCCTGTAGCTCCAGCAGCACCATCCACAACAAATGCTGATGAGATTTCTGCATCCTCAACTTCATTTGAGTTGCCACCATCTTCATGGTTTTAAGAATCTGCATCAACATCTGCTGCTGCTGAAGACCCTAGAAACACTTGCACAGATTTGATTGTTTACCAAGAGCTGAAAAATCACCCAATATCTCAAATCCTTGGTGATATCAATGTTGGTGTCTCAACCAGAAGCCAGTTGTCCAATTTCTGCTTCTATGCTCTCTTCATCAGTCAGCTAGAGCCGAAGAACTATCATGTTGCTTTGAGAGACAATGGATGGGTTGAAGCCATGCAGCTTGAGCTTCTTCAGTTCAAGAAACAGCAAGTGTGGGAGCTTGTTCCTCTACCCCTGGGTAAGTGTGCAATAGGCACTAAATGGGTGTTTAGGAATAAAACTGATGAAAATGGGCTAATTGTTAAGAACAAGGCCAGACTGGTTGTGCAGGGGTTTGCACAAGAAGAAGGTATTGATTATGATGAAACCTTTGCCCCTGTAGCCAGACTGGAGGCAATTAGATTGTTTTTAGCCTATGCTGCACTCCACAATCTTAAAGTTTTCCAAATGGATGTCAAAAGTGCTTTTCTATATGGTACAATAAAAGAAGAAGTTTATGTGTGTCAACCACCAGGCTTTGAGGATAATAAGCACCCAGAATGGGTATATAAGCTTGATAAAGCTCTTTATGGGTTGAAACAAGCACCTAGAGCTTGGTATGAGACCTTATCAAACTTTCTTCTATAGAATAATTTCACTAGAGGCTCCATAGATAAAACTTTATTTATTAAGAAGGTGGATCAGCATAAGCTACTTGTTCAAATTTATGTTGATGATATTATATTTGCATCCTCTGATCCCCAATTGTGTGAGGATTTCCAAACCTTAATGCAACAGAAGTTTGAAATGAGTGCAATGGGAGAATTACAGTTCTTTCTAGGTTTGCAAATCAAACAAAAAGCTGATGGAATTTTCATTCATCAGTCTAAATACACAAAAGATCTGTTGAATAAGTTTGATTTACAAACTTGTAAATCCTGTTCTACTCCCATGTGCAACACCACACAATTGGATGTTGATCAGAAAGGTAAAGGTGTTGATGAAACCCTTTACAGATGTATGATTGGTTCCTTGATGTATTTAACAGCTTCTAGACCAGATATTATGTTTGCTACATGTGTTTGTGCTAGATTTCAGGCTGCACCTAAGGAGTCTCATCTGATTGCAGTCAAGAGGATCTTTAGATATCTGCAAGGTACACAATCTCTAGGCTTATGGTATTCCACTGGACATTCTTGCAAATTAGTTGCTTTCTCTGATAGTGACTATGCAGGATGTAAGTTGACCAGGAAATCAACTTCTGGTGGATGCCAATTCCTAGGCAACTGTTTGATTTCTTGGCAGAGTAAGAAACAAACATCTGTTGCTACATCCACTGCTGAAGCCGAGTACATTGCTGCTGCAAGTTGTACATCCCAATACTATGGCTTCAGAATCAACTTTTGGATTATGGCATTACAGAGACTAAGACTCCATTATTAATGGATAGTGCTTCAGCTCTTTGCATTGTCAAAAATCCTGTCCAGCACTCTAGGACCAAACATATAGAAATTAGACATCATTTTATAAGAGATTGTTTTGAAAAGGGTCTAATTAATCCTATGTTTTTGCCTAGTGCTGTTGAGCTTGCAGACATTTTTACTAAGCCTTTGGATAGTTCAACTTTCCACAACCTGGTGTTAAGGCTTGGTATGCTGCAGCTAGAATAAGTGACAACTACTGATGATCTCAGTAATTACTGATGATCATTGGTAACCATGTCACATATAAGTACTGATGAGTTATTTTACCCTCAGTAGTTTTTAAAACTACTGAAGGCTAAATGCTTTAAGTACTGTACTTTATCTGTTCTAAACTACTGATGTAGTTACAACTACTGAATTCGGTAGAAACAGATTACTGATGTCCTATGAAACAACTGACAACAGCAAAAAGATTGATGAGTAAGTGTTGAGGACAGTATGAAACAGCTGAAAGGCTATGAATTGACGACAACTACTGATGAGTACTCTCTCTTCAGTAGCTCACAAACTGCTGTTTCTTTATAAACAACTGAAGCAATACCATGTCTTCAGTAGTTTCACAACTACTGATTACTAATACCAAGTCTTCAGTTGTTTACAACAACTGACGGCAAAACCACGGTCTTCAGTAGTTTCACAACTACTGATGACTAATACCAAGTCCTCAGTTGTTTCAACATCTGAAGTCCAACTTGTCTTCAGTAGTTTTTAAAACTACTGATGCCTAAATCAGAGACTTCAGTTGTTTCAACGTCTGATAGTAAACACCATGTCTTCAGTTGTTTTACAACTGCTGACCACACCAATACCATCAGTCGTTTCAAACTTCTGAACGTTAATACCACATCATCAGTAGCTTCAAATACTGATGACTAACACCAAAACCTTCAGTCGTTTCTTAACCCGTACCCTATATATATACCTGTTTTCCTCTTTCAGAGTTTTTCATTCTTTCACGACCTAAAATTTCAAAAGCTCTGAAAACCTTTCACCTTCATTAATGGCGACCATGCAACTCAAGCCTCGACACAACTGTGTCGCGTACCTCACAAAATCGCCCTTCTGGACTAAATTTGATAATGCTATAGATCTTATGGTCCAATCCCCACTGAAAACGGCTTTCCTTTTAAATCCAATCATTTATGCCGATTCGCTACGTCAGTTCTGGATGAATGCGACCGTTAATGGAGAATCTATCCATTCATCTATCAACTCGCATAAGGTGGTCATCTCTACTGCTACCATCCGCCAGACATTACTGTTAGATGATGCTGCCTACCCTGTTGGATATCCTAAGCGCCAACTTGATCTTTCATTTGGACAACATAGATATCAGGGTGATCTTAGTGCTTCAACAATCCTGAAGAAACATTTTCCAGATGCTGAACGATTATTATTTCATATGGTAAATGTTTGCCTGGCTCCGAAGACTTCCTCTTGGGATCAACTGTCTTCCAGATGGCAACAGGTATTGTTCTCTATCCTTGAACAAGAACCACTAAACTTTTCTGAAATAATTTTTCTTGAACTCAAGGATATGGCCACAAAACCACTTTCTAACCGTTGGATATTATATCCTCGGTTTATAATGGCCATAATAGAGAATCAGCTTTCTGCTGAGGGACTAGTTAGTCTGGGAGTCCCTGCTTTGGCTGTATTGCCGGAGGTATACTCCCGACACAACACTGACCAAACTCTCAAACAGGCTGCCAAGCTGCGCAAACCCACGCAGCTGGAACCCACAGCCTCCACTTCCACATCCAAAGTCCCCTCCAAACCCACAAAGAAGAAGCCTAAGAAAGCTACTCAGGGAATTGAGTCCCCTGTGGATGCTCCTGCTGCACCAACGCAGGTTATCTCTGCTGGAAATAACCCCCCAGTAGAGACTATGACTCCACCAGCTGAAGCCGCTCAGGTTGCCTCTCCAAAGGAACCTGAAGCAACCTCTCAATGGGAAGCCACACTGCTGGGATCCTCCTCACTTGAGGGGATTACCATTGAAGAGCACCACCTGTCCCGGGTGCACACTGCTTCCACACCCTCTCCTCATGCAACCGCTCCTCAAAGCCCTACGATAATTGTTGCAAAGGTGCTGACACAGTTGCATTCCTCACCCCCCACCCAGACACCAATCACTACTGGGATAACCTTAACACCTGAGGGGGAGGATCCAAATGCTTCTGTCAACCCACAGCACAGGGGTTATCATGTTTCATCTTCTAGTGTAGATAAGGAGGTGCGAACTTCTGGTGAGGCTGCCACTGTCTCTGTCTCAGCAAATGACCAGGGTGCAGTTGGTAACATCTCTAAGACCTCACCAGTGGCAACAGCTGATGAAGGACATAGTCCTGAGGCTGGAAGTCCCCAGTACCGAGAACAAGGGGCACATGCTATACTTGATCTACACTCAAGGCATGTTCATTCTGACTCTGTCAGGAGGTCAGGTGATTCAGTATCCACTGATGATGACCTGAGCTTCTTCTATGATGTAGTTTCTCAAAACACCATTCTAGAGGATGAGGTTAGCAGACTCAAAGAGCTGCTGGCCAAGATGTCTCAGGATGCAAGTCCATCTGCCACCACAATACACCCACAGATGGCACCTTCTTCTGAAGGTCCCCTACACACTGAGCCAGTATATATCTCCAAGCCACCAGCCTCTGCTTTCGGCACTGATTCTCAGGAACAGAACCATCCTGATCAATCAGTTGCTACCCTTCAAAAATCCCTACCTCTCATCACTCCCATGATCACAGATATCGTGATCAAAGCCCTTGATGAGAGGCTTCCTACAATAATACAACCCTTGGTGGAGGAGTTGGTGACTAAATCCCTTTCTACTGCTCAAACCCTTGCACCCAATGCAACCAAAAAGGGGGAGAGTCAGTTAGTTAAAGGAAAAAGGAAGAGGATAGATGGGGAGAAGGCGAAAGAATCTGAGTTTGTGAAGGGAGCTGAAGTGAATGAAAGTCAAAAAGACTTTCATGTCACATATCAAAAGAGAAAAGGAGAGTCTGAGAAGGAGAAGGAGCTGAAGGATATGGTGAAAGAAGCTGACGCCAACCATAACCGTTCAACGGATAAAATCATTGAGCAGTTGTATAGGCAGGGTTTTGACATCATACAACTAGACTCCGAGATCAGAAGGATGGAAACAGAGGAGATCAACTCAAGATGGGCTAGCTATGATGCCTTAGAAAGAGAAAGGCTGGAGATAATGATCAGATTTATAGCTAAATACTTGGGAAGATCTCTAATGGAAATAAGGGCCTGGACCAGGGACAACATCTTGGCAATAACCACCAAGATTTGTTCGTCTGAAGAATACTCCAAAGGTTTAGTGATTGAGGTATTGAATGAAGCTGGGGTTGGGAATCGAAAAGAACTGACAAAATTTACCAAAGCCTCCCTTACAGCCAAAATGCTAAAACAGTCTGAAAAGCCTCAATCCTCAAAATCACTATCTCCACAACCCACTAAAACAACTCCTTTACCCTCTAAACCAACCATCCAACCACAAAACCAAATCCTTTACCCCTAAAACCCACTGCCAGTGATGTACCTAGCCAAAAGAAAAGAAAGGTACTGAGGCCTGATGAAGATGAAGAGGAGGATGAAGACAGACTGCCACTCTCTGCAGTCATTACTTTGCCTAAGGCTAAACCAATGTCCATCACTCCTGCTTCTCAAATGCATGATGTTATGATAAATATTGAAGAGGAACAGATGCAAAAACATGATGAGGAAATGCTGAAAAGCATTGACAAAGCATATGCTACATCCTCTTCAATGATCAGCATGAAGAAAGAAGTATTAAGATTGTACACCCTTGCTAATACCTTTCAATACCAAAGGGAAAGAGTAAGGATATGGCCTGATCCTAGGGTGGCACACCGGATTGTCAAGAAAGAAATTCCTTCAAGATACAAGGGCCAAGTGAAGAGAGTTGTCGACGAAGACATCACTGTGGTGCTTGTAGTGTCCCCTTGGGAAATTGTTGAAGAATTCAAGAAAGCCTATGAAGCCAAACAACCACCTCAAATGATGTTAGAGAACAAAATTATAAAGAAGGGATTGGTTTACAAACGACTTGAAAACTTCAAACAAGAAGAGCTCAACCTGCTCTTAGAAGGGACTCATCCAGATGAGTTTGCTTATAGACAAATAACCACGGTTGAGCTCAAGAATGGAAAACAGGCTAAGTACATATCTGAAGTGTATGGCCGAGAAGGATTATTTAATGGTGTGCCCGAGGTGCTGACAATGGATGAGCAAATCATGTTTTTAAGGGCTTACACCAGGGAATCATATAGGCTGATACACGGGAAGTAGATCTCATGGTTGGGGAAACAGCTCGGTGTCCAAGTCCCCAATACAGAGCTCCCAACCATATCATGCCAAACAGATCATCAGAGACTTCTTCCCAGGCCGGTGCTGAAAAAAGGGTCACTTCTCATCTGATCAAGAGGATAAAAAGACCAATCTATCTGCCAAAATAAGTGGGACTGGTCAATAACTTAGAGGTTTTGGCTGCATTGGTTCAGGGGGAGTTTGTTGGACCAAAAAAACCAATGAGCCTGATCAGAGAAATCTCTAAGTCCCACAAGACATCACAACAGCTGAAGAAGACCTGATCAGCTGTTCTACAAAGTCTGAAGAATACAACTGCTGAAGTACGTCTGAAGTACTGAAGACAAAGACTGAGACAACAGCTGAAGATCTAAAGTCTGAAGACTTCAACAAGTACTGAAGACAAAGACTGAAGATCAACAACTGAAAGACAAAGTCTGATGTTCAAGTACTGAAGACATCAGCTGATGTTAACAGCTGATGACAACAGCTGAAGAGGGCTTCTTCAGTTGTTGTGATGTTTTTCTTCTTCAGTAGTTTTCTTTTGTTTTCAGTAGTTTGTTTACTTTTCTTTTCAGTACTTGTAAACAACTGAAGAGGTTGTTCTTCAGTTGTTGTAGTGTCAGCAGTTTTATGTTTTTCAGTAGTTGTAAATAAGATGTTTAACACTTAGGAACATTTGTAAGAAGATGTCAGTTGTTGACATCTTCAGTAGTTGTTAAACATCAGTAGTTATCAAACGGTTACATGTCACTTTCAAGTGACATCAGCCTACGTCACTCTTTCCTTTATAAGGAAGGATGACTCACCTGTAATCGTGCCTTTGAGGCCGACAATCTTAATGCAATATTCCTTTTGTCGGATATTTCTCTCTCTATAACAAAATTCTCTTATCGTTTTATATCAATTGTTCTTGTTTGAATTTGTCTAATTCTGAGCTATTCCGCTGCTATATCTGTTCAATCGATTAAACCAAGGGCTGAGATTCCAACAAAATACCACTTAATTCATGGAAAAACATAACACTTTCAAGATTTTGACTCCTACTCGTACCCTAGCCCTCCAGAACATCCAAGAAAGCCACTCCAAGTTCATAGATCATTCTTCATCGATTACTATTCGTTCTTAACGTTTAGTTTATTCTTATATCGATCTGGTTAACGTTCTCACTAATTGGATCGCCAATCAAATAGGATTTTGCACTACTTGAGTTGGTATACACGTAAATCAGTTAGTACTCCGTCCAGTACACGGTCCCTAATAAGTGGTATCAGAGCTTTGGCTCTTGATTTACGTGTGATTCAATCAATTTTGATATAAAAATTGTGTTTTTCACTCGAAAATGCAATCTTTTTGTGTCAAACCACGTTTTAGACATCTCCAGGTCAAAAAGTTAACGTTTTCTGGCATAGGGCAATTAGGGTTAGTGAGAAATTCGTGTTTTTACGTCAAAATTTAGCAGATTCAGTCGCACAATTGACTCAATCACATGACTAAATCCATAAGCATCCCTCATATGCACGATTGAACTCAGTCATTCATCCATTCGTACGACTAAATTGCCCATTCGCATTGTTCATCTGCAGCTGTCCATTCGCACGAATGAGCCATTAGCATTTGCTCATTCGCACGTCTGAGCCAACCACATTGTTCAATCCCACGAAGTGTTCAATCGTATTCCTTTAGTCGCACAAGTAAAATAGTTTGTTCTAAAGTTCAATGTCTATAGTAATGGAGGATCAATATTCAGCATTCACCGCGGGAAGGGATTATAGGATTCAAAATTTGTTGCTTTTAGAAAGTGAAGTCGGAAATCATAAGAAGCCCCCTAAGCTCATAATGTTAGATGATTATCCATAATGGAAGCAAAGATTTGAGATTTACTTAAATAGAGTAGATCCCAATCTGGGGGAGTCTATAGAGATAGGATATAGCATGCCTGTAGGTGCAGATGGAGTCAAACTTACCTTAGGCGATATGACTGGCGGCCAAAAGGAAAAGTACAATGCAGAGAAGAAAGTATATGCATTGCTAACTCAATCAATTCCTAAGGACATCGTCCATCAATTTTCTAAGAACAAGCAACCTAAGAAGCTGTTGGATGCATTGGAAAAGAGGTATGAAGGAAATGCATCATTAAAAGCTCTAAAGGCTAAAGCGTTGAAGAAGGAGTTTGACAACTTCTCGTCAATGGGAAAGGAGAGCTAGGATGACGTCATTGATCGGTTCGACCACTTGATGAGTGAGCTGCACACTCATGGAGTCACCACATTTATGGAAGAAAAAGTTTCAAATTTTGCACATGGGCTGCCTGAGAAGTGGGTTTCCTTTGTTTCCAACCTAAGACAGAATGATATGCTGGCAAAGTTAGATATCAACGACTTCATTCAGAAACTAAGAGAGGAAGAGTTGAGGATGAAGTATAGGGCCCAAAAGACTTCATATGATCAGAATCTTGCACTGTACAACTCAACTCCACAAGCCAAAACGTCTAGAGTGCCACTTCAAATGACATTTGTGTCGAGTTCAGCTGGTCAATCTCAAGCTACCACTTCAGGATCTGACACGTTAGGGTCGTCTTGTACCCAATACATATCACCTGAAGCCAATGCTACAAAACTAAAGTTCGAGAATCTCGGGAATGTGATAGTGGAGGTAGCAAAGGAACACATGGATCTCTTAGCAGTAGTCGTTCACTCCTATGACGACCTAGTTGCTGGGAAGATTGGGAATTGCCATGTGGCAGATGAGGACTATAAGCAGGTAGACGAGATAGAGCTGGAGAGAATAGACATCATATGGACTGTTGCAAGTGTGGTTCGAAGAGCTAAGAAGTTTGTCTAGAAGACCGGACAGAACTTGATTGCTAATATGGATACAACTTTTGGTTTTGACAAGATCAAAGTTACTTGCTTCAACTGTGGGGAAAAGGGGCAGTTCAAACGAGAATGCGTGAAGCCTAAGAAGACGGGAAATGGGAATCCATTCTCATCTTTCACTCGTCAGGATAAACGCACAAGCAGTCCTACTTTGTCGAGCATGGATCCTAAAGCATTGACTGCTCATGATAATGAAGGACAAGATTGGAGCTTTCGGTTTGTGTCTCCGGGAGAATCCAACATTGCTAGTGTTGAGGATTTAGATGACGACTCAGCAAGCGGAGGTGATAGTGCAGTAGAACTCGTGATGTCAAATATTGAAGACACTGCAACTGTGGTTGATCACCAACCTAAGGAAAGGACAAGTTCAACAAGTTTAGAATCACCAGAACCAGAAAAGTCAGAGACTGCTTTGATGGCTGATTTAACCTCACCCTCTCAGGTAAGTTCTACTACTCAACTTTTCAATAATCATGGTTGTTCTGATTGTAATAAATTTAGGAAAACCATTGATTTGAAATTTTCTAGGTTATTGATCATAATGATAACTTAGTAAATGACTTGCAACTGTGCACAGAAGCAAATAGAGTTTTAAAACAAAATGAGCACATTTATGAAGAATAGATAGAACTGTTAAATAAACAACTTAGGGAAACTGAAGTTGTAGATTTTAACCAAGCTAATGACATTAAGTTCTATCTAAACTCCCTAGAAGAAACAAAGAAACAAAAATTAGTTTTGGAAGTAGAAGTAAATTCATTAAAACAAAAACTACATAGTTGGACAAGTTCTTCTCACATTGCCTAACGCTTAGTGAGAGAACGTAACAACGGGGAGGGATTGGGTTATAAAGTGGTTCCACCACCACATGAGACCTTGTTCAATGCCAAAATCAAACCAATAAATAACAACCCAATCAAGGATCATGTGGTGTCCACTCCTCTTGTAAGTGATCCAGATTCCACATGTAAACCAAATGAATCTGACACTATACAAAAAGAGACCACTTCTAAATCAAAAGGTAAAATGCCTATAGTGAATCTGGACGAACAATTTGAAAAGGTTAATATAAAATCAGGGTCAAACATGTCTAAGAGTGAACCTAAAAAGACCATACATGTCAACCAAACATGTGCATCATGTCCATGTCCAGGTAAACACAAGGGTAAAGATGTTAACAACGTTCAAACAATTAAGTTTGTTAAACAAGTTAAAACCTCTAAACAAAAAGTGTTAGAACCCAAACTGAATAAAGTCACACAAGTGTCACATACTTCTCCACAGAAATGTTTAAACCATCAAGTTGAATGCAGATCATGCTACAACTGCGGAAAGTATGGTCATATTGTGTCTTACTGTACTTATTCTCAGACACCAAAGAAAAAGGTTGAAATTTATGACACTAAATTGAGCTCTTCCAAAAGAAGCTCCATGAATCCACCAAAAAGAGTCAGTGAACCTAAAGTTCAACCCATCAGCCAGTCGTCTGTTTATAACAAGCAGGCCTTACATAAAACTGCTTTATGGAAAGAAAAGTCCATCCCTGGATCTAATAATGAGAACAAGAAGATGAAGGATCTTCCCTCACCTTCTAATGGACAATGGGTGGAATTTGTGATGTGTGATGCCTCTAGGACACCCAAGTTAGTTAAGGCTTGGGTCCCTAACCTTAACTAATGTTTTCAATTAAATGTGCAGGAGGTTGACTATAATGCGGAAACAAACACTTGGATTGTAGATATCGGAGCATCCAGGCATATGAATGGGAACCGGGGACTCCTGTCAAATATCAAACAAATAAAAGGAGGTCATGTTTCATTTGCTAGAAATAAAGGGCGTTATATCATAGCTCAAGGGGAAGTAGGGAATCAGAAAGTGAAGTTTGACAAGGTAAACTATGTTCAACAACTTCAAAATAATGTGCTTTCTGTTTCCCAAATATGTGATACGGGATTTAAGGTAGTTTTCGACAATAAGAAGTGCTATGTCCTCAAAAAGGATTATGTGATTTCGGAGGACCAAGTCTTAATGTTAGCCTCAAGATATAATGACCTTTACGTCTTGGATCTATCAAACGCCACCACGACAGAACACCAAGTTCAATGCTTCTTGTCAGAAGGTACTGAGAAGGATTCTATGTCTTGGCATAGGAGAATGGGGCACATCAATCCAGGGAAGATGAACCACTTGATCCAGAATGATATAGTGCGGGGAGTAAACGTCAAAAACTACCAACTCCCGGATTTTTGTGTTGCCTGCAAGATAGGCAAACAGACTAAGAAGTCTCATAAGGAAAAGAAAGTTAATTCCATAGAACTGTCTCTTAAGCTTCTTCACATGGATCAGTTTGGTCCAGTCAGTACAAGAAGCATCGCAGGCAACTTGTACTGCTATGTAGTTACAGATGACTACTCAAGATTCTCTTGGGTGATGTTTTTGAAATCAAAATCAGAAACATTTGAGTCATTCAAAGAGTTAGTAACTACACAGGAGTCACTGTACAAGCTGAAGGTAAGACACGTATGCTCAGACAATGGAACCAAGTTCAAGAATCAATGGATGGAGACGCTTAGCAAAGAAAAAGGAATTGTGCACCAGTTCACTTCCACCTACACTCCTCAGATGAATGGAGCTGTTGAGAGAAAGAATCACAGCTTAATTGAGACATCATGGACAATGCTAGCGGACTCGAAACTACATATCCAATTTTGGAATGAGGCAGTTACCAGTGCGTGTTACATGTTAAATCGAGTTCTAGTAGTAAAACGCCAGGGCAAGACGTGTTACGAGTTACTTCAACGACGTAAACCAAATCTATACTATCTCGAACGTTTTGGCGCACCTTGCACCTTATTGAAGAAAACTCAGGAAGGTAAGTTCAGCGAGAAGGCTGAAGTGGAAATTTTTCTAGGATACAACATGCCGAATAAGAGAGTTTACAACTCAACGGCTCAGGTAGAAGTGTGGTGTAACATGGACATTCAGAGATACACCACCCCTCTTGCTGGAAAAGGATCCGCATTCTTTTTCAACTATGATGGATTCTTCAAGTCTTTCAATATTACTCTCTCCACTTCTATGATGAGTTAGCAGCCAAAATGATGTATGATGTCTTAAACACACCATCACAAGACTCAACATCATCTGCTTCACAAGGTGAATCACGTAATCATTGAAGGGGAGCACTCAAGGTTAGTGACTCTTCCTCTGACGATGAAGCCGTGGAAAATGATCAACACAATCAGGAGCAACAAATTCCAACTACTGCATGTTCACAAACATCTAACTTAGATGCCTTTGATTCTTCGGAACCTCACACTCCTACAGCCTCATATACGGAACCAAACGTTCATAATCTTGATTCTAAGGTAATTTTTCCCACCATTCCTGGATCACGCCTAAATTTCTATCATCCTCTGGTCAATGTCATTTGGGATGTCAGATCAGGAGTTCAGACGAGAAATCAGCTTTACTCAGCTGATTATGCCTCGGTAATGGAAAAGGGATACCTTCACGACGGTGCATATTGTTATTTTATGTCTCAGTTTGAGCCAAGAAGTTAGGTGTATGGACACTAGTAGATAGACCTAAAGGTGCTAAGGTCACTCGCACCAAGTGGGTCTTGAAATGTAAGAAAGATAACCAAGGGGTCATAATCAGGAACAATGCCCGACTTGTAGTTCAAGGATTTTGACAAGTCGAGGGAATTGATTACAATGAGGTATTTGCACCTATGGCAAGAATGGAAGCCAACCGTATCTTCCTAGCCTATGCCTCTTACATAAAAATTACAGTCTATCAACTCGATGTAAAGAGTGCATTTCTTCATGGTGAAATTCGGGAAATAATGTATGTCAATTAACCCGAAGGGTTTAAGGATCCATATCATCGGGACAGAGTTTTCAAACTCGATAAGGCTCTCTACAGGCTTCATCAAGCCCCGAGAACTTGGTATGAAAAACTCTCAACTCACCTTGTGAAACACGAATTTCACAGAGGTGTAATTGACCGTACACTATTCATCAAAGAAAAGGATGGTGATCTGCTGCTTGTTCAGATTTATGTTGATAAGATAATCTTTGGTTCCAAGAACGAAAACTTATGTAAAGAATTTGAAGCAGTAATGAAAGCAGAATTTGAAATGAGTGCCATGGCAGAGATGAAGTTATTTCTCGGGTTACAGGTGGATCAAACACCAAAGGGGATATTTCTACATCAGACCAAGTATGTAGGGGATATTCTCAGTTGATTTGACATGGAGAATACTTCCGCAGCTAGGACTCCACTGGCTACGAACCATGATGTAGCACCTAGCGAGAATGGTGATCTGATTGAGGCCACCATGTACCGCGTAATGATTGGATCCCTCATGTACCTCACTGCCTCAAGACCTGATATCATGTATGCGTCATCTCTTTGTTCAAGATATCAGGCGAAACCAAAAGTTAACCATCTTATAGGGGTCAAGAGGATATTTCGTTATTTGAAGGTAGACCAACACTTGGGTTGTGGTATCCTCATGACGATGATTTTGAGCTTACCGCGTATAGTGACTCAGATTATGGCGGCTGCAAGATGAACTACAAATCCACCTCAGCAGGATTTCAATTCTTTGGGAGACAATTAGTCACATGATAGTGTAAGAAGCAGGCATCAGTTGCGTTGTCAACTTGTGAAGATGAATATGTTGCTGCGATAAGCTGTTGTTCTCAAATCATCTGGATTCAACAGCAGATGCGGGACTACGGTTTGAAATTTTCTAACACCCCTAAATTTGTTGATAATTCTGCTGCAATAGTCGTTACTAAAAATCCTGTCCAACATCCTAAGACCAAACACATTGGAATTATATATCACTTTATATGTGATTGTTTTGAAAATAATCTAATCGATGTTGTTAAAATAAATAGGTATTTCCAACGCGCTGACCTCTACACAAGAGCTTTTGTTAAACCACCTTTTCTATATCTGTTAGAGGTCAACACCGTTAAAAAAAGTGATGTAATTCCAGAAGATGAACATGTTCAGTCCATTTTTCTTTTATTTTTCTTATTTTAGTTTATTATATTCAATTAATTTTGGTGTTTTTTATTTTATTTCTTCGCCTATGAAAATCCTAAAAAATGCAAATCGTTTACGGTTTTAAAATTTTAGGGGGAGAATAGGTTAAGTTAGTATTAAAAAAATGAGGGAGGAGTACAGGCAAGCTGATAGAAATGAGATCGGATCTGTGAAACTGATTCAACGACTATGGAAAATGATAGTGCACAGGAAAAAAGCATTTGGGACTTGAAAAGATTAAATTGAATTAAATGCGAAATTCAAAGTATAAGTCTGAGAAGTCTGAGCAATATAAAAGGAAAAATGATAGTAAAACTAGCTGCTACCAAAGTAACACGGAGAAAGTGGACCTAGAGGTTGCTAGACCATTAGATGATGTGTCGGTAGATTCAACACAATAGATAAGTAGACCTCGTTGGTCATCTCAAGATCAAACTAAGTTGTTCAACAAGCTGTGGGTTATCATCTTATCCTTGGTTAACACAATCAACAGAGTTTCAATAAGGGGTGACAAGCAAAATAAACGCCACAAATGTGTGCGAATGACCAAAATATGAGCAAAGCACATGATGAAAAATGCAAAAAGCAATCAAACTAATAACATATGTTATTGGTGCAATCTGTGCAAAAAGAATAAAATTACTCAAACAAGAAGATAGGTTATGTGCCTCTCTGTTGTGCGGTGGCACTGACCTGAGGATAAGCATAACCTATATATTCTTGAATTCATTGTTGCTTGCCGCCACTCTGCTATGCGGTAGCACTGACCTGAGGCTTGGCTTCTCTTTGAAAACTCTAAAAATAGTTTCTTCTTGTCAAAATACCCGTAGACCGCTCAAAAATCTCCTCAAGAATGTTGATTACCATATAAGCGTGGGATCCACAAATGCTTGTTGAAATAATTTAACCTATTGTATCACTAATCTGTGTCAAAAGTCTGTGTATGGATTTAAGTGGACAAGTATACCGACAATCATCGTGGCTGCAATTCTTGAAAGTCCAAATCAATGTGTGCGTCTTATAGTACTAGTATGATTTCCTAAATTTGCTAATGATTCTCGACGAAAACAAGAATCTAGCATCAAATGATTTTGGTAACACGTCCTGAATGAGTTGATTACCTGAATAATTCCGTAATGAATCGTTCCACTTATGGTTAAAATAGCTTTCAGCTACCTGTTCAAGAAACAAATCTGTTAGATTTCTATCTTAGGATTTCCACATCACACAAAATCACAAAAAAATTTTACTTTTGTCTTTTAATGTTAGCTCTTTTGTTTTGTTTTAACTTTTAGTCAATTTAGTGTTATATGTTGGACTATGTCGTGGAGTTCAATCTGGGATTTAATTACTTAAAAGGGTCACATCTGAGGTGACCAAACGTGTTTTCCATGTTAAATGGGTCACGTCTGAGGTGACACAATGTGTTTTGTTTAAATGGATTACGACTTAGGTAATCAAAAGTTTTCAAAGTTAAAATGATCATGTCTGAGATGATCGAATGCTCAAAATGTTTAATCAAAAGTTATATGTGGTGAAGTGTCAAATGGTCATAAAGACAAAATCATAAGTATGATCCATTCTCACGACTGGACAATAGAGTATGGACCAGTCGTACGATTGGACCATACTTATGCACTAGACAACCGAATGGAGCATGAGTATGAACCATTCACGTGATTGGCTAACAAGATTGAGCCAGTCGTCTGAATACAGTTGTCCGAATGAGTCAGTCGCCCGAGGGAAATCCTGTCGCCCGACTGAAACCCAGTCGCCCGACTGAAACCCAGTCGGCCGACTGAAACCTAGTCGGCCGACTGAATGTGATCGATTGAACCAATCGCACGACTGAGATCCAATAGCCTGAATGAAAAGAGCAAATGGATCCAGTCGCTTGATTGAAACACGATTCAGTATAAATAGGGCTATAGTCGATCGCATATACTCATCACTCCTCATTCGCCCTAAAATCGCCAATAGTGCCGTTACTCTGCCAAGTATTCTTCTGACCTTGCTTGACTTCAAATTTCTGTATTCTCACAATTGCTGGTGTTTATACAGGTAAAATGCAGTGCAATCTACCCAAATTGCAGTCGATTTGTGCCCTAAATTACTTAATTCGGGCCAAACATAGAACCGAGACTTGGTTGGATTAATAAACTAATAAAACTAAGTCAAATGTTGAAATCAAGGTTATTAGGTGCTAAGTGGGGTGATTGTTAGTCTAATGACCCAAACCACGATGTCTAATAATAAGATTTGCTCAAAATTTGTATTTGAATCGTACAGACAGTCTGTCATGCGATTGGTCACCCTAATGTACTTCAATCGCACGACTAAGCTCGGCGAATGATTCAGTCGGCCGATTAAACGAGGCGTATGAGCTCAGTCGCCCGACTGAACCTAGTCGTAGGCTTAGTCACCCGACTGAACTCACTTGTCGGCTCAGTCACCCGACTGATATCAGTCGCTGAATCAGTCGCTCGATTGAACTCAATCGCATGATAAGTCAACGGACTGAACTCAGTCATATGGTTCAATCGTACGATTGAACCAAACTGATCTTAAACAGTTTAGAATGAATTGCTTTCTATTATGTGCTGATCTGATATATATTTTTCTTGTGTTAAAGATTTATGGAAGATCGGTGGACCATCAACACCAAGCACAATATTTGTGCTCATTTGGACGCCACCACTTGGAACGCTCCCGAGTTTGCTGACATCATTGGTTTCCTAAATAGATCAAGGATACATAGAGCGATATCTACACCATGCACTCCTTACAGGTCTATACAGCAGGGCATCTGGGAGGGTGCATCGGATGACCGATCTAGTGAGCCCTACTTCACTGGGAGCACCATCTTTGGGCAAGAGATAGAGGTGACAACGACAGTCCTTCGACGTGTACTGGACCTGGGTGACAATGCTGCTCACCCAACCAGGTTACACCCACTGACTGTGAGGGGATGTTTCCTCAGGATGAAGTACTCAGGGGACATCAATGCAGGTGTGCTAAACAAAAGCAACATGTGTCCCCAGTTCAAGTACTTAGCACAGGTCATCCTCAAGGGCATTGCATCAAGAAGGGGTGGATTTGATGACTTAGCTGACCAAATCCAGAATGCCTACGTGGCACTATTGCCGAATCACCACTTCACCTTCTCCAACATCATATTTGCAAGCCTGATCGAGAAATTGTACGATCGGTGTTTGTCACTTAAACACAAGGTTTTCTCTCAAACTCACCTAGAATCACACTCGGGTAAGAATCAATAAGAGTTGATCACAATATGAAAAGTAACTAAGAACACAGAAAGATAATTTCAAGATACTTATATATATTGATTCTCAACTCAAGATACAAAGACTCTTACAAGCAGATTGTTGTTTTTATGAGTTACAAGGAGAACCTATATATTATACTATCTACAGCCGAATATACTTTGATACCAGCTGGGATCCTTTAGCTAAAGCCTATACTACAAGACTATAGTTAAGGTATCATAGATAAAGTCTTATCTGAGATTTGGTAGTCAAGACATGTCCTTGACTTACCTTTTGTCACCAACTAAAGATAGCAACTGTACTATCATGAAAAGGTAAACAGTGGAATAAAGTATGGTCAACAACATGGTTCTTTAGGAAGAAGCCATGCTGTATCAGAAGTCTGCAGTGGAGTGTCACAGATCATACTTGTGTCCACTGGTTATAGCAGTGTCTTCCGAAGGTTAAATGGCTTCGGAAGAGTAAGTACTTTCGAAGCCACTTTTATAGTTCGGAAGAGACTGCTTCTTCCAAGGCTTGGAGACTTCTTCATTTCATCATACTTCGGAAGTGGTCTTCACTTTATTTTTCTAAGTCTTGAAGTTCAGAAATATGCATTTTTCCTTCGGAAGTAGAGCTCTGTCTTCGGAAGTTGGACTTTTCCTTTGTCTTCGGAAGAACTTTACAACCTTCGAAAGTTCCATGACAAGCTTCGGAAGCCTTTGCATGCAGCACCATTATAACTTAAGTGATCTAGTTTTGGTTGCATTAGCCTTCTTCTTGATCCAACAAACTCCCCCAAGGCTGATGCTACCAAAACATCACTTACCTCGCCTTCTCAAAACTTTCAGCACCAAGGAGAGCAAATATTTGTCTGTCTCCTTGTTCTTTCTTGATGTGGTGCTGAGAAGCTTGTACAGATCCTTGGTAGACAGGAAATCCAGTCTGTCACCTTGGATAACATGTACCCTTGTTGTTGCCCTACGAAAAGAGTTAGTTGATGGGAACTGTAATCATATTCCCATCAAACTATAGGTTCCAATTCAGGACCTTCCACCATCTGTAGAAAGGCAGCGCCTTTGGTGGAGATCTTTCCTTGTATTCCTGTCTTCTTAACTTCAACTCTTCTTCAATCATTGCCTTTGTAGTTAGCTCAGCCAAATGAAGACTGCTGAGATGGTTCTGACGAGTGCAGCAGTTTCAAAGTTGGAGGGGTTGGAGAATGGTTTCTCTGCTAACTCAGCGATATCAAATCTGCTGGAGTGTAACAGAGAGGTTGCATTGAGTCTGTTGACTTCACCATTCTCTCTTTCCACAACAAAGTTGTGAGAAGATTCATCGAACCTCTACTGGATTATCTTCCTTCTAGGCATAAGAGGTTGACTAGGAATCTTGTCCTCTTTTCTTGTATCGAGCACAGTCACCAGTTTCCTTCTGAGCTTCTTTTTTCCTCATTTAAAGAGTCTGAATTGAGGCCCAAAAGTCTTGCAGCGTAGTCCAAAGTTCCTCTAGGCAAATCAAGGAATTTGTCTCTTGTGAGGGAACTTGAAGATCCATCTACATAGGTAATGTTAACGGAGTCTTCTACACAGGAGTCTTCACTCAAAGTGGTGCCATTAGTGAGCTTCATCTTGATTGCCTTAAACTCCTCAAGGGAGAGATGTTGAGAAGGCTGAAGGGATGGTTTGGAGGGTGATTGGGTAGGTTTAGGTTTAGAAGTTCTGGCTAGTGTTTTGGGTTGGATGATGGGAAGTTTAGGAGGTTGAGGTGAGGGAATAGTAGTGGGTAGTGATGTGGGTTCAGGGGTGAAGGGTTCAAGTTTAATGGTGAGGGTTCAAGTTGTGGTTGGGTAGAAGCAGTAAAGGTCATCCCTTTTACCCTTCTATACATCTCTTTCCTTTTCCCCAACCGGATGTTAGCCTTAATTTCACTAACAATCCGTTGGTGTGTCCTTTTAGACATAGGACCCACCTGCCTACCAGAGAAGCCATGAGCCCGAAGATAGTCCTTCATCCAAGCTTTCTCAGTAAGCTTCTTCGAGGCAGTGACCCTAGCTTCTTCTTCTTTCTTCTTCTTCTCTCTGGCCTTTTCTTTTGCAGCCTTCTTCTTTTCTTTCACCATTTGATCCTGCTCTTTGTTGTAGAGCCAGAGGATCGTGTCATCATTGTGTGGAGAGAGTTCTTGAAGATCAAAGCCTTTGGAGAGTAGGAAGTTTATCCTGTCTCTCCTCAGCTGCAATTCATCCTCCTTCTGTTTCTTTTCCTTTTCCTCTAAGGCCAACCTAGCTTCTTCTTCAAGTCTCAGCCTGGTTGCCTTCTCCAGATCCATCAACTCTTCTAATGGTAGCATGAGTCTTTCTTCATTGGCAGCTCCCATTTCAATGAGCTGGTCAACGATCTGCTCTCTTCTTTTATTATTGACAACCTCCTGATTGGAAGCAGCTGCTTTTGTGCTGGCAGCTAGCAACTTCTCAGTCTGAAGTCTTCCTTTCTTCTTAAGTTTCTCAATCTTCTCCTCTTCCTGAATCTCTTCCACAGTCATCTTCCTTTTACCTTTATCCTTTGAAGATCCTGACTGTGGTGGTTCTTGGAGAGAGGTTTCTGATTGTGAGAGAGTCAGAGATGGTGTCTGAGATGGAGGTGCAATTGGAAAGTCCTCGCTGCTCATTTTAGATGCCATTTCTAGGATAGCATCTGTGATGATCAGTTCCTTGGATATTTTAATCAGTCCTTCCGCAGCTTCCATTTCAGCTTCGGAAGATTCAGCTTGTTCTTCCGAGGCTTTAACTTTAGCTTCGGAAGTTAAAGGAGATGCAGATTGTGTCCCAACTATTTCAGTTGTTAGGCGATCAGTTCCCATTTCCCCATCGAACTGAATCTTAGGTTCCATGAGGACCTTAGGTTGACCAACTTCTTCCACAATGGTAAAAAGTGCAGTCAGCCTATGAAGTTCTTCTACTCCAAAGTAGATCATTGCAGCATCATAACATGGCTGCTCAAAGGAAGATCTTAACAAAAACTTGGTGAAGAGTCTTTAGAGATCACTGAGCATCCTTGGATCAATCTGAAGAGTGACCTGAGATGTTTGAGGTGCAGAGATGATGGGAGAGGAAGATATTGAAGTGGAAGGCCGGCTCTGTGGTTCCTTGTGTGTTTGTCTTTGAACATTCTCCCCCTTTTTAGTAGCATCATCTTGAGAGCTAGATGAGCTGGAGGAGGAAGTCAGGGAGACTTGAATAGGTACACGCCTAACAGACCTCTCTATCTGTTTCTCAGCTAGTTGAGCCTTGAGATTGTCAATCTCAAGTTGCTGAGTGGCAGATCTTCCCTTTAAAGTCCTAACCTGAGATTCTAGGTTTGAGACTTTAGAAAGAAGATATTGAATGAGGAGTTGCATTCTTCTCTCATCTTCTTTTAAAGAATCATGGGGAGATGAGGTAACATACCTAGTATGTTCAGCCTCACCACTAGATATGGTTTCTTGGCACCCTAGTTTCCCATGCTCAATGATGTCTCTTTCAGAGTCATCAAAGGGCTCGATTGCCGTAGATTCAGTCTGAGAAATGTTACCACTATCCACAAGGTCCATTGAGTAACCTTCTGTAGTGGCAGCTGAATCTACATGAGTCCCCTCCACATCAGTGGGACTCACCTCAGTTGGTTGCTGATGGGGGCTAGAGATAAGGATTTCTCCGGGCTCTGTTGATCTTGGAGAGGGTGTTGTAGATCAACTTCATTGCCATGGAGAGATGTTATCTCTTCATCAGTTTTAAATAAAAGGTCAGTAAAAGATAGGATGGTTAAACCTACTGACCCGGGACTTTAGTTAATGTCTACAGGCATTGAGCCTCTAGTGGGGTTGTCCCTTGTTGGCTGCTCAGGGGAGTATAGAGACTCACCTGAGGGCTTTCAGCTTGGGTTGTGGGCTCATGGCTCTAAGACTGAGGAGACTCAGGACCCATATTGAGGTCAATTGTGAAGGATGGTTGGACCTCAGGCTGAGTAGGAGCCCTTTGTTCCACTCTAGCCTTTTTGGGTCGAACAGGAGGGGCTTGTTCAATCAGAGTTGATTGAACAAGGGTTCATTTGGGGCATCTCTGATAAGTGATGGTGATGGGCGGAGACGGTAGTGTTGGCATAGTGGGGGTAATTGCTAGTGTGGGTTCATCACCTGTGGGGTTAACACGGATGTCACCAGGAGCCATTGGCTCAGTCATACCTCGAAGAAGTGCAGTATCTCTTCCTGTGAAGTTGGTGGACACTCTATTCAAAGTCTTGAAAATGGTCAGCCTCATTTGAGGAGCAGTCAGAGTAGCTGCACAGGCAAGCGTGCTCTGGTCTAGCTCATAGTTGATTATATGCTGGAGAAATCTGGGATACATGAAGAATGTGTCCTTCTGAAGATTTCCCATGAGGTTAGTCAACACAAATCTTGAATAGTTGAAGCGGAGGTGTTTTACCAACCCATGAACAAGGCACCCAAGTTCAAATGGGATTTGATCCCATCCCCCGGATTTATTCGACTAGTAGTGAAAGACCACGTGTAGCAGGAACTTCCATTTGTACGAGAAGTTAAACTTGTAGACAGTTGACCTGCTAACGTCTCCTCCATATCCCATTCAGAGATAAGAATCATCCAAGTCTGCTTTAGGGAATTCCGTTGGAGCGCCCTCATCATGAAGCTTAAATGCTCCCTGATGAGCTGTTCAGAAATGACCAACTCCTGGCCACAGATGCTCGATCGAGTGACATGAACCCCATTTAGGGTTTCAATCTGACCATTTGCCCAAAATTCAGACATATGGTTTGAGTAAATTATGGGGTTAACGGTCAGAGCGGTGTAGTAGGAAGATTGGGTTAGGAAGGAGATGATATCTGAGAAGTCAGCATCTCTTGATGAATCAAGAAGTGCGACTTGGTTGTGCTGAGGGTTGAACGCCATTTGTAAAGTTGAATGGGAATGATTTGAGCTGGGTAAAGTTGAGTAGGAGAAATTTCTGGGGCTGTAAAGTTTGCAAGTAAAAAGTGGAAGTGAATAGTCGAGATTATTTAAAAGATTGTGGAGAGGCGGTAATGGGGGTTAGGATAAGGTGATGTGATGGTTTAGTGTATGAAATGACAGTGGCGGTAAGGTTCAAAATAAGTTAAATAATCTGACATCATTAACAAAATCTTTGCTTTTTATAGTGTGGGGCCCAAGAAATTTACTTACACAGTGAAATCTCTCTTCCGAGTGTAAAACATTTCCGAAGGTAACTTGTCTTCCGAAGGCAATTCTTACTTCCGAAGCCAAATCTATGCTTCCGAAGGTTAGAGTTGCTTCCGAATAAAGAATTTGTAAGTTTCGGAAGTAGATCTGATATGCAATCAATCGCTTCTTCCGAGACCAAAAATTCTTCTGAGAAGAAAGTTATCCTTTGAGAAATTATGCTTCGGAAGATATGAGAGTGTCTTCCGAAGGTTAATTTCTCTTCGGAAGGAATTTACACTTATAAAATTTCAGAGAGGATTTCTTGTAACAGGGATTAAATTGTATTGACACAAGACTTACATATTAAAAAGGTTTTTCAAAAGAGATCAAATTAGTCAATGTTTATCATCCCAATAGCCGTTATGAGATACTTAAACCTTTGTTCATCAAAAGCTTTAGTAAACAGATCAACATATTGTTCATTTGAATCAACTTTGATTAACTTGATTAGATTTTTCTCATGAATGTCTCTAATGAAATGATACCAGATGTCAATCTGTTTAGTCTTGGAGTGCTTCACTGGATTTTCAGTAATGGAGATAGCACTGTTGTTGTCAATATGGATAGGAGTACTCATAAAGTTGAATCCATAGTCTAACATCTGATTTTCAATCCATAGCAGTTGAGCACAGCAGCTAGCAGCAGCAATGTATTAGCTTCAGCAGTTGATGTAGAGACACAAGATCGTTTCTTGCATTGACATGAGATGATCCTCCCACCAAGAAATTGACATCCTCCGATGTTGATTTCTTGTCAATATTGCAGCCGCCATAGTCACTGTCAGAGTATCCATAAAGATTGAAATCCTTGTTTCTGGGATACCAGAGACCTAGTTTAGGTGCTCCTTTGAGGCATCTGAGAATTCTCTTAACAGCAGCCAGGGGAGACACCTTAGGAGCAGCCTGATATCTTTCACAAATATAAGTAGCAAACATGATATCAGGTCTACTTGTTGGAAGATACATCAGAGAACCAATAATTGCCCTATACTGATGTTGTTCAGTATCCTCCCGCTCAAAATCAGGACAAAGATTATGGTTTCTGGGTATAGGTGTCTTGGCAGGCTTGCAATCCTTCATCTCAAATCTTTCTAAGATGTCAGAGACATATTTAGATTGATTAATGAAGAACCCTTCCTTCAGTTGCTTTACTTGAATTCCAAGGAAAAAGTCCATTTTTCCCATGGACCTCATCAGACTTCTTCTTCATAATGCTCTCAAAGTCCTTGCACATTTGGTCATTTGAGGAACCAAATATGATGTCATCGACATAGACTTTTACAAGCAAAATGTTCTTTCCAGAGTTTCTAATGAAGAGAGTCTTGTCAATGGTACCTCTAGTATAGCCATTCTTGAGAAGGAACTAAGGCAGAGTCTCATACCACAGCCTAGGTGCTTGGTGCAGCCCATATAGAGCTTTATCCAATTTGCACACATAGTTGGGGTGCTGTGGATCTTCAAATCCTGGAGGTTGGCATACATAGACTTCCATATATATATATCCCCGTATAGAAAAGCACACTTGACATCAAGTTGGTATACTGTGAAGTCCTTGGATGCAGCATAAGCAAGAAAGATCCTTACTGTCTCAAGTCTTGCAACTGGTGCGAAGACATCAGTATAATCGATTCCTTCCTCTTGAGTGTATCCTTGAACCACAAGTCTTGCCTTATTCTTGATGATCAAGCCTCTATCATCTCTCTTGTTTCGGAAACCCATTTGGTGCCTATAGGTACTTGACCAGATGGTAGCGGACATAGGTTCCATACCTTCTGTCTCTTGAATTGAAGTAGCTCCTCTTGCATCGATTCAATCCAGCTACTATCTTTCAAGGCATCTTCTACCTTCTTGGGTTCCATCTGAGATAGAAAGCATGAGTACAAGCAGACATTCCCTAGATGAGTCTGTCCTCTTGTTTTCACATCCTCAGAGACATTCCCTATGATGTTCTTAGTTGGATGAGTGTTGTGAATCCTAAGACGAGGAATCACTTCCAGTTGCAGAGATAGATCCAGGTTGAACATATTCTGCTCAGGAACTAGAACACTCTGTCCAGCTGTTGTTTCAAAGTCATTCAATGAGGACTGATTGAATGAATGAGGAACATCATCGATAGTTGGCTGTGAGGTAGTATTAACAGTTGCCTGTTCCTTTAAAATACTACCTTCTTCTGCCTGGTGTTGTGGTGGAACACCTGATGAGTTTTGAGGCTCAGTAGGTGACTCACTTGTTGAAGCTTCACTATTCCTTGATATAGTTAAGCTGTCGGATCTGTGAATAGTGAAAGCTTGATGTATTGCAGCACTTGGAGAATTTGGTCTAGGCCTGGGAAGCTCAAACAGTTGATCATTAGCAGCAGCATCAGCATCATTTTGAGCACCTATTCCAACTGAAACATTCTCATAAGAGGGTTTAGAATAGTTTGGAAACAATTCTAAATCAAAGATGTGATCAGGTCCATTCCCCCTAACACAAGGAGTGTTCTCATTAACAACTATATTGGATGACTCCTCAAATTGTTGATTCTTAATGTTGTATACTCTGTAAGCTTTGGAACTAGAAGAGTATCCAATAAAGATAGCATCATCTGACGTTTCAGCAAATTTTTCTAAATTGTCTTTTGTGTTAAGTATGGTACACCTGCTGCCAAAGGACCTTAGAAAGCCAATGAACGGTGGCCTCTTGTTCCATAGCTCATAAGGGGTTTTTCCATGGGGCTTAACTACAAGAACTCTGTTCTGCACATAGCATGTAGTGCTGACAGCCTCTGCCGAGAATGTTAGAGGTAGCTTTGAATCAGCTAACATAGTTCGAGCAGCCTCAATTAGTGTCCTATTCCTCCTCTCAGCAACACTGTTTTGTTGAGGAGTTCTGGGAGCACTATATTGTCTGGCAATCCCTTTTGAATTACAAAATGAGTCAAGAACGAAGTTCTTAAACTCAGTCCCTTGATCACATCTAATTATTTTAACTTGTGATCAATTTGATTTTCTATTTTCAGAATAAACGATTTTAATGTTTCAGCAGTTTCATCTTTAGTTCTTAAAAAGGATACCCATGTGAATCTTGTAAAATCATTAACTATCACAAGGCAATATGATTTCCTTCCAATGCTCATTATACTTGTGGGACCAAAAAGATCCATGTGCAATAAGTGCAATGGAGTAGTGATAGAGTTAACACATTTGGATTTATGAGATGTCATGTGTTGTTTCCCTTTCAGGCATGCAACACAGTTGTCTTTGCAGAAAAACTCCTTTTTAGGCAAACCATGTACCAAGTTATTTATAGCCAATTTTTTCATTGTCTAAAAATTTACATGACACATACGTTTATGCCACAGTGTTGACTCATCACTATTAGCTTTAGAAAGAAAGCATGATACTTCACCCATTGGGGAAGCATTGTTCATAACAAGCTTGTACATATCCCCTTTCCTGGGAGATCTAAGAAGCACCAATTCCGGAGGAATTGTCATCCCTGGTTTGAGGATAATGCACTCATGTTCTGTGAAAAGAATTTGGTGCTTTTGGTCACAGAATTGAGAAACACTTAACAAATTGTGTTTAAGTTGTTTGACAAATTTAACTTTGTGAACTGTTAACATACCATTGGATATACTCCCTCTGCTAGAAATATATCCTCCAAACTTGATAGGACCTCGATCATAATGTTGAAATTGTTGAAGGAGATGTCTGTTCCCTATCATGTGCCTGGAGCATCCACTATCTACAATCCATACATTATTGTTCTTGTCAAATGGATGTTCCTGCACATAAGATGAGAATTCACTTTTGTTTGGAAACCTAAGCTTTATTGGTCTTGGGTTCTTTCAAAGATAATGACATGAGTGAACCAAATGATATGCATGGGGGTTCAACAGAGGTCTTTGAGGAAGAGGTTTGGGCTGCAGCATCTTTCTTGATCATCCAGTCCACCCTTTGGCTGATCTTGGAGGATGAGCTTGTTGAAGCTTTTGCAGCATGGTCTTCTTCCGAAGCTTCTTTCTTTTCGAAAGAAGTCCTCACCACCTTTTCTTCCATAGCATTCTTCTTCTGGGATGGTTTCAAGGGAACTTTCTTGTTCTTCCGAACCTTAGTAGCTTTTGCTTCCGAAGCCATTTTCCCTTCGGAAGAAGGAGTTTCTTCCGAAAGCAACTTGGCTTTGGAAACTAGCTTTCCCTTCTTCAACTCTTCAACCGTATGGAAGGGTCCAAATGTGAAACCTTCCCCGACTCCTTCTTTTCTAACATTATTTGCATAATGTGTGCTTGCAGGATTGTAGTAACAATCTTTTGCCATATGATTTTGCAGGCCACATGATGCATGCGATGTTAGACTTTTGGGAAAGTGAGGGTTGTTGTTTCTTGGTTTTCTTTTCTTCATTAGCAACTTTTCCCTTTAACTTCTAATCCTTTGATAGGACAGGAATGTTGGTATTACATTCCTTTCCTGAATCAGAAGTACCTAACACTTGGAAACCAGCTGAAACAAAGACACCCTTCTGTTTAGGGTCAATTTTCAGTTTGGATTCAACCACTTTCTTAGCAGTTTTCCTAGCAGCTTTAGCTCTGCTTCTTCTGGCTTTGGTGGTTAGGATTTGATCATCACAGGAGGCGATGGGTTTATCTACCTGTTCCTTCCCTATGGTGGCAACTATTGGTACCTCATCCTTTAACTCTGGAAAGAAAGGGTCAGCACATGGAACCTCCTGCTCTTCAGTATCACATCTAGGCTGTCTGATAGACTCATAGGAATGTGGTGGAGCAATTTCATTGGTTCCCAACCCTTCTTTGTTTTGATAACAGAGTTTAGAATGGGAGGATGATGCAAGAATAGCTTGGAAGTTTTGCTCAGAGATAGCATGCTTCCTGGCCTGAGCCTCAGCAGTGGCAAGCTGGGCTTGAGCCTCAGACAATTTGGATATCAGATCCTTGATTTGTGTCTTGTAATTGGTGTGTTCATCTTTAAAAGAGATACAGTTTTCTCCAACTCATCAATTTTCTTTTGATACTCAGATTCAGCTCTTTTAAAATCAGATTTTAGAATATTTAAAGACTCAATGTCAGATCTGATTTCCATATTGTAATCCTGATAGAGTTTAACTTTAGGTATATAGGCTGGAGTGCAGAGACGTTCATATACCTAGGCATCATCTGTTCCGGCCATAAGCGCTTGAGCAGGAGTCACATCCTCTACCATGAAGCTCCAGTCAACTTCTTGAGCCATTGCGGCTGCCTCAATTGACTTCTCAGTGGGCTTTGAGGTTGAGGGATGTGTGGAGGCCTGTGGGGTTCCCGGATTGGTCTTGGGAGCGTTGCATTCCCTTGAAAAATGACTCAGTTGGTTACAATTGTAACACTTTGCCCTAGTCTTGTCAAACCCGAACTTGCTGGTAGTTGGGTTCTGAGGGAAATGCCTTCCAGTTCTCTTAAAGAACTTCTTTGCTCTGTAAGTTAAGAGAGCCATTTGCTGGACAATGTCCACGTACTCTAAGTCATCTGGGCTGAAGCACTCAAGATCATCAAAGCAGTATTGAAAATCTCCTGAGTGTCCACCTCTTGAGACAAAGGCACAACTTTCCTGGAAGGGATTGTGTTGAGCATCTTGAGTCCTTGGAGTCTCAGGATAGGTGATGTAGGGACCAGGTGAGCAAGGTGACTACTGATAAGTCAGGAAGTGCTGAGGTTGAGTGGTTAATGAGCCTTCAGCAACCATTAAAGCATTGCTAGCAGGAAGACTCATAGATCTGCTTGTTTGGTGGCCCTTCTTACTCTCCATCTCTAGGCGGTATCCATCAAGGATGCCATAGAGCTCAGTCATGGAAAGAGTGTTCAAGTTTTCTGTTCTCTGGATAGAGACACTATAGATTGTCCACTCATTTGGAAGAGCACTCATGATCTTTCTGGTGAGATCTCTAAGTTCAGGAGTGATCTTTACAGACTAAAGAGAAGAGATAAGATCCATGTACCTGAAGTACTGCTGGCTAAGGGTCTCTCCAGCAATATGAGTGAAGTTCTCGAACTGCTGCTTCAGTGAGTCCTTCTTTGAGTCGTTGGAGCAAGAATACATCTGAGCAAGTGCATCAAACAATTCTTTGGCAGTCTTGCAATGCTCGAACCCCACCATAATAGAGTTTGGTATTGTAGTCATGAGAATAGTCATAGCATTGCTATCGATGTCCATCTTCTTTCTGTCTTCATCAGAATAGTCCTCGACAGTTTTTTCTATCATGGCATCATTTCCACCGGGTGAAGCCACCTTTGGCTTGTATGGTCCATTGACGATCGAGTTCCACATTTTGTTTTCTTGGTATCTAATGAAGCCTTCCATTCTTCTACTCCAAGACCTGAAGTTTTCAAGGGTGATGATTGGTTCTTTGGTCATTGTCCCCTTTCTACTTTAGATTTGTTGAGGGCCATTTGAGGGAGTGGGTGGTAGGGAGGAGTGAAAACAGGTTGATTTGGATGGTTAGATCACACAATCAAGAGCCTGAGAAGCTCTCATACCAATTGCAGGGTCGGTGGTTTCATTTAAACATAAGGTTTTCTCTCAAACTCACCTAGAATCACACTTGGGTAAGAATCAATAAGAGTTGATCACAATATGAAAAGTAACTAAGAACACAGAAAGATAACTTCAAGATACTTTTATATATTGATTCTTAACTCAAGACACAAAGACTCTTACAAGAAGGTTGTTGTTTTTATGTGTTACAAGGAGAACCTATATATAATACTATCTATAGCCGAATACACATTGATACCAGCTGCGATCCTTTAGCTAAAGCCTATACTACAAGACTATAGTTAAGGTATCTTAGATAAAGTCTTATTTGAGATTTGGTAGTCAGGACATGTCCCTGACTTACCTTTTTTCACCAACTAAAGATGGCAACTGTACTATCATGAAAAGGTAAACAGTGGAATAAAGTATGGTCAACAACATGGTTCTTTAGGAAGAAGCCATGTTGTATCAGAAGTCTGCAGTGGAGTGTGAGAGACCATACTTGTGTCCACTGGTTATAGCAGTGTCTTCCGAAGGTTAAATGGCTTCGGAAGAGTAAGTACTTGTGAAGCCACTTTTATACTTATGAAGAGGCTGCTTCTTCCAAGGCTTGGAGACTTCTTTATTTCATCATACTTCGGAAGTGGTCTTCACTTTATTCTTCTAAGTCTTGAACTTCGAAAATATGCATTTTGTCTTCGGAAGTAGAGTTCTGTTATTGGAAGTTGGACTTTTCCTTTGTCTTCGTAAGAAATCTACAACCTTCGGAAGTTCCATGACAAGCTTCGGAAGCCTTTGCATGCAGCACCAAAATAACTTAAGTGATCTAGTTTTGGTTGCATTAGCCTTCTTCTTGATCCAATAAGAATCTTGAGGCCAAAGGCAAGGAAGGCTTCTGTATGTACCCAAGATTCTTACAGATGATATAGATGAGAAGCTTCCTTCGCTACCCAGGAGAGCCACGATGCAGTATCTCTCGAGATTATAGATGACACAACTCTCGGAGAATGAAGGTCTACAAGGGAAAACAAGTCAAACCCCCTGTGAGGAGACTGTTCGGGCACCTAGCCCAGGAGGATTACATGCCTCTGGCAAGGTGTAAGTGGCGCCACGAGGAGAGTGACTCAGATGTGGAGCAGATTGCTCTTCCATCTAATGACTCTGATGATGATGACCATGGCACTGGTAGAGACTCTGGCCCGCTGCTTCTAGGGCCACCACTGCACATGTTACACCTCCACCACCCACTCATGAAGATGTCACCACTGCCAATTTCCATTAGGATTTTTGCCCTCCTGATGAGGAAGAGGAGAGTGATGAGGAGCCACTGCCCAGGACGATGGGCAGCAGGGTGGTTGCAACCGAAAGAGGTATTCGAGAGGTTGGTGGACGCCCTAGCGAGTCTATGGAGACTGCTGCAGATCCCAGTTACACACCTAATCAGCCTAGCAGCATCCGAGGGGGAACATCCACCTCAAGGGGCATGAGGAGAAAAAAGATGGCTCAGCCCCATGGGATGAAGACCAAGAGGAGGAGGATGACATTTATCACTACCACCACCACAGCCACCACGACCACCATTCCACCCACCACCACTACTACCTCTCCACCCATCACCACGACCACCATTCCCCCCACTACCACAAGTACAACTACCATCACCACTACTACCACCTCACCCACCATCACTACCACAACCACTCCACCACCTATCTACACCACTTCCACCACCACAACAGCTTACCCATCACCACCCACACATATACAACCACCCATATATACCACTTCCACCACCACCAGCCATCAAGCCGGCCCCTCATCCAATACCATATCACCACTAGATCACCTTTACCTCCTAGTGGGGTAGAGGAACAGTTGTCGGCACTTAATCGTATGGTGCTGAAGCTGTTAGCAGCTGACGACGAGAAGACTGCTCAGCTACGATAGTTGATGGAGCTAGTTGCTGCACAATCACAGCATATCTTTGAGCAGGCAGAGGAGATCGCCCAACTCAAAGAGCATAAAGCCAAATTAGCAAAGAAGATTGAAGAGTTGGAGTCATCTAACATATCTATCATGCTCAAGCTTAAGGGATCCAAAAAAGAGCCTATGAACATCAGAGAAGATGATGACGATAGTGATAACATGATGAAGAGGATGATGATGAAGAAGATGAGGATGACATAGAGGATGGAGGAGATGATGACAAAGGAGGAGATCCATCTGCTTCGGGTGCCCAGGAAGCTAGTGAGAGGCGGACCGAAAAGAATCAAGATCAGGGTGCCTCGACATCAGCCCCGACAACAGAGGAACACATGATTCAGGACAAACGTAATGCATAGATGTTTATGTAATTTAAATCATGTGTATTAAATATTGCATTAAACTTATGTGCATGAATGTTTATGTGTATATTTAATGTTTACTGTCTTGATTATTTACTGATGAATGATGTGTTACATGTTTTAAATCAACCGAACCATAATATCAGCGAGATGAATACGATGTTGCTCCCCTTTTGAAGATCAAGTCTCAACTCACAATGATACTTGATCTGGAAGGGATTGTCAGGAGGTCAGTAAGCTACACTCCCGAAGAAGGAGAAATTATTCCTAACCTCATTGATGAGCAACTCGCAAAAATGTTCCGGTTAAACCTGGATGAATTGGTTAAGCATGAGCCTATCGCCGATGTTGCTAGTGATGACGAGCTCAATGATGTTGATGAGATAGAGATTGAAGATATCACATCACAGCACTATCCAGAATATACTGATCGAGAGGGAAATGTGGTTCCTAATTTTGGAGATACACTCGACAGTGATATGCATTTTAAATTGGATACGATGCAGATGGAAACTGAGAAATCACAAAGCCAAGCCCAATCCTCTAACGCTGATGTTGAGAACAAAAAGGCTGAATGGGCGGCTTGTTTTGCAGAGATCCGTGCCCAACGCACAGCGCCAAAGCTGAGTGCCTACGCCAAGCTCTACAAAGTAAAGAAGCATCTATAGGTGTCTGGCAAGATTAAAACATGGGCTTACTTTGAGGATCTTAATGTATATGCTGTGAAGAGGGAAGGGAATCGAGTACTTCATATTTCCACATGATCTGAAGACTCTCCCTGGTTTTGAGCTCAACTAGTTGGCATGTCTGAACGTGCTGTATGCTGACCCAGGAAGATGTCAGGCTGGTTTGAAGCTACATCAAAGAAAGAATAGCACACATGATGTGTTAATTTCAAGCCTCAACAACCTACGAGGTACATTCGAAGGTCGGAGGTGGACCCAAGGACCGAGAAACCCAAAGTGGTGCTGAAGTGGAGTCCTCCACGTACTATGTCAAAGATCCCCTTAAGGGAAATGCCACAGGACTTCACTCCCCACTTCAAGTGGTGGTATTATGACTGGCGAACAGGAGAAGCGGTCATAGTATTATAGAAAGAGCGCAAAATGGAGACCATCGGGTGTTTGACCCATGTGGCTAACCACCTGTCAGCTAGTGATGTTTACTTTATACATGTGGCCATTATTCTATGATCCACAAGATATTGTACAGGCCCTCCAATTTTAGAACGTGATAAGACTCTGCTTCGCATTCGAGATACATGCTAGAGTCACAGTTGAGGAGAGGCATAAGAAGTTTGACGAGCTAATGAAGGATGCCAGACAATGAAGGAAACTAGGTCCAATGGAGAGTTTGTTGATCCATATGTACCTAGTTTACGATCTTAATGTAATATGCCTGTCATGTCTTAAATGTAATGAAACGAATGAGTTGAATGAAACATAATGTGTGGTTGTTGATCTTAATGTTTAATGGTTCAGTGTATGTTTTAATGTTTATCATTTATTAATGCATATTGAACCAACTATATAGATTTGTGGTTGTTTGAATAGATCTTAGTCAAGTAATAATTGAGAAACATATTCAAACTTAGTTGTATGAAGTTTTCATGCGAATGGACCATGCTAATGGTTCATATGCATGAATGCTTCATGCTAATGGACTAGTCGCACAACTGAACCAGGAGACTGGATCAGTCGCACGACTGAGGCGTATGGATGACTCAATCGCACGACTAACCCTCAGTCGTGTGATTGACTCAGTAGTATGCTTTAGTTGCATGACTAATAATGGTCCAGTCATACGATTGACTAACCCTAACCTATAAATACCACTTAATTTGTGGAAAAACATAACACTTTCAAGATTTCGACTCCTACTCGTACCCTAGCCATCCAGAACGTCCAAGAAAGCCAGTCCAAGTTCATAGATCGTTCTTGATCGATTACTATTCGTTCTTAACGTTTAGTTTATTCTTATATCGATCAGGTTAACGTTCTCACTAATTGGATCGCCAATCAAAAAAGATTCCGCACTATTTTAGTTGGTATACACGTAAATTAGTTAGTACTCCATCCAGTACACGGTCCCTAACAGAAGTAGCAAAGGAGCATATGGATCTCCTAGCAGCTGTTGTCCATTCCTATGATGGTCTAGTTGCAGGGAAGATCGGAAATTGCCATCTTGCACATAAAGATTACAAGCAGGTGGACAAAAATGAACCAGAGAGAATTGATATAATTTGGGCTTTGGCTAGTGATGTTTGAAGAACAAAAAAGTTTATGAAAAAAACAGGACAGAACTTGGTAGCCACAAAAGACACAACCTTGGTTTTGGCAAAACCAAAGTTACCTGTTTTAAATGTCGTGAAAGGAGCATTTCAATCATGAATGTGTAAAGCCCAAGAAAAATAGGTAACGAAAATCCATTCTAAACCTTCAACCATCATGACAAAGACAATAGTCCAACTACCTCGTCAAGCAAAGAGACAAAGGCCTTGACTGCTCAAGGTGACGAAGGACAGGATTGGACCTTCAGTTTTGTGTCTCTGGGTGAATCTAACATTGCCTGTGTCGAGGGATTGTATGATGGCTCTGCGAGTAAAGGTGAAATCACAGTTGAATAAGTAACGTCAGATAATTAAGAAGCTGTGAATATGGTCGATCACCTGATTAATGAAGAACTCAAGATGAAAAGTTCAGAATCTCCAGCTTCCGAAGAGTCAAACTCTGCATTGATGGCTCATTCAACTGAATCTTCACACGTAACTACGAAAGACCAACTCTTTGAAAATCATGCTTGTATTGAATGTAACAAATTTAGAGAATGCATTGATTTGAAATTTGCTAGGTTATTAGACAACAATCATAGCTTAGTAATTGATTTACAACTGTGTGCAAAAGCTAATCGTATTTCAAAACAAAATGAGTGCAGTTATAAAGAAAAATAGAACTTTTAGGTAAACAATTAAGGGAAACCAAGGTTTTTTTAATCAAACTAATGATTTAAAGTTTTATTTAAATTCATTAGAAGAAACAAAGAAAGGAAAAGCAGTTTTAGAAGTCGAAGTCAATTCTCTAAAACAAAAACTGCACAGTTGGACCTGCTCTTGTCACATAGTTCAACACTTAGTGAAAGAACGAAATAATAGGGAAGGGTTGGGATACAAAGTAGTTCCACCACCACAAGATATTCTCTTAAATACTAAATGTAGACCGGTAAATAACAACCCAATCAAGGATGATGTGGTGTCCACTCCTCTGGTTAGTGACCTTGTCACTAAACAGAAGGAGACTACTTTGAAATCAAAAGGCAAGATGCCTATTGTTAATTTGGATGAAAATTTTGAAAAGGTTAAAGTCAGGTTCACACTTGTCTTCTTCTGAACCCAAAATGACAAAACCAGTTAACCAAACCTGTGTTACACGTCAAAGTCCAACCGAAGGGCATGCTAAATATGTTAAAAACGTCAAAACAATTAATTTTGTTAATAACGGTGATACATCTAAACAAGAAGTGACTAAATCCAACCAGACGCATGTCGCCGTAGTATCATATTCAACCCCACATATACAGTTTTCTCAACATGTAGAAGGAAGATCATGCTACAGTAGTGGAAAGAGAGGACACATCTCTTCTAACTGCCCTTATTATCAGACCCCTAGACAGAAAATTGAACTTTATGATACTAAAGCAAGTTCTTTGAAAAGGAGTTCTATTACTCCACCAAAAAGAATCAATGAACCTAAAGTTCAAACTGTAAGCGAGTTATCTGTTTATCACAAACAGGCCTTAGACAAAACTGGCTTATGGAAGGAAAAGTCAAGTTCATTGTCTGATAATGAGAACAATAAGAAGAATGATATGCCCTCACCCTCAAATGGATAGTGGGTTGACTTCATGATGTGTGATTCCTTGGGTCACCCAAGCTAGTTAAGGCTTTGGGTCCCAAACCTAAACTGATAATTTCCTCTGAATGTGCAGGGTGTCCGTTATAGTGCTATCACAAATACCTGGATTGTTGATAGTGGGGTGTCTAGGCACATGATCGGGAACCTACCTCTCCTTTCAAATGTCAAACAAATTATAGGGGGACATGAATCATTTGTTGAAAATAAAGGAGGATACATCACCGCACAAGGCGAAGTAGGAAACCAGAAAGTAAAGTTGATAAGGTTAACTACGTTCAACAATTACAGAATAACTTGCTTTCAGTTGCCTAGATATGTGACAAAGGATTCAAAGTTGTTTTTGAAAACATGAAGTGCTATGTATTAAAGAAGGATTACATATCTCAGACGACCAAATCTTAATGTCAGCTTCAAGATATAATGACTTGTATGTCTTGGATCTATCAAAAGCCTCCACAACCGATCATCAAGTTCAATGCTTCTTATCAAAGGTAACTGAGAGGGACTCGATCTCCTGGCGTAGGAGAATGGGACACATAAATCCACGGAAGATGAATCAACTGATCCCGAATGATTTTCTGAATAGAGTAAATGTCAAGAACTTTCAACTTCTAGATTTTTGTGTAGCATGTAAGAAAGGTAAACAGACCAAGAAGTCTCACAAGGCAAAGAAAGTAGATTCCATAGACCTGCCTCTAGAACTTCTACACATTGATCTGCTTGGTCCTGTCAGCACCAAGAGCATCGCTGGTGATTTGTACTGTTATATAGTCACTTATGACTACCCAAGATTCTCTTGGGTAATAATTCTGAAATCTAAATCAGAGACATTTGAATTGTTCAAACGGATGGTGATGATATTGGAATCTCTCTGCAAGCCGAAAGTGCGACAGATTGGTTCAGACAACGGAATGGAATTCAAGAACCAGTGGATGGAGGCGTTCTGCAAAGAGTAAGGATTTGTACACCAATTATCATCTAGCTACACTCCACAAATGAACAGAATTGCTGCCCGGAAGAATAGGAGCTTGACAGAGACAGCAAGAACGATGCTAGCCGACTTGAAACTGCCCATACAATTTTGGAACGAGGCAGTTGCCAATGCATGTTACACCCTAAATCGAGTCTTGGGGTCAAACATCATGGCAAAACGTGTTATGAGTTGCTCGAGTGACATAAACCTAATCTGGAGTATGTCGAACAATGTGGCACACCATGTACGCTGCTGAAGAAAACTCAGTCTGGGAAGTTTAGTGAGAAGGTGATGAAGGGATATTTCTAGGATACAACATACGAACAAGAGAGTTTATAACAACTCAACAGGTCAATTAGAAGTGTGGTTCAATGTTGACGTTTAGAGATACACCACCCCCTGCTAGAAAGGGACCCACATTCTTCTTCGACTATGATGAATTCTTTAAGTCCTTCAACATCCCTCTCTCCCTTCCTGAGGATGAGTTATCAACCAAAATGATGTACGATGACTTAAACACACCATCACTAGACTTGACAACATCAGGTTCACAAGGTGAATCTTCTAATCATATAGGGGGACCACTTGATGTAAGCAACTCCTCCTCTAACGATGAAGAAGTGGAGACTGAACATGTGGATCAGGAGGAACAGGTTCCTACTACTGAAAGTACACAAGCATCAAATGTTTATGCCTTTGACACTTCGGAACCTTGCACTCCAATGGCTACAAATACTGAACCCGGAATTCCAATCTAGATGAGGAAGTAGTTGTTCCCACCACTCTCGAATCATGACTAAATGTATATCATCCTCTAGATAACATCATAGGGGATGTACAATCAGGAGTACATACAAGAAATCCACTATACTCAGCTGATTATGCCTCAGTTATGGAAAAAGGCTATCTTCACAATGGTGCTATTGATGTTTTATGTCTTAATTTGAGCCAAAATATGTAAGTGAATCCTTAAACGATGAGGCATGGGTTAGTGCCATGCAAGAAGATCTCCTTCATTTCAAGAAGTTTGGAGTATGGACACTGGTGGATAGACCAAAAGGTGCTAAAGTAATAGGAACTAAATAGGTCTTGAAGTGCAAGAAAGATGACCAATGGGTCATAATTAGAAACAAGGCTCGGCTTGTCATTCAAGGTTTTAGACAAGTCGAAGGAATTTATTATAATGAAGTCTTTGCATCTATGGCTAGAATGGAAGCAATCCGTATCTTCCTAGCCTATGCATCTTATATGAATATCAAAGTTATCAACTACATGTCAAGAGTGCGTTCCTTCATGGGGAAATTCGTGAGACAGTGTATGTCAGTCAACCCGAAGGATTTGAGGATCCTTATCATCGAGACAGATTTTACAAGCTTGATAAGGCTCTCTACGGGCACCATCAAGCCCCGAGAGCATGGTATGAGAAACTCTCAACTCATCTGGTGAAACACGGTTTTTGCAGAGGAGTTATTGAATGCACACGTTACAATTAAGAGAAGGATGGGGACTTACTGCTAGTACAAATTTATGTTGATAACATAATCTTTGGTTCCAAAAACGAAGAGTTATGTAAAGAATTTGTATCTGTCATGAAAGAAGAATTTGAGATGAGTGCAATAGGGGAGATGAAATTCTTCCTAGGATTACAGGTGGATCAGACACCAAATGGAATCTTCCTGCATGAGACTAAATATGTTGTTGATATCCTCAGTCGGTTTGACATGAAGAATGCTTCAACTGCTTGAGGCTACAATGTATAGAGGAATGATTGGATCCCTTATGTATCTCACAGCTTCTCGTCCTGATATCATGTACACGATGTGTCTTTGTTCCAGATATCAGGCAAAATTGAAAGTCAACCATCTCATAGGTGTTAAACAGATTTTCCGTTATCTGAAGGGTACTACGACACACGGGTTGTGGTATCCTCATGATGATGACTTTGAGCTTACAGCGTATAGTGACTCAGATTATGGTAGTTGCGAAATGAATTAAGAGTCAACATCAGCAGGATGTCAGTTCTTTGGTAGACGGTTAGTCACCTGGCAGTGTAAGAAGCAAACCTCTGTTGCTCTGTCAACATGTGAAGCTGAATACGTTGCTGCTGCTAGTTGTTATTCACAAATCATCTGGATCAACAGCAAATGCAAGACTACAGTTTGGAATTTTCTGACACTTCTATCTATGTTGATAATTGTGCTGCTATAGCAATAACAAAAAATCCAGTTCAACATCCTAAAACTAAACGTATTGGTATTAAGTATCACTTTATACGTGATTGTTTTGAAAAACAATTAATCAATGTGGTTAAAATAAATACGGATTTTCAACGCACCGACCTCTACACAAAATCATTTGACAAACCGAGGTTTTTATATCTCTTAGAGGTTAATGGCGTTAAAAAGAAAACTGATGTGATTTGAAGGGAAGAAAATGCCTAGTACGACATTCTTTAGTGTTATTTTTATTTTATTTTATTTTATTTTATTTTCTTGTTTATTAAAATCCAAAATCACAAAAATATCTGGTTTTAGAATTTTAGGGGGATAATAGGTTAGATTTGTATTAACATAGCTATTTTGTTTAATTACATAAAAAACAAGGGGAGAAGGACAACATAGCTAAAAGGAAAGTAATCAAATCTATGATACTGATTCAATGTTTATGGAAAATGATAGTACACAGGGAGCGGATTGTTTAGGAATTAAAAAGTGCTTAACTGATTAAGATGCAAAATTCAAGTATAAGTCTGAAAACTCTAAGCAAAGTAAAAGGAAAAATGATAGTAAAACTAGTATGCTACCAAGGTAACATAGAGAAATAGACGTAGAGGCCGCTACTTCATTATATGTTGTGTCGGTAGATTCAACACAATAGATGAGTAGACCTCATTAGTAGTTTCAAGATCAAACTCAGTTGTTCAACTTGTTGGGGGTCCCATCTTATCTCTGGTAAACACAATCAATACAGTTCCAATAAGGGGTGAAGAGCAAAATAAACACCACAAATGTGTGCGGACGACCATAAAAATTGAGCAGAGCACATGGAAAAATGCAAAATGCAATCAAGATAATAACTTATGTTGTTGGTGCGATATGTGTAAAAAGAAAATAAATGCTCTACGAAGAAGATAGGTTGTGTGCCTCTTGCTGTGCGGTGGCACTGACCTGAGGATAATCATAACCTATATTCTGAATTCATTGTGTTTGCACCTCTCTGCTGTGCGATAACACGGACCTGACGCTTGGCATCTCTTTGAAAGCTCTTAGAATAGTCTCTTCTTGAAATATACCCGTAGACCGCTCAAAAATCTTCTAAGGAACGTTGATTACCATATAAGCGTGGGATCCATAAATGCTTGTTGAAATAATTAAACCTTAATTCATCACTAATGTGTGTAAACAATCTATGTATGAATTTATGAAGACAAGTATACTAACAATTATCGTGAGCTGGGGTTCTTGAAAGTCAAAATCATTATGTGCATCTAGTAGCTCTAGTATGTTTTCTAAAATTGTTATTAACTCTCAGTCAAACAAGAATCTAGCATCAAAATAATTTATTAAAATGTCCAAAATGATTCTGATATACCTGTATGGTTCCATACTGAATCGTACCAGAAATGATAAAATAGAATTAAAGTTTTGTTGTCCAGGAGGTAAAATTGGTTAGAAGTACTCTAATAGGTTTAAATCCATCTCCATTCAAAACTACAAAAATATGTGTTGGTTTTGTTTTTTAAATTAATAGTGTTTTTAGTTATTTATTTTAGTCATTTGATAGGTAAAAGTCGGACTATCCATCTAAATTCAATTGTGAATCACTCACTAAAAGGGGTCACGTCTTAGGTGACCAATGAGGTTTTTAAGTTAAAAGAATCACGTCTAAGGTGATCAACAGTTTTCAAATTAAAAAGGTCATCTTGAGATGATCAACGATCATAAGTTATCTATAGTTATCAAGTTAAGTGTTTGAAAGTGCATGAGGTCAAACTCATAAGTCTTGACCATTCGCACGACTGCACCATTAGTATGGACCAGTCGCACGATTGGATCATGAGTATGAGTCAATCACACGATTGAACCATGTATGGACCAAACGTGCGACTGGACCATAAGCATGGATCAATTCATGCGATTGGATCACCACATTGAACCAATCGCACGAATGAGAAGACCGACTGAGCCAGTCGCACGACTGAGCCCCAGTCGCACAAATGAAACGTGTGAATAGGTCCAGTAGCCCGACTAAAGATAAAATCAGTATAATAGGGTGAAGTCGATCGCACATTCTCATCACCCTTCAATCGCTCCCAAATCGCAAGAAAGCAAACATACTTTGCCAAAATTTGATTTCATTGATTTTGCATTGAGATTGTGTTACTAACGTGTACTCTCATCTTCTACAAGTACTTACCGAATGAATCGCACAAAATGCATGGTGTAATCAAACCCTAACAGATCCAATTTGATTAAAATCAAGAAATCTATAAAAACCTTAAAAAAGACCACCTAAATATGCAAAATTGTTCAAATGAAGGACATACAGTGATAGTTAGGGTCCCTGCGAACCCAACGAGTCTAACCACGACGTTTAATATCATGTTTTGACCTAAGTTCAAGGTTAGAGTGTCAAACAGAGAGTTATACGAGTAGACATCCCGGATCATCCCATCAGCCCAGTGGGAGCATCCTCTTCTAAGGGCTCAAGGAAGAAGAGGATGGCTCTGCCCCATGGCATGAAGAGCAAAAGGAGAAGGATTACATTGATTACCACCACAGCTACCACCACCACTACCATACCCCCTATCACCACTACCACACCTCCCACCATCACTACCATAGTGCTTACCACCACTACCACAACCACCACTTCACCATTCACTCCAATTCCACCACCCATATTCACCACATCCACCACCACCACCACCCAACGAGCCGGGACATCTGCTCATGTCACATTGAGCCGTGGATCCACTCTACCCTCTATGAGGGTAGAGGAACAACTAGCCAACCTAAACCGAATGGTGCTAAAGCTGCTAGCTGCCAATGAGCAAAGATCTACACAGCTAAATCAGCTTATGGAGCTCAATACTGCTCAAGCTCAACAGATTACACAGCTTCAGGAGCAGATTGCTCATTCGGTTAAGAGGATTGAAGATTTGGAGGCAAAGAACAAGAAGATCATACTCAGCCGAAAGGATCGAAAGATGAGCCTCTAAAGATCGGGAAAGGTGATGATGAAGATGATGATGATGATGATGATGATGATGATGATGATGATGAGGATGAGGATGATGGTCTAGTGAAGAAGATGAGGATGATGAATAAGGACTCAATGGAAAGAAGAGAGGAGATGATCATGATGAAGAAGGTGAGGTGCTGCATCAGCCTCTGCGCAGGGTCAAGAAAGGCGTACGAAGAGAGCACAAGATCAAGGAGCATAATCTTCAGCCCCTGCAGTTGAAGAATTGACCAATCATGATAAAAGTAAAGATTAGATGTTTTGTATTTAGAAAACTTTTGTACTTGATTCAAATAGTACATTAATATAATTTATGATTATCTATGTTTATCTATGTTTAAATGTCTTTAATAACTAATAATGATTGATGTGTTAAATGTTTAAATCAAGCAGATAAAACATCCCAGCAAGAAGAATATGATATGCTCCCCTTGAGCAAATCAAGTCTCAATTTACAATGATTCTTGATTTACAAGGGATTCTAAGAAGTCAGTGAGCTACACTCCTGAAGAAGGAGAAATCAAACACGACCTAGCGATGAGCAACTTGCGGAGATGTTTAGACTGAATCCTGACGAGCTCGTCAAAGACGCTCCAAAGGTTTATGTTATGAGTGATGATGAGCTAAACGATTTGATGAAATAGAGATAGGGGATGTCATGTCTGAGCATTATCCAAAGTACACTAACCGAGAGGGAAATGTGATCCCTGACTGGGTGACACTCTCGGTAGTGCTACATTTGAAAAACTTGACGAGATAGAGAAAGAAACTAATAAGAATGAAAGCCAAGCCCAAGCCTCGGATGCAGATGTTGAGATCAAGAAGACTGAATGGGTAGCTTGTTTTGTAGAAATACGAGCCCAACGCACAAATCAAAAAAGAAAATGCCTACACCAAACTCTACATGGTCAAGACACATCTGAAGGTGTCTAGCAAGATTATTGTGTGGGCGTATTTTAAGGATCTAAATGTTTATGCTGAAAAAGGGAGAGGGGGATAGAGTACTTCAGATATCCATGATCTAAAGACTCTCCCAAGTTTTGAACTCAACCAACTGGCATGCTTAAATCTGCTATATGTTAATCCTAGAAAGATGTCAGGTTGGTTTAAGGCTACTTTAAAGAAGGAATACCACACCACATGGGTAAACATCAGACCTCAACAACTGAAGAGGTACATCCAATGGTCTGAACTAGATCCCATATCTAGAAAGCCTAAAGTGGTGCTGAAGTGGAGTCCCCATGCACAATGTCCAAGATTACCTTACGGGAAACACCTCAAGACTTCACTCCACACTTCAAATGGTGGTATTATGATTGGAGAACAGGTGAAGCGGTCATAGTTCTAAATAGAGAAGGTAAAATGGAAACTATTCGGGTATTCGACCCAATATGGCTTACAAACTTGTCTGCAGAAGATGTTACACATTGTAAAAGTGGCCATTATTCTATGACGCGTAAGATATTGTACAAGCTTTCCAATTCCAGAATGATATACGATTCTGCTTTGCATTTGAAATACACGCAGGAGTTACAATAGAGGAGAAGTACAAGAGGTTTGAGGAGCTTATGAAGAATTTCAGACAATAGAGTAAACTAGGTCCAAGGGGGGAGTTTGTTGATACATATGTACGTAGTTTATGAGCTTAATGTAAATGTCTGTCATGTCTTACACATATGTAATGAATGAATTGAATGATTTACAATATGTGATTTATGCTTATAGTGTTTTATGTTTCATTAGTTATTGTGTGATAAAGTATAATGAACTTACTATATAGGTTTGAGGTTGTTATGCATAGTTCTTAGTCAATAATTATTGAGAAATGTGTTCAAACTTAGTCGTTTGAGTTTTCATGCGAATGGACCATGCTAATGAACCAAACGCATGAATACCACATGCTAATGGACCAGTCACATGACTGAATCAGGAGACTAGATCAGTCGCACAATTGACACATAAGATTTACCAAGTCGCACGACTGAACCTTCAGTCGTGCGTATGGAACAATGGCATGATTCAGTCGCATGACTGAACCATGCTAATGGTTTACTCGTACGATTAGAAACCCATAACCTAAATACCACCTAATTCGTGGAAAAAAAATACTGAAGACTTTTAACACATACTCATACCCTAGCCGTCCAGAGCATCCAGAAAGCCTGTTCCAAGTTCATAGTTCACATCTGATCTTGTTCTACTCATTCTTAACGTTTATTAATCGTTATATTGATGAGGATTGCGTTCTCACTAACTGGATCGCCAATCAATTATGATTCCGCACTATTTGATCTGGTTTCATGCATTATGAGTTAGTACTCTGTACGTACACGGTCCTAACACGGATGTACCGTATGCTATGATTTTAATCAAAGTTAAATTTATGTTGTGAACCATATGGTTACTATGTTTTTGTATATCTAATGCATAACGCTCCTCGGGTGTGTCCTAAGAGGCGGGCATTACAAATTGGTATTAAAGCCATATTATAAGTGAATTAGGTATTCTTAGTTTGTTTCTAAACTTAAACGTAGATTGGTAAGACTAAATAGATTGCCAAACGAGTCAAGTAATGTAATGATAGATAAGAAGAGTTAGATATGTGTTAAGCATATAGTGGAAGCTAATTAGAATATGTAAATAATGTAAAAGGTTAATAGAAGTTAGCTAATGTTATTAAGGATTTACATTCGTAAATTGTGTTTTGGTTTGTTATCGGTTATGTTTACCTAAACATAAGAAGTAGATTATATTGTTGATGAGGAATTGTTGAAGGCGTAGACCTCTATGGATAGTCTTATGTTAATTAGTCTAAATTAAATGAAGTGGCTAGGCAAGATAAGTCATGATAGTAATAGTCAAATAATTATATAATAGAATGTTAAGGGCAACAAGGAAACATGAATGCTCAATAAGGATGACATTCATATTCAGACACTGATATTGATACATAAGGAAGGAAAGCTAGAATATTCATGTGAGATAAATTGATGATTACGCTTGGATCCAGATAATGGTGAATTTTTAATGATAAGATTATCGTAGTAAGTTCTAACATGTTGATTAGTGCCTATGTTTTAGTTGTGAAGTGATAACTCCAAATGACAAGGATTAGTGGTGTAATGGAATATGAACATATGGGCTAGATAGTCATTATTACATACTCAATGTTGTGTTTGTTTTCAAAGATGTTTTTCGAGAAGATAAAATATAAAGTTATGAGTAGGGTATAATGAAAGGATAATACTCCTTCAAATATTGGAATTACTATTAAGAAATACCCGAAATTAAAATAGATTGTCAAAGGTGATTGTGGATGTAGAACGAATATAAAGAACTATGAAAAGTACAATTATATAATAAGGGAGATTCAAAACTTTATCTTTAAGATGTCAAGGTTATTGCTACCATTCAACCAAAAATTAATCGGAGAAAAAAAAGCAAATTATAGAAAAGTTTCTCATTATCTAGAATTAAGATTGTAAACCCAGAAAATAGAAGAGTAAGTACAAGAGTGTTCTTATAAGTCCTTCATGACGTGCAACTCTTAACCTTTGATAACAACAAGAAATCGGTAGATGCACATGAGTGCTAAAGCCAAATGAAAGTTGTCTTAGATATTATGAGTACATGTAACCAATTAGATCTAATTTGTAGTATATTCATTTCAATAAAAAAGATTATATTGGTGCAAATAAAAAGCCTAGTATAAACTGTATTTAGGCCATATATATCGATTAAAAAATTCAAGCTTTACATCATGCCTTCATAAGTAGAATGACTCATGGGAGACAAAAGACAATAGTTGATATCATAAGAATAATATGATAAGCTTGAACGGTAACATACCAATGGAAACCCAAAGAATTTGAGGTAGTCAAAGGATTGAGTAGCAAATCTTTAACTAAGAATAAGTCAAGTCTCAAAGAAGAATGGTATAACTTAGATTGGCCAAAAAATGATAGTATCTTATGACTGAGTAGAAAACATTATCATTATGACTCAGGTCTATAAACTTTAAAGAGAATAATACATTATTCTTCTAGCATATGCCATGAATACAATGAAGAAACAGAAAGTTTGAAGCATTTTTAAAACAAGATAAGATTACTATTAATTATTGGTGATCTACTCGAATTGACCAACGAACATGAGATATTCATGAATCTTATGACAAAGTTATAAACCTTACTTGGCTAGTTTATTATTATCTATTGTGATGACATTTTGATATATTTGAAGGATAGAATAGATCATGAGGATTATCTTAAAAAAATCCTAGATTGTATAAGCAAGAAAAACTTTACGTTAAGTTTTGAAATATAAATTTTAAATATGTAAAGTTTAATTCTTAGGAATATGTTCAACGACTAAGACAAACAATAAGACATGTTAAAAAGGAGCAATTAAGTAATGAAAAAAAAATCCCACATGATTTTGAATATTTTGGGATTTGAAGATTATTATTAGAGATTTATTTATGTTTTTTTAAATGAAAGGAATTATTAAGTAACTACAACTATGACATACGATACCATCTTGAAAAGAGCAAAGTTAATCGCTAGTGCACTTTATAAACAAGAAATTTGAATATCTACATATAATATTAAGATAAACCTTTATATTACATTGAAATGCATAAAAAAGTCTTTGATGGAAAATCACATTAAGAAGCAATGAAGGATTGGTAGACAAAAACTATTAAGATATAGACGTGATAGGATCTTAAGACTCTACTATCATATGAGTTTCGAGTCTTAGCATATTACAAGATATGATACTAAATGAAGCCCATAAATCAAAATATAAAGCATATACACGTAGTAATAAAATGTAATATGATTTTAGAATTATTATTGATATTCAGGAATCAAGATCAAACACAAGGCCTGCAGTGAAATTTCTTTATCTATTTAAGGATTATGGTGAAATATTAGTAGTTATTTAACTGGATACAACAAGCTTAAATCTCATAATGGAAATGAAAGATAACCAATAAACTATGTTAATTTCATGATTAAATTATGGATATGACACCATCTGGCTAATGAACGATAGGCTTACCAAAGTAGTACACTCATTACCTATCTATCAAACTATAGATAAAAATGTTAACCAAACTCTATTAGTCTCACCTTAAGATTTGCATATCTTAATTATATCCGATAGACATTATCTTTTCACTTCAAAACTATAATAGGGTTCTTAGAAGAAACTAAAAACTTGACTAAACCAAAACAACTTATGTTTCACAAAATAGTAGACTTTCCTTAAGGATTAAAATCCTAGCAATATAGTATAGGAATATATTAGAGTGCTTATAAAAAATTCTAATAAATAAGGATACGGTAGTTAACAAAAGAAGCTACTAATCATACAATGTAGTAATCTAAGAAGCAAAAGGTACGGTAGTTAACAAAAGAAGCTACTAATCATACAATGTAGTAATCTTAGCTCAAAAGATAATTTCACTAGTATTGATAGAGTGGTAAGGTTAAAAAAGAGTTTGAGAAAATTTAAGGATTGGTAGAAGAAAAAAAAGCCAAAAATCCTCAACTCTTCTTGTAACCTTCGAATTTCGAGGACGAAATTCTTTTAAGGGGGAAGAATGTAACATCCCGGGTTTCCAGGGTCAGATGTAATAGTTAAATAAAAAAATATGAACTTTACATTTTATATATTATTATAGGAGTAAGTAATGAATGAAATAACTATTTTAACTTTAAAGTTTTAGACGAGTTTTAGTGACGTAAGAGGCCGTTTAAATATATATAAATCTAATAATATTTTTACTTAAACGTGCTTTGTTTTTAACAAAATGGGTCGACTCTTAGAGAAAAATATGGTCGTCTCAACGGCATATGTGAAAATTCATAAGACGTTTTATTTAGAAAGTTATAAGAAAAAAACGAGTTAAGTAATTGAATTAGTTATAATAATATAATATTGTAATAATATAATAATTATAAAATTCTCAATCTTGAGCTACAAAACGAACAAGCAGGCAAGTAAGCATGTCAAAAACTATCCCACATATATGATAATTCACCGTCTGCTTGCTTTCTTATAAATAGAAACCCTAGGATTAAATATATAGTATAAGTTTTCTTGGGAACTGTAAGGCCCCGTTCCCGGAGACCTCACAGTTGGTCAATCACAGCAGTTAAAACATTAAACATAGTAATTATACGAACTTAAGCAGCGGAAATGATTTATCAAAAACCATTCTTTTCATTTAAAACACTGTTGTTAAACAATACATCATCATTAATTGTTTACAAAAGAATTGTTTATATGCATTACAAAACAACAGCAACACAAAGTACGAATGGATGTCAGACTTTTCCCGTCGAGTAGCTTCACCCTCGTGCGATCCTCAACAATAATTACCTGCCAACTGAAAATGTATAAAAGTCAGCATTGCTGAGTGAGCTCTAGTTTTATAAGTAATAAAATACTTTCTATATGTTGTACAAGAAAATACTTTTTTCTGTAAAATACAAATGTGTACTGTATATGTGAGCACGCATCAACTATATGAACAAATATTGTTCGTTCTCTTTACTCTATGCCTTGTCTGTTGTGTAAACTTTTATCTTTATGTTTCACTTTCTGTATGGAGCAGTGAGCAATACCCCAACTATATGCGCGATGGAAAAACGGGTGATGGGCCATCTATATCTCTCGAAAGGGTCAACTATATCCCATGAAAGGGTCAACTGTATCCCTCGAAAGGGTTCTGTGTACTATGTACAAGGCCAACCCAATCACCCAGAGCACACTGCAAAGGTCCTACCAATATCAATTGATTGACCCTGTGTGCATAATAGGGTAGCTAACCCGCAACACAGTTGAGCTATCGACAACATGGTCGTGTACCTCCTGTAAGCTTGCAAGACTTGTTAACATTTTCATTAATGTTCCTCTTCTTTTATTTATGGCTCTTTCACTTTATTATTACGTTATACTTTAAATTACGATAATAACATATCACGTAAAGTCACATACTATAAGTAATAATAATAATAGCAATAACAATAATAAGGAACAATCATAAGTAATCGTATCATGCATGAAACATCATCATTAATAAGCCCTTAGTCAACCTCGGTCAAAACCCTAAAGCACAGACTCCTAGAAAATTCTGTAAAAATTTCTAAGTGCTTAGGCGCACGCGAACTATTTGGGCGCATAAGCCCTGTTCGGGCGTTTCATCACTATGTAGGCACATCAGCCAACACTTAAGCATTTTCACTTTAGGCGCATGAACTATTCAGGGGCATAGGCACTATTTGTGTGTATGAACACTTAGACGCATGGGTAATTCGGACGCATGGATACTTAGGTGCAGGAGCCACTTGGGCGCATGGGGACTATTGGGGCGCATGGCCCTACACTTAGTGTCCGGCTAACATTTCTAGGCGCATGGACCACTGTTCAGGCGCATGAGCTGTACTTATACATTTTTAAGGTAATCTTAGGCGCATGGACTACTGTTAGACGCATGGGCTGTACTTAAACATTTCTAAGGTAATCTTAGGCGCATGGACTACTGTTTAACATGTTTCAGTATGTTTTAAACCCAATCATCAAATCCATCTGTTCAAAGCTTAATATGGCTATTCTAAACATGAACAACCTATGAGCATTTAAGAATCACATCCAATCATGCACAATACATACGGGCATACATACTCAAACATTGGAAAATCATTTAAATATATTTTCAGCCCCAAAGATGTTTGAAAACAAGTAAAACCGGGGTCTAGAACTCACCTGCTGCAACTTGGATGTTTTTCTTTTAACCCGCTTGCAAAGAGTTCAAAACACCTAGAAACAACATCCAAAAACACACACACCCGAGCACAAACACAACCCATAAGCACATAAACACATAACCGCGATAAAACCCGACATAAAAACATAAAAACCTTGAATTCTTACCTTGAATTCACTTTTCTTCTTCCTCTTCTTCTTCAATCCAAGAGTATTCTCTGCTCTCTCTCTAAAATCGAGAATAATGGTGAAGTGAGGTGAGGGTGGGCGGCCATACTCACCTTTACACCAACTTTTGAAAGTTTTGTCCTTCTTGGACACTTTTAGTCCCTCCTTTTGGACTTTATTGCCTTTCTTTCTTTTATTCTTTTTATCTTGACTTTTAAAAATAACTGGGTGTTAGAAGTCCACCCCCTCATATAGGTTTCGTCCCCGAAACCTGTTATTCCTCAAACAGATGAGGATAATGCTGCCTCATCTCCTCCTCAGTTTCCACATAGATTCGGATCCCTTCTTCTGCTTCCACTGTACACGCACGAGAGGAACCACTTTATTTCATAGCCTCTTGTCTTTACAATCGATGATTGCCACTGGTTGCTCAATATAATTAAGCCTTTCATCAACGTCAATGTCCTCCAATGGAACAATCATGTCTTCATCCGCTAAGCACCTTCTCAAATGAGATACATGGAATGTCGGGTGAATTCCACTTAACTCATGTCGCAACTCCAATCTATAGGCCAGCTCCTCTACTCGAGCAATGATTCGGAAAGGTCCTATGTATCTCGGGCTTAGCTTACCTCGTTTTCTGAATCGAATGATACCCTTCCAAGGTGAGACCTTCAACATAACCCGGTCACCCACCTAGAACTCAATTGGTCTACGTCGTTTATCGACATACAACTTCTGTTTATCTTTGGCTGCCTTCATGTAGGCTTTGATCCTCTCAAGCTTCTTAGTGGTAGCCTCGATTACCTCGACGCTTCCCAACTCTTTCTGACCAATGTCACCCAAACAAACGGGTGTTCTGCATCTCCTACCGTATAGCATCTCATATGGTGGCATACCAATGCTGGCATGATAGCTGTTGTTATATGAGAATTCGGCTAACGGTAAGTGGTCGTCCCAACTTCCACCAAAATCGATTACACATGCCCGAAGCATGTCCTCCAATGTCTGAATGGTCCTTTCTGACTGACCATCAGTTTGGGGATGATAAGCCGTGCTAATATGTAACCTCGTCCCCATGGCATCGTGGAATTTCTTCCAGAATTTAGACGTAAACCGGGTGTCACGATCAGACACAATGGACACCGGTACACCATGATGAGTTACAATCTCCTTGATGAACAGATCAGCCAACCTCTTGGATGAATATGTCTCACGGATCGGTAGGAAGTGAGCACTCTTCGTCAAGCGGTCAACAATCACCCATATGGCATCGTAGCCCTTCGGAGTACGTGGTAGCTTTGTAATGAAATCCATGGTGATGTGCTCCCAATTCCATTAAGGTATATCCAAAGTTGGATCTTCCCATATGGCTTCTGATGTTCCACCTTCACCTGTAGGCAAGTAAGGCACTTACTCACATACTCCACCACATCACGCTTCTGATGTTCATATCCTGATACATCTTTGTGGCACCAGGAAGAATGGAGTATCGAGTCTTGTGAGCTTCATCCATAATCCTCACACGTAGATCCCAAAAACGAGGAATCCACACCCATCCAAATCGAGTTTTAACACCAAGTGTGTTTTCACTCAATTCCCCAACCAGACCTCTCATTCTTTCAGAGTTTATATTATCTTCATTTAATGCCTCATCCTCAAACTCCTTGACTTGCTTCATTACATCAGAGGTCATGATCAGTTGGTATGCTTTCACCCGAATCGGCTCGGGCCTCTCCTTCCGGCTAAGAGCATCGGACACCACGTTGGCTTTACCCGAATGGTAATGGATCTCACAATCATAATCCTTTATAAGCTCCAACTATCGCCTCTGCCTAATGTTCAGATCCTTCTGCTTGAAGAAGTACTTCAACCTCTTAGGGTTAGTGAAAATGGTGCACTTCGTCCCGTACAGATAATGCCTCCAAATCTTTAATGCAAAGACCACGGCTGCTAGCCCCAGGTCATGAGTAGGGTAGTTGACCTCATTAACTTTCAACTGTGAGGATGCATAGGCTATAACCTTCCCACTTTGCATTAATACACACCCCAATCCCGAGTAAGAAGCATGTGAATGTACCACCAAATCCTCGCTTCCTTCGGGTAATGACAAGACAGGAGCTTGAGTCAACCTCACCTTTAACTCCTCGAACGCCTGTTCTTGGACTTGACCCCATATAAACTTTACATCCTTTTGGGTCAACTTGGTTAGTGGAGAAGTGATCTTGGAAAAGTCCTGAATGAACCTTCGATAATACCCCGCCAACCCCAAGAAACTACGAATCTTGGATGGCGTCTTTGGAGACTTCCATTGCATCACAGCCTCCACCTTAGCAGGGTCTACCATAATCCCCTCGGGATTTATCACGTGACCTAAGAATTAAACTTCGCGTAACCAGAACGCACACTTGGAGAATTTGGCATACAACTTCTCCCTTCTTAAGGTCTCTAACACCTCCCGATGTGATCGGCATGCTCCTCTTCGCTGTTCGAATAAATCAGGATTTCATCAATAAACACAATCACTGATTTATCTAACATTGGCCGACACACTCGATTCATAAAATCCATAAAAGAAGCTATCGCATTGGTCAGACCAAATGACATAACAAGGAATTCATAGTGACCGTAGCATGTGCGAAAGGCTGTCTTAGGGATATCCTGCTCCTTCACCTTCAGCTGATGGTAACCGGATCGAAGATCTATCCTTTAAAACCAACTCGCACCTTGGAGCTGATCAAACAGATCATGTATTCTTGGTAGGGGGTATCGGTTCTTCACTGTTAACTTGTTCAGCTCTCGATAGTCAATACACATCCTCATACTACCGTCTTTCTTCATCACAAACAGGACCGGAGCACCCCAGGGAGAGATACTTGGTCTAATGAATCCCTTATTGAGCAGCTCTTGCAACTGTTCCATCAGTTCTTTCATTTCCGTGGGAGCTAACCGATACGGTGCTTTGGCAACAGGTTGAGCATCGGGTATCAGGTCAATTTGGAACTCAATCTCGCGATCTGGTGGCACGCCGGGTAAGTCTTCCAGGAATACATCTGGGAAGTCACATACAACTAGTACATCAGATAGTTGTGGTGTTGGCGCGTCCACATCCTTTACGTAGTCCAAGTAGGCACTAAATCCACGCCTCATGCACTTTTCCGCCACCGCCATCGAAATCACTTTCGGGATCGTCATGACGCAATCTCCAAAAATTGTAACCAAACGCCCATCGGACGCAACTAATCGAATCATCTTCTTGCGACACTCGATGTTTGCTTCATAGGTTGCTAACCAGTCCATCCCTAGTACTACTTAAATCGACCTAGGGGTATCAAGTGTAACCTAGCAGCAAACCTATGACCTTCTAGTTCTATGTCACAGTCCTTTATCGCATTAGTAATTGTAGTGGACTTACCAATAGCAGTTTCTACATCAAATGGTGCACTGAACTTTCTACTGATAATAGGCAACTTAGCACAGAAGGTAGTAGAAATAAAACTCCTACTAGCACCAGAATCAAACAATATAGAGGCACAAGTTTGGTTTACCAAAAACATACCTGACACAACATCGGGAGCAGCTCTGGCTTCCTCCCGGGTCATGGTGTAAGCTCTAGCACCTGCCCTCTACCCTCTTCCTCCGGCTTCTTCTTCTCTTCCCCAGAGCTCTCTGGCTCGGCTTCTTGTAGTATCTAGTGATGTGGCTAGGCTGACCACACCTGAAGCATACGTTCATCCCCATCCTGCACTCACCAGTATGCTCCCTTCCATATTTGTCACACCTCCTCAGCCCTGATCCAGATATGACAACACATCGTTTACCCACCTTTGCCACCTTCTTGTTTGGAGCACTTCTACCACGTCCAAACCGTTTCCCATTCAGTTCCAACTACCACCATCCTTCTTATCCACCTCAGCTATCACCACCTCGCGCTTATCGTATAATCTGCCAGCCAAGTTACCGCCGACCTGAAAGTGCTCGGTCGGGCGGCAATTATATGCCTACGGATATCCGTCGGCAGCCCTTGGATGTATCTTTTGTTCTTTCGTGAGAATGGTGTCACTTGATCGGGCACCAACCACGCCATTTCATTGAATTTGGTGGTGTCCTATTGGTGTGTCATCGTTCCCGCCTCCAGCTGCAGGAAGTCTCTTTCTACCTTCTCCATCTCTCTGTGAGGATAGAATTCCTCTATCACTAGCTTCTTCAGTTCAGGACATCTCATTCTTCCAATGGCCCTGCTACCCTCGGCTTGGACAATGTTGTCCCACAAGCATAACACCGAGTCCACAAAAGAGTGGGTAGCAAATTTCACCTTCTGATCCTCACGATACTCACTGATATCATGGATAGCCTCTATTTCCCTCACCCACCAGTGAGCAGCTGTAGCTATGCCGTTTCCATCGAAAGTAGGGGGCTTGCATCTTATAAACGCCCCATAATTACAGCCTCTAGTCGCCTCCGGCGCAGGCTCCTCTTCTTCCTCCTCATCATCAGAGAGAACCGTTTTCGGCTCTGGTTGCTCTCGCCCTCCCGAGGACCTGTTCCTCTCCTTCCTTTCCCCATCCCTTACTGCCTTGATCACTTCGGTCACCACAGATGGTAGAATCATCTCGATGACCTGGTGAACCTCTTCCACTACAGCCTCCTTTACGGAGGCTCTCAGATTGGCGCTCTCGTCGCCACCCTCCGGATGAGGGGTCTCTAGTTCTTCATGAACCACTTTCTTGACTCTGGGTCTCCCTCTCTTGGGTCGCGGAGCAGCACCGTGACTTCCACCACGAGAGGCTTTTGAAGATCTACCGCTAGCTATCCTCTAAAAGCACACTATAAGATTCAAACACTAACGCGGTCATTCAAGGTATACTCAGTTTATGTCAAGTATAGTAAGTCCCTAATTACAGTGGCCAGTTATGATTAGCCACTTGTTGGACCAAAAGAACCAATGAGCCGGATCAGAAAAACCTTTAAGTCCCACAGACGTCTCAACAACTACTAAAGACCACAAGTCTGAAGACAACAGCTCATTACAAAGTATGAACACAAGTGCTGAAGACAAAGTCTAAAGACAAGTGCTGAAGACAAAGTCTAAAGAAAAGTGCTGAAGACAAAGTCTGAAAACAAGTGCTGAAGACAAAGTCTGAAGACAAGTGCTGAAGACAAAGTCTGAGGACAAGTGCTGAAGACAAAGTCTGACGACAAGTGCTGAAGACAAAGTCTGAAGACAAGTGCTGAAGACAAAGTCTGAAGACAAATGCTGAAGACAAACTCTGAAGACAAGTGCTGAAGACAAAGTCTGAAGACAAGTGCTGAAGACAAGTCTGAAGACAAGTGCTGAAGACAAAGTCTGAAGACACAAGTGCTGAAGACAAAGTCTGAAGACACAAGTGCTGAAGACAAAGTCTGAAGACACAAGTGCTGAAGACCAAAGTATCAGACGTTGTCACAACAGCTGAAGAGGTCTTCTTCAGTAGTTGTGATGGTTTACCTTTCAGTAGTTTTATGTTTTATCTGTTCAGTAGTTTGACACAACAGCTGAAGAATACTTCTTCAGTTGTTATGCTCATCAGTAGTTTTATGTTTTTCAGTAGTTTTGTAAAACGACTGAAGAGCTTGTTCTTCAGTCGTTGTAGTTTCAGTAGTGTCTTATCAGTAGTTTCATATTTTGTACTTAACACTCTGATATGTTCACAGTAGTTGTGAACATTTCAGTAGTTTGTTAAGAGTTAGTTATTTTTGTAATAGATCTGCCAGTTGTCACTTTTCCGTGATAACAGCAGCGATTACACACTATATAAGGAGTGTCAACCTATTGTAATAGGCAGAATGATTTGATCAGAAATATTCGATATTACAGAAACATTCTTTGTTACACAAATATATTCTCTCGTTATAACCGTATTTGTTCTTAATGCATACGAGTATCAAATTCTTGCTACAATTTTTCTAATTCTTGTTCTTATTCCGTGTGTTACGCTCTATTACATCAAACTTGTGATCACTGATTCTGACAAATGGTATCAGAGCTGGTTCATCATTGATTGATCTAATAATTGATCATTGAAACTGCTATTCAAGATCCAAGTTTGATTGAATTAGCATTTTTTTTGCAAGAAACGGTTATAGAGATTGAATTTGCTGTGTTTCTGGTCATTCATCCTGAGATTTTCTCTTGGTTTTCATTGAGTCTGTTGTGGTCTATGTAAAAACATTTAAAAGCTTGAATTAAATTGTATTTGGACCGAAAATGACTACTCCTTCCAATGATCCTCACAATACTCGTTCCTCAACCAAGCCTCCAATGCTGGTTAGGAATGAGTATAACATATGGCAACGACGAATGCTCCATCACCTGTCTGTTAACAGCGCAGGTTGTTAGACATCAGTGGTACATGGTCCACACAAGCCTATGGTGAATAACCCGGAAACCAATCAAATGGTTCCGAAGAGGAGGGAGCAATACTCAGATGAGGATAAGAAGTTGTTTGAGATTGATGCAAAAGCCCATGGAATTCTGGCCATGGCACTGCCTAATAAATCTATTCTGGGCTAATGCATCATGAAACTGCCCATGACCTCTGGAATGCCTTGAAAGAACAATTTGGAGGAACAGACGAGGTCTTGGCAAATAATAGAGAAATCCTTGCCCAACAATATGAGACATTCTCTCATAGAAAGGGTGAGACACTCACTCAACAGTTTGAGCGGTTCTCTTGTTTGTTCTCTGAATTAAAAATGGTCAAACTTGAGTACACCAATATCCAGATGAATAACACATTTCTCAGATCACTACCTGAGAGATGGGACACATATACTATTGTCGTACGCTCTAGTGCAAATTTGGACAAACTATCTCTCACCCAACTCCATGGGAAATTGCTCAATTTGAGAGAGAGATAGAACAGAAACGAAAACTGTCTTCATCTGGAAAGCTCACTGAAGACTTTGTACCAGGCAACACTGCATTGGTTGGTCATGAGTTAGAATATGCTTCATCTGAATGCCAGTATGATGAGCATATTGATTTCTCCTCAAACACTTCTGATTCTGCGTTTGTGAGTGTTGATAGTCAGTTTACTGGGTGTAATAATGACAATCTATGCTTCATCATGGATGATCTCAAGGGGATTGCTGATCATGACTAAGAACAGATGGATATTTTGAGCCAAATGGCCTTGATAAATATCAGATTTCAGAAGTTCTACAAAAGAACTGGAAGAAAGTTCCCAGGACTCTCTGGCAAAACCAAAGTTGGTTTTGACAAGAGTAAATTGAAGTGTCACAAATGCCATAGGCTTGGACACTTTGCTAGAGAATGCAGATCATCTGGATCTAATTCCTTTGCATCTTTTGTGACTTTCCCTGGCAATAGTCAACAACACAGAGGGCAACGTCCTGTCAATTCTAGTCATCATTCTCAACCACAATCTCCTGCATATTTTGTTCCTCAGGGTCAAATGCCATATCCTTACCCTTGTTATTACATGCCACAGTCAAATCAAGTTCAAGTTCCTATAGTACCATAACCTCATGCACTACCAGAACCTCAACCATCTCAATCTCATCAACCTCTTCAACCTCAACAACATAGCTTCTTCACCCCTGGAGTTGTTGACTGGAGCAGTTTACCGGATGACATGTCTGGTCATGAACAACTATTCACAGGTGCTGGTCAACATAGTGGTGACAGTCCTTTTGGGAATCTGGCTCTCATGGCCTTGGAGTCTACTGAGGGTTCATGCTCAAATGCATCATCTTCACAGGTAACTCAGGTATCTTCAGAGGCTAAAGCCAAGTTATGTTCTGAATCATGCATTGCTGCCTTTGTCTCCATTAGAGAGGCAAATGTAGCATTAATAAATCAAAAACTTGAGTTTGAGAAAACCATTTCCAAAAGAAAAGCTGAGTTTGAGTCTGCTCTTAATAGTAAAAATGATGAGATTTATAAGCTTAAATGCCAATTAAATGATGAAAAGGCCAAGCTAGAGGTTATTCTGGAAGACCAGAGAAGTCTCAAAGAAACCCTTGTAGTCACCCAGGTAGAGTGTGATCGATGGGTACAATCATGCAAAGGTTTTGAAATGCTTCTTAGTAAGCAATCTGCTTCCAATATGAAGTTTGGTATTCGTTATAATCACACTGCTCCTCCTACAGATTTTGCTTCAAGAGCAGAAGTGAAATCTGATGGAGAAAGCAATAACCAATCCACCTCATCATGTGATTCACTTTTTTGATAAAGCATCATCAAAAGTTGAAGTCAACACTAAGCCCTCTCAGAACCCATCAGCTGATGCTGATGGTTCCACTGCTGACACTCACATGATCAAAGAGATGATCAACTCAGGAGCTATTTATGGAAGTCCTGAAAGGACTGGAGAGCAAGATTTAACACCTGATGTTCAAACTCCAACTACTGTCAACACTGAAGAGAAGAAAACTGTCAGTAGAAAGAGTTTGAAGACTACTAAAGAGGAAGTCAAGAAAGCAAATAATGCTTCCAAAGTACTGAAGAGCAAGTCTTCAGTAGTTTCATTCTCTTTAGTTGATGATCAACATAAGATAAAGAAGAAACCATGTGAAGTATGTGGTTTGTTCAATCATCTTACAGATAATTGTTGGTACAAAAGGGGATCCAAACTCAAACATAAAGAGGAAAGTAAAGAGAAAATGGTTAAAATGAAAACTGAGTTTGAAGCCACATTTGTACCAGCAACATCAAATCCTGTAACCCTTAAGTCCAAAACGAAATCCAAAAAGAAATCCAAAAAGGAAGGGGTTAAACAGGTAATAGCTGAGATTGCTCAAAAGAAAAAGGTGCAACATAGGAACTTATCAAACTCCAATGCCAATGTGTCTGAAGAGCTGAAAGCCTTATCACAAAATCAGACACAGCTGGTTATGATGGTTCAACATCTATTGGGAAGAGTTAACCAATTAGATGTTCCTATGTTGAAACCACAGAAAAGGAGGTCCAAGCCAAAGGATTCCTTTTCTTCACCAGTTTCTCTTTCTCTCAGGCTGTTGTTTCCAACAAACATGTTAGTTTCCATCTGTTGATGAGAACAGGACCAAGACCAAAAAGGTTTGGGTCTCAAAATCTAACTAATTTTTTGTATTTTGCAGGGTTCTTCAACATACCTCAGAGGCATCTGGTATGTAGACAGTGGAGGATCCATGCATATGACAGGAAACAGATCACTTCTTAATGACTACTCTCAAGGAAGGAAGGGGTTTGTGTCATTTGGCAATGATGCAAAGGGTTACATCATCGGCAAAGGCTTTGTTTCCAATGGGAAATAAAGTTTGATATGTTAACCATGTGGAAAATCTCAAGTACAACCTCTTGAGTGTCAGTCAAATGCGTGACAAAGGCCATGTTGCTCTTTTCACCAGTCAGAACTGTCGGATTCTGTCATCCAAAGTTCTAAGTTTGATTGATAAGGTGTTGGATGAACACAGTCTCCTAAAGGCCAACAGGACAGGAAGAGTGTATGCCTTAGATCTTTCCAAGAAAATAGATCTCAAAGGCCATCCTTGCCTATTTTCCAAGGCTTCCTCTCAAGAATCTATTCTATGGCATAGAAGGCTGGGTCATGTTAATCTCAAAAACATAAATCAGCTGATAACCATGGTTTAGTAAGGGGACTGCCTATGAAGGTTCAAGTGTGAAGATAACTGCACTGCTTGTTTAAAAGGAAAACAGCACAAAGCTTCATTTCCCTCCATGGAGAACCTAAGTCCACTGCGTGCTTACAGCTTTTTCACATGGATCTCTTTGGTCCTATGAGAGTGATGAGTATGGCTAAGAAGAAATACTATCCTGGTATTATGGATGATTACTCCAGATTTGTATGGACTTTCTTCTTGCATTCAAAGGATGAGGCTGCGCAGTCCATTATGAACTTTGTGTTACACGTTGAGAAGCAGTATTCCCTACCAGTTAAGTGTGTGAGGAGTGACAATGGTACTGAATTCAGAAACCACACACTTGATGAGTTTTAGTTATCAAAGGGAATCAAGAGGCAGTATAGCATCCCAAGAACTCCTGAGCAAAATGTAGTGGAGAGAAAAAACAGGACCCTTATTGAAGATGCAAGGTCCATGTTGGTTGATTCTGGACTGCCAATGACTTTTTGGGCTGAAGCTGTCAATACAGCTTGCTATGTATAGAATAAAGTTATAGTAAATCAGAGGTTGATGAAGACTCCATATGAAGTTCTTCATCATTTCGCCCCTCTAATTTCATTCTTCAGAGCATTTGGGTGTCCTTGTTTCATTCTCAACACACGAGATCACTCCAAAAATTTGATCCTAAGGTGGATGCAGGGTACTTTGTTGGTTATTCATCAACTTGCAAAGCATACAGAGTCTTCAACTGTAGAAAAAAGATGGTTGAAGAGACTCTACATGTTAAGTTTGATGAATCTCCAAGGACAAGATTCCACAAAGCCCTGTGAAGATATTTGATTTGGACATACTGTAATATGTTCCTTATCAAACTCCTGCTGTTGCTCCTGTCAACAGTTCCCACCTGGTGGTTCTGCCGGTGCTGATGATGATGATGATAGCAGTACTCACCTCTTCAGGTTTAGTGATCAACTGCCTGATTCAGCTAGACCTGATGGTCCTATAGCTCCAGTAGCACCATCCACAACAAATGGTAATGAGATTTCTTCAAATTCAACTTCCTTTGAATACATCCACTGATTGGTTTCAAGGAATGATTCACCATCACCATCTGTTGCTGTTGAGCCTGCTACAAACACTTGCACAGATCTCATATGTATCAAGATCTGAAGAATCACCCTATGTCTCAAATTTGGTGATATCACTGCTGGCGTATCAAGAAGAAGTCAATTGTCAAATTTCTGCTTCTATGCTCTCTTCATCAGTCAGCAAGAGCCAAAGAATTATCACATTGCTTTAAAGGACTATGGATGGGTTGATGCCATGCAGCTTGAGCTTCTTTCAGTTCAAGAAACAGCAAGTGTGGGAACTGGTTCCTCTACCTCCAGGTAAGTGTGCAATAGGCACTAAATGGGTGTTTAGGAACAAAACTGATGAAAATGGCTTATTGTTAAGAACAAGGCCAGACTGGTTGTTCAGGGTTTGCACAAGAAGAAGGTATTGATTATGATGAAACCTTTGCCCCTGTAGCCAGACTGAAGCAATTCGATTGTTTTTAGCTTATGCTGCTTATCAAAACTTAAAGTTTTTCAAATGGATGTCAAAAGTGCATTTTTGTATGGGAAAATTAAAGAAGAGGTTTATGTATGTCAACCACCAGGCTTTGAGGACAATAAACATCCTAATTGGGTGTATAAGCTTGATAAGGCTCTTTATGGGTTGAAACAAGCTCCTAGAGCCTGGTATGAGACATTATCAAACTTTCTTCTGGAAAATAATTTCACTAGAGGCTCCATAGATAAGACTTTATTCATTAAGAAAGCTGGGCAGCATAATCTACTTGTTCAAATTTATGTAGATGATATTATTTTTGCATCCTCTGATCCACAGTTGTGTGATGCCTTTACAAAGTTGATGCAACAGAAGTTTGAAATGAGTGCCATGGGTGAATTACAGTTCTTTCTGGGTTTGCAAATCAAACAAAAGGCTTGATGGAATTTTCATTCATCAGTCCAAATACACAAAATCTTTTGGAAAAGTTTGATTTACAAACTGTAAGCCCTGTTCTACCCCATGTGCAGCAGCACACAACTGGATACAGATCAGAAAGGTAAAGTGGTTGATGAAACACTTTACAGATGTATGATTGGGTCCTTGATGTATTTAACAGCTTCTAGACCAGATATATGTTTGCTACATGTGTTTGTGCTAGATTTCAGGCTGCACCTAAAGAGTCTCATTTGATTGCAGTCAAGAGGATCTTTAGATATTTGTAAGGCACTCCATTTCTAGGTTTATGGTATTCTACTAGACATTCTGGTAAATTAGTTGCTTTTTCTGACACTGACTATGCAGGGTGTAAGTTGACCAGGAAATCAACTTCTGGTGGATGTCAATTCCTAGGCAACTGCTTGATTTCTTGGCAGAGCAAGAAACAGACCTCAGTTGCTACATCAACTGCTGAAGCAGAGTACATTGCCGCTGCAAGCTGTACATCTCAGGTACTCTGGCTTCAAAACCAATTATTGGATTATGGCATAACAGAGACTAAGACCCCATTGTTAATGGACAGCTCTTCAGCTCTTTGTATTGTCAAGAATCCTGTCCAGCACTCTAGGACTAAACATATGAAATCAGACACCATTTTATTAGAGATTGTTTTGAAAAAGGTCTGATTGATCCAAAATTTGTTCCTAGTGCTGATGAGCTTGCAGACATTTTTACTAAGCCTTTGGATAGTTCAACTTTCCACAACCTGGTGTTAAGGCTTGGTATGCTGCAGCTAGAATAAGTGACAACTACTGATGATCTCAGCTCATAAGTACTGATGATCATTAGTTATTATTGTCATATATAAGTACTGAAAGTTTTTTCCCACCGGAATTTTTTTAAACTACTAGGCTTAACTTCTCAGTACTCAAGTACTTTATTTGTTAAAACAGCTATGTAGTTACAACAGCTGATGTAGTCACAACAGCTGTTGTAGCCACAACTACTGATGTCAGAAATGCAGATAAGTACTGATACCAATGAAACACCTGAAACTTAGATGAAGTCTGATGAGTAAGTGTGGAGGTCAGACTGAAACAGCTGAAAAGCTATGAATTGACAAAACAGCTGATGAGTAATTACTCTTCAGTTGTTCTACAACTGCTGTTTCATTAAAACAACTGAAGCCAAAACTATGTCTTCAGTAGTTTACAACTACTGAAGACTAACACCAAGTCTTCAGCTGTTTACAACAACTGCTGACAAAACCACTGTCTTCAGTAGTTTCACAACTACTGATGACTAATACCAAGTCTTCAGTTGTTCATCACCTGAAGTCCAAACTGTCTTCAGTAGTTTTGTAACTACTAAGACTAAATCAGAGACTTCAGCTGTTTCAACGTCTGATGGTTAAAACCAAGTCCTCAGTTGTTTTATAACAACTGCTGATCACACCAATACGGTCAGCCTTTTCAAACCTCTGAAAGTTAAAACCACGTCATCAGTAGTTTCAACAAATGATGACACACACCACAACTTCAGTCGTTTTCTAACCCGACCCTTTAAATACCTTATCCCACCTTCAGAGTTTTTATCTTCTCTTCTCAAACGTAACGTTCAAAAACTCTCTACCCTCTCTTCATCAATGGCGACCATGCAACTAAAACTACGACACAACTGTGTCGCACATCTCACCAAATCGCCATACTGGACCAAGTTTCCACAACACCATTGATTTAATGGTTCAGTCACCTACAAAACGGCTTTTTGGTAAATCCCACATATATGCGAATCCTTAACCAATTCTGGACAAAAGTCACTCTGGTCTCTGAGGAGAATGACACAGAGTCTCTTCAATCGTTTGTCCATGGCCAAAAAGTGGTCATTACTCCACACACTCTTCGCGAAACCTTAATCTGGATGATGCCACTTTCCCAACTGGTTATCGAAAGGGGACAACAGATCAATCATTTGCCCACCATGGATACCAGGGTAACCTGAGTGCATCTACCATACTGAAGAAACATTTCCGGATGCCGAACGTCTCATATTTCATATGGTAAGTGTATGCCTTGCCTCCAAGACTTCATCATGGGATCAAATGTCCACAAGGTGGCAACAGGTAATGTACTCCATCCTTGAGCAACAACCTTTAAATTTTTCTGAAATACTATTTTTAGAGCTCAAGGATATGGCCCAAAAACAAACTGCTAACCGTTGGATATTTATCCTCGGTTCATAATGGCATAATTGAAAACCAGCTTCAAGCTGAGGGACTTGTTGGCCTGGGAGTCCCTGCTATGGCTGTACTGCCGGAAGTATACTCCCGGCACAACTCTGACCAATCACTCAAAATGGCTGCCAAGTTGCGCAAACCCACGCAGCTGAACCCACAGCCACCACCTCCAATCCAAGTCCCCACCAAACCCACTAAAAAGAAGACAAAAAAGGCTACTCAGGAAATGAGTCCCCTGAGGATGCCCCTGCAACACAAACGCAGGCTATATCCACTGGTTATAAACCCCTAGTGGATACAAGGACTTCACCAGCCACAGCCTCTCAGGATTCCTCTCAAGGAGCCTGCAGCAACCACAGAAGGGGTACCCACAAATCTGGGATCTTCCTCATTTGGGAGATTGCCATTGAAGAGCACCATTCTTCCCCAGGTGCACACTGCTTTTACCCCATCTCCCCAACAACCACCAACAAAGGAGAGAACCCTCCCTATTAGGAAGAGGATCACCATGCTTCTGACAACCCACAGCACCGGGGTTTACACGTTCTATCTCCTGGTGTGGATATGGAGATTAGAACATCTAGTGAGGCTGCCACCTCTTCTGAATCAGCACATGATCAGAATGAGGGTGGAACATAGCTAAGACCTAACTAGAGGCAACAGCTGATGAAGGACATAGTCCTGAGGCTGGAAGTCCCTAGTTCCAAGAAAAAGGGGCACATGCTAAAACTGGTCTACACCCGGTGCATGTACATCCTGCTACAAGCAGGAGGTCAGGTGATTCAGCATCTGCTGATGATGACCTGGGCTCTTTTATGATGTTCTGGCCCAGAACACAATTCTTGAGGAAGAAGTCAGTAGACTACAAAGACTACTTGACCAATTCTCTCACAAGCAAATCCATCTGCCACCACAATAAACCCACAGATGGCACCTTCACCTGAAGGTCTCCCATACACTCAGCCAGTCAAACATCCGAGCCACCAGCCTCTATTTCTGGCATGCTTCTCAGGGACAGAACCCCTCTGAGCAAATAGCTGCTATCTTTCAGCAATCCTACCTCTCATCACCCCAATGATCACAGACATTGTGATCAAAACCATGGATGAGAGGCTTCCGTCAATCATACAACCCCTGGTGGAGGAGATTGTGAGCACAGGCTTTCTGCTACTCAAACCTTGCAACCAATGCAACCAAAAAGGGGGACAGTCAGTCAGTGAAAGCAAAGAGGAAGAGCAAACTGAAAGAAAAGGAAACTGAGAACGAAGAGGAGTCTGTGAAGGAACCGAAAATGATCAAGTGGGTGAAAGTCACAAAGACTTTCATGTCACATATAAGAAGAGGAAGGGTGAAGGAAAAGAGAAAGAACTCCAACTCGATGAGATGATCAAAATGGCAGATGCTACACATAGTAAATCAATGGATGCCATTATTGATCAACTGTATAGACAAGGGTTCGATACTGCACAGCTTGACTCGGAGATCAGGAGACTTGAAGTTGAAGAAATTAACTCAAGATGGGCAAGTTATGATGCACTAGAAAGAGAGAGACTAGAGATCATGATCAGATCATTGCAAAATATCTTGGGAGATCATTGATCGAGATTAAATCATGGACCAGGGACAGTATCTTGGCCATAACCTCCAAGATCTGTTCGTCTGAAGCATACACTAGGGTTTAGTAGTCGAAGCTTTGAATGAAGCAGGAGCAGGGAGCAGGACTGAGCTAGCCAACACTCAAAAGCCACACTCACCTCTAAAATGCTAACTCAGCCTGTCAACATTCCCACTCCAAAACAACAACAACACAACCCACAAAACCAACTCCCTTACCCTCTAAACCAACAGCTGATGATGCACCAAGAAGAAGAGAAGGGTGTTGAGGCTAGAAGAAGAAGAAGAGAGGATGTGGAAGAAGATAGGCTGCCTCTGTCTGCAGTCCTAACATTGCCTAAAGCCAAACCCATGCCCATCACTCCCACCTCACAGATGGAAACTATGAGAGTAAAGATTGAAGAAGAGCAGTAGCAAAGGCTTCATGACGATGAGATGTTGAAAAGCATCAACAAAACTTATGCTGCTTCTTCATCATTAATTAGTATGAAGAAAGAAGCTCTGAGGTTGTACACCCTTGCCAACACATTTCAATATCAGAAGGAAAAGGTGAGAGTATGGCCTGATCCTAGGGTGGCTCACAGGATTGTAAAGAAAGACATTCTTTCGAGATACAAGGGCCCAGTAAAAAGGATCGTAGATGAAGAGATCACAGTGGTCCTTGTAGTATCACCCTGGGAGATTGTAGAAGATTTCAAAAGGCCTATGAGACTAAACAGCCACCCCAAAAGATGTTAGAGAACAAAGTTATTAGAAAGGGGTTAGTCTACAAGAGGCTTGAGAACTTCAAACAAAATGAGCTCAGTCTGTTACTTGAAGGGACTCATCCTGATGAGTTGCATACAGACAGATTACAACAGTTGAGCTCAAAAATGGCAAACAGGCCAAGTACATCTCAGAGCTGTATGGGCGTGAAGGATTGTTTGTTGGTGAAGCTGAGAACCTGACCATGGAAGAACAAATTATGTTTCTCAGAGCATACACCAGAGAATCCTACAGGCTTATTCATGGGAAGTGAGTCTCATGGATGGGGAACAACTCAGTGTCAAATTCCCCAATACAGAGCTCCCATCCATACATTGCCAACCAAATCATCAGAGACTCATTCCCAGGCCAGTGCTTATATGGGTCATCTTCTCAACTGATCAAGAAGGAAAAAGACCAACCATTCTGCCAACAATAAGTGGGACCTCAATAAAGTTAAAGTTTTGGCTGCACTGGTTCAGGGGGAGTTGTTGGACCAAAAGAACTAATGAGCCGGATCAGAAAAACCTTTAAGTCCCACAGACGTCACAACAACTACTGAAGACCACAAGTCTGAAGACAACAGCTGATTACAAAGTCTGAAGACAAGTGCTGAAGACAAAATCTGAAGACAAGTGCTGAAGACAAAGTCTGAAGACAAGTGCTGAAGACAAAGTCTGAAGACAAGTGCTGAAGACAAAGTCTGAAGACAAGTGCTGAAGACAAAGTCTGAGGACAAGTGCTAAAGACAAAGTCTGAAGACAAGTGCTGAAGACAAAGTTTGAAGACAAATGCTGAAGACAAAGTCTGAAGACAAGTGCTGAAGACAAAGTCTGAAGACAAGTGCTGAAGACAAAGTCTGAAGACAAGTGCTGAAGACAAAGTCTGAAGACACAAGTGCTGAAGACAAAGTCTGAAGACACAAGTGCTGAAGACAAAGTCTGAAGACACAAGTGCTGAAGACCAAAGTATCAGACGTTGTCACAACAGCTGAAAAGGTCTTCTTCAGTAGTTGTGACGGTTTACCTTTTAGTAGTTTTATGTTTTATCTGTTCAGTAGTTTTACAAAACAGCTGAAGAATACTTCTTCAGTTGTTGTGCTCATCAGTAGTTTTATGTTTTTCAGTAGTTTTGTAAAACGACTGAAGAGCTTGTTCTTCAGTCGTTGTAGTTTCAGTAGTTTCTTATCAGTAGTTTCATATTTTGTACTTAACACTCTGATATGTCTTAGTAGTTGTGAACATTTCAGTAGTTTGTTAAGAGTTAGTTATTTTTGTAATAGATCTGCCAGTTGTCACTTTCCCGTGATAACAGCAGCGATTGCACTCTATATAAGGAGTGTCAACCTATTGTAATAGGCAGAATGATTTGATCAGAAATATTTGATATTATAGAAACATTCTTGTTATAGAAATATATTCTCTCGTTATAACCGTATTTGTTCTTAATGCATACGAGTATCAAATTCTTGCTACAATTTGTCTAATTCTTGTTCTTATTCCGCTGCGTTACGCTCTATTACATCAAACTTGTGATCACTGATCCTGACACCACTTACTTACTCTTCATACCCCAAGCATCTCCTATCCTAACTTAATCAGTATCTAAATCTACTAAGAGCACATAATCAAATAGCATGCGCACATAATACCGGTTAACATTAGGAAAAGACATACCTCATGGCACGTAGCTACTCGGCCTGACATCCTTCCATTTGTCCCATTTTCAGTTTAAGTTTAGGTTTTAAAAGTTTTACTTAACCCAATTCTCTTAAACTTTGGCTCTGATACCAACTTGTAAGGCCCCGTTCCCGGAGACCTCACAGTTGGTCAACCACGGCAGTTAAAACATTAAACATAGTAATTATACGAACTTAAGCAGCGGATATGATTTATCAAAAACCATTCTTTTCATTTTAAACATTGTTGTTAAACAATACATCATGATTAATTTTTTACAAAAGAATTGTTTATATGCATTACAAAACAACAGCAACACGGAGTACGAATGGATGTCAGACTTTTCCTGCCGAGTAGCTTCACACTCGTGCCATCCTCAGCAATAATTACTTGCCAACTGAAAATGTATAAAAATCAGCGTTGCTCAGTGAGCTCTAGTTTTATAAGTAATAAAATACTTTCTATATGTTTTATAAGAAAATACTTCTGTAAAATACAACTCTGTACTGTATATGCGAGCACGCATCAACTATATGAACAAATATTGTTCGTTCTTTTTACTGTATGCCTTGTCTGTTCTGTAAACTTTTATATTTTTGTTTCACTTTCTGTATGGACGAGTGAGCAATACCCCAACTATACGCGTAATGGAAAAATGGGTGATGGGCCATCTATATCCCTCGAAGGGTCAACTATATCCCCTCAAAAGGGTCAAGTGTATCCCTCGAAAGGGTTTTGTGTACTATGTACAAGGCCAACCCAATCACCTAGGGCATGCTGCAAAGGTCCTGCCAATCTCAATTGATTGGCCCTGTGTGCATAATAGGATAGCTAACCCCAGCACAGTTGAGCTAACGACAACATGGTCGTGTACCTCCTGTAAACTTGCCAGACTTGTTAACATTTTCATTAATGTTCCTGTTGTTTTCTTTATTCCTCTTTCACTTTATTGTTACGATATACTTTACGTTACGATAATAACATACTACGTAAAGTCACATACTATAAGTAATAATAATAATAGCAATAACAATATTAAGGAACAATCATAAGTAATCATATCATGCATGAAACATCATCATTAATACGCCCTTAGTCAACCTCAGTCAAAACCCTAAAGCACAGACTCCTAGAAAATTCTGTAAAAATGTCTAAGTGCTTAGGCGCACGGGAACTATTTGGGCGCATGAGCCCGGTTCGGCGTTTCATCATTATGTAGGCGCATCAGCCATCACTTAAGCATTTTCACTTTAGGCGTATTAACTATTCAGGCGCATGGACACTATTTATGCGTATCAACACTTAGACGCATGGGTAATTCGAACACATGGACACTTAGGCGCATGAGCCACGTGGGCGCATGGGCCCTATTGGGGCGCATGGCCCCACACTTAGTTGTCTGGCTAACATTTCTAGGCGCATGCACCACTATTCAGGCGCATGGGCTGTACATATACATTTCTAAGGTAATCTTATGTGCATGGACTACTGTTAGGCGCATGGGCTGTACTAATACATTTCTAAGGTAATCGTAGGCGCATGGACTACTGTTTAACATGTTCCGTTATGTCTTCAACCCAATCATCAAATCCGTCTGTTCAAAGCTTAATGTGGCTATTCTAAACATGAACAACCTATGAGCATTTAGGAATCACATCCAATCATGCACAATACATATGTGCGTACATACTCAAACATTGGAAAATCATTTAAATACATTTTCAGCCTGAAAGATGTTTGAAAACAAGTAAAAACCAGGGTCTAGAACTCACCTGGTGCAAGTTGGGTGTTCTTTCTTTTAACCCGCTTGCAAAGAGTTCAAAACACCTAGAAACATCATCCAAAAACACACACCTAAGCACAAACACAACCCATAAGCAAATAAACACATAACCGGGATAAAACCCGACATAAAACATAAATACCTTGAATTCTTACCTTGAATTCACTTTTCTTCTTCCTCTTCTTCTTCAATCCGAGAGTATTCTCTGCTCTCTCTCTCTCTAAAACCGAGAAAAATGGTGAAGTGAGGTGAGGGTGGGCGGCCATACTCACCTTTACACCAACTTTTGAAAGTTTTGTCCTTTTTTGACACTTTTAGTCCCTCCTCTTGGACTTATTGCCTTTATTGCTTTTATTCTTTTTATCTTGTCTTTTAAAATAACGGGTGTTACACGAACACACTAATATAAAGAGGATCCTGAGTAATTGATACCCTATTGGGTATTGTTATTAGTCATTTTAGAGTTCTGTGAGGAGCGCAAGTAGGGAGACTCTACATCAAGTTGTCATAGATAGTTTTAAGTTATGTTCTCATTTAAGTTTGTGTCAAGTTAATCCTTATTTATTTTAGATTTAGATTATTATTATCATTAGGAGTAGTTTTAGGGTTATTAGTATTATTAGTTTTAGGCATTAAGGTTATTGTTAGGGCTGGGTATTGGGTAGCCGAGCCTTAGTTAGGCATGAACTCATCAACCATGCTTAAACAAGGTAGCATAAACCAATATCCAACCATGATAATAACTAGTCAGTTTTCTCATCAACTAACTTCGGAATACTTAAACTATATTAGAACCTTAAGATATTAGTCGATTGTACTAGGAGTGATTATCAACTGTTGAGCAACTATTAAAGAAGTGAGTTCCTCTTAATTGTTTTCTAAAACAGGATGTGATGTTCTAATAACTGGTAATAATTGAAGAGTTAACTATCAATAGCATCTGTGATATGTGGTAATGCTTGATAGGATGCTTGAGGGTTGCTTTTATGATTCTACTATAGCCAGTGGAGTTTGTATACACAGCTTGGTTATGGGAATTTATACGGTGCTTACTCTGTTCTTATATGTTTGCCATGGTTGTATCTACTTGATGTAATAGTCAATACTAATATGTTTTGAATCTTAAATAATGCTATGTTCATGAACTCATGAGCATTATGCTGAGTCCCAAATGTTTTTATTTTATGGACACACATCGTAGGTTCCAAGAGATTGCAAAAATTAGAGATTACGGGCTAGTTTACGAGGAAATAAAGATTTGGATCTCGAGTTAAATTGGGGTAATGTATTATCTAGTATGTACCGTATGCAATGATTTTAATCAAAGTTAGACTTCTGTTGTGAACACTATGGTTACTATGTTTTTTGTATATCCAATGTGTAACACTCCGCGGGTGTGTCCTGCGAGGCGGTCATTACACCTGAGGAAGTAAATTACCTCTCTATGGACGTAAAGTACGTCCCCGAGGAAGTAATCTATGTCCTTGTATTGACTAATACAAATTTTAGGTTTTTATACCCTAATTAAATGTTAAAAAGGGGTTGCGAGTTGAGCCTTCACCAAATCATTTTTGGCCATCCAAGGAGCAATTTGTAGAGAAAAGAAGACCCAGGGATGCATCTTTTCATGCAATTGATTCCTACGATAACCGATTTCGATTCCGTGACAACCATGAGCAGCTAAATCACCCGTGATCTTCTCCAGGTGTAGGATTTGTGTTTATGAAATTTGTTTAACTTTTTTTGTACTTAAGTTGGGTAGAAGTTATTTTTCTTACTTAAATCAACGCTAGTGAACTACAAATACAATTTTCACATATTCCTCACGACCTTAGTTACCTATACTAGTATAGGTGAGATAAGTCTTAAATATAATTTGTTTTTAGTAGACCACGACATTCTACATCAAAATGACAACTTATATAAGACTTAGGTCACCTAGAATATTACAGGTAAGTATAGTCATCTCATGAGGAATATGTGGAAAATATAACTCTAGTTTAATGGTTTAGACTTTATAAAGAAACTAACTTTCAATTCATAACTGAATTAGAAAACAAGATTGTAAATTTATAAACTTGAATGGTTTTAAAAACAATAATAATAAGAATGATCTACTTTGGGTTTCAGGTTTGTAAAACAAAGTTGTAACCTAGATATTCTTAACAAACAATCACATAGACATAATGTATTGGTTTAATTGATTTCAGTGATAGAGATGGAACGGGTTGTAAATATAGCTATTCACAAATTACCAATTGCAATATCCTAATCAAAACCTAAGACTTACAATGCTCATGATGTGACTAATTCAAAAACTAATGATTATTAGATCAAGATTCAAAACAAATAAAAGCCGTTATAGTAATCAACCAATAAATGAAATCATATGGCTTAACATGCCAATCAAAACTTCAACCCAATCTAAGAACAAATAATTTTAAACAAATTTCATAAACACACACCCTACACCTAGAGAAGATCACAAGTGATTTAGCCACTCATTGTTGTCATGGAATCGAAATAGGTTGTCATAGGAATAAATTGCATGAAAAGATGGATCCGTGGGTCTTCTTTTCCCTAACAATTGCTCCTTGGATGGATAAAAATGACTTGGTGAAAGCTTAATTCGCAGCCCCTTTTTTAACCTTTAATTAGGGTACATAACCCTAAATATTCATATCAGTCAGCACAAGGGCGTAGATTACTTCCTCAGGGATGTAGTTTACATCCATAGGGACGTACATTACTTCCTCAGGGACGTAATTTACTTCCCCCCAAATCAGCACTTTTTCCTTATGTTGTACGTAATAATTTTCATGCATCCTGATCACACTTCGGATGTAATTTACATCACTAGGGACGTAATTTACATCCCCCTTCACTTTTTATGCACCATTTCTACACTTTAATTGTTTCATTCCTCATGAGCTTTCGACTTCCATTCTAACTCCCGAAAATACCCAAAATGTGTTTGTTTTCGCTCTAAAAGCCTAAAATCAATTAACCCTCAAAGTAATTATGTTCCACTATATTAAACATGTAAAATCACATAATTAAACATTTTAAAACAGTGAACACAAGTACACATCACATATTAAAGTAAAGATTCACATAAACACTGAAACATGTGCCAACATATACATATCCTAACTTTACCCCTGCGGTTCTTAGCTTACAAACTGAAAAACATATAATTAAAATGTTCAAATGATTTTCTAGTCATAGCTCAACATTTCTTATCATCATAGTGTCTTTATGGTGTCTATAGACTAACAATTCATATCCTAGTCATACCCTTAAGGTCCATTGGCCATAGACCTATATTGATATTATGATAACGACTTTTATAGTTCATTATACATGAACTGACATTTTGTATTGTGGTAATGACTTTATGTCTTGCTACCCATAGAACAATAATTTGTGAAATAGTAACTCCCCTATTTTTCAGTTATTCTTGCCCATAGACTAACATTTCATACTATAGCATCGTCTCTAAGTATGGTGAGGTACAAGGGTTTATCATTAGTTGCTGAGGTACAATCTTAATTATAAAGGAGTATAAGGTCACTTACTCGGTAGGTGTAGTTACAAGGCATTAAGGTTACTTAGTAAGGTTTGGGATCAATTTTCGGGATGATGAGTGAATTTGCCAAGTATGGTGACATGTGGAGGTAGTGGATAGTTAGTACCGTTGCAGAGGTGGCAAACTACTACAAATTTTTTATTCACTTTTGGGGATAATTCACTGTGCCAAAAGATAGCATGGAACTATAAAAATATTGGTAAGAGTAGGTGATTATGTAGGTCATAAATTGGTTAGGTTTGCTTTAAAGTAGTTGTAGGGGATTCTGTTACTTTGCAAAGCGGACTACTAAAATAGTAAAAGTATACTAGGATGCGTAGGTGTGAAGTCACTTATGAAGGACATATAACACTTTCAGAGGTATAGTCCATTTACAACGACTTAAGACACTTACGAGATAATGGATCGTTTGCGTAGGCATTATCATTACCTATAGTGGTATTAAAACATCATGTTCATTCATTGTAACAACTATTGGCCATCTTGTTTCGTCAATCATTGATTTATTAAAACGTACTATAAGGATTCGCACATATTCCATGGATCTCTAAACATAAAACCATCGTGAATTGTATCATTTCTTTTTCTAGTAAACATCATCTATTTTTGGTTTTCTCTTTCTACATTTATGGTTCTCTTTCTATCACCAGCACAATCTTTGTTCTTTCATTTTCTAGAAAGTGGGTATACAAGAAATCGAGGAAAGAATGCATGTATTAGCCAAAATTCCATTTATAGGGAGGATTTTTTGTTAAAACCTCATTTTTAAGAATGCCACCTATTTATGTTTCACCAATGTTAGTTTTTACCCCACAACTTTGATCTCGACTTTAGTTATGAAAAAATTGGGATGTTATATTCCTATCTATTGTAATGGTGTCATCTACACTTGCATGATTTCTAGTTTATTTCTTATAATTGCCCTTTTGTTGTAATTAACACTATCCAATAATGCTTTTTATTTCTCTCCCTTATATAGTATATTTGAATATGCATCTTTGTCATGAAAAAATATTCTTAGACAATTAAGCTATAATGTACGAATAATGTGGCTTACTAAGGATGATGTTAGAAACTTTGTCACGTCATATATAAATAAGACTTAGAATTTATTTATAGTTTTATTCAACATTTAAATTAACATACTACATGGTTTTGGGACTTATATTTCTTTATACATGCACATACATCCTATACATATAAGGCTATATCACCTACTAAACCGCATAGATATCATGTCATTAGGATTATTAGCCAAACACATTTTTGGTTATACTAACTACTTAGTAATAACATTATAACTATAATATTATATAGCAATTCATGTGTTAAACTGAAGTTTTTTGAGTTTTTTTTTCCTATCAAAGTTATAAAAAAATACCTATGGCCCTTAGCGGGTAGTGTCATAACAATACACTTAGTTATTTCCTCAACCCATGTATGATGCACATTCTGAGAGAGAGAGACCAACGATTTAATTCCACAAGATGAATCTATTAGGGACAGTGTACGTACGCAGTACTTGTCACACCCTCAAAATCCACTTGAGGAGTTTTACCGCAAGGCGTGTGAACAAACCAGGATCACAGTCAATAGTACTGAGAACGACTCTATATGTCATAATTTAAACAAAATCAACCAAAATACAAACTTTAAACAATGCGGAAGCATTTTGAAAACAACCCAAGGCAATGAAAGTATAACTATGGCAAAACAGGTGCCAACCCAAAACAGTAAATATTTAAAATCTTTAAAATATAGAATATGTCTTCAAGACCAAGTTTTGGCATGCAAGTCAATCCGTGTAGTGCTCCTAAAGGCAAGCAATTTAATGACCTGAGAAAAGCATACTAAAATGTCAACACATAGGCTGGTGAGTTCAAGAGTTGAGTTTAGTAAACATATAAACAGTTGTGATATATATTTATAAGCAGTGTATTGTAATAGATAGCTAGTCTATTAACAGCAAATATTATTACATAGTGATTTCGCAATTGAAGCTGACTGTGATAGTTGTTGCCTCCTGTCACGACTTACCATGTCGTGACAATGTTCAATAGGAAAAATTGCACCCGGTTGACCTCGAGTCACACAGGTGGGGCTCGTCAGACCCAGTAGTACTACCCAAGTTTCCCCACTATTAAATATTAACAATTCGAAAGTGTGAGGACTTTTTCCAGGGTAAACAGCACTATATTATATTTACACAACTTAAATATTAAAAGCGTTCGTAAAATACCAGTATGCTATCTCCCCCAAAGAGATTAAGTAAAGAGTGGGGCATGAATCACCTGATGTATGCAAAGAGTACTTAGGGTTTATTTAAGAAACGAGAGGATAGCCAACCTTCAAAGGTTACCAAGATCATGTGAGTACATAAGTACGCGTAAATGAAAAACATGTGAAACCCTAAGCATACCAAAACCAAAGACTCAAGCTTTCAGAAAAATAGACACGTTTGACCTAGTTGACACGTTTGACCTGTTGGTGACATTATGAGTTATAATTCAAATAAAGCCAATGAGCACATATAACATACATGATTAACATTCAAATAGTATCATACACATGCTACATTATCCATACATAACACTTAAATCATAGCCATGCCCATAACATACAACATACACCATAATCATTACTCACCAAACCCAAACATGATATCCTAGAAACTAATCAACACCAACATCATACATGATCACCAAAGTCCAAATATCACCCATGATTATCCAAGCATGCCATAAACTAATTTAACACGTTCTATCACACTAGAATTATCCTTGAACATACTAGTAGGCTCCTATCATCCCAAACATGATCATAACATCATACTTCAACGTTTACACGAATAAAGTTTCCCTTTTGGGAAAGAACATCCCAAAATCTATCAAACATCCAAAGCATACATGAATTCATCAATAATATACCAATTCAAGCTCATATTAACACCTAAGCATGATCAACCACATCCGAACATCATAACTCATCAATTCATATCCAAAAGTTACTATCTTTAGTAATGTATGAACTATAACATGTGTTCTTGAATTCCTAATGATTACAACATCAATCTAACATCTAATCATCACCATGAACACATCCATAACATCAATTCATCAATAGTTCAACGTTACATGCAAGATAAAGTTACTATTCTTAGTAAGCTATGAACATCAACACCAAATCATCAATTTCTTGCAAGATCCATGATTCCTAACATTCATACACACTTATTAATCATCACACATTCATCAAACAATCATCATTCACATAATCAAGCCAAAATCGAATTAGGTTTGACTAGAATAAAAAACCCATGATTAAACCACTAAAAACATGTAATTCATCCATGATCGACGTTAACTAACATGTATTCAACATAAATAACATATAAAAATCATCATACAACATAAATTCGACTCATGAAGACCCAATTTCGAAATTAGGTTCGGCCATATGCAAGAAACTCACAAAAACATGAAAAATCTAACCTTTAAACGTGTAATGTAACAAAATTGAGACTTGTAATGCGTTGTATGCCTTGAGATCGATCAAATCCAATGTGTTCTTGCTTAATCTTGATCAAAATCGCAGGTTTGAGAGGTGAGGAGGTGACCAAAAGAACCAATGAGCCAAGATTTGACATGATCGGTGATCACAAGTTTGATGTATCAGAATATAAAGCAGCGGAATACAAACACGAATTAGACAAATTGTAGCAAGCCAACGATATTTGTGAGCATTAAGATCACATACAGTTATAGGGAGAGAATATGTATTTCTGATTTCTAGGAATGTTTATAGATGTAGAATATTTCTAATCGAATCAATCATTCATTCCATTCAATTACTCATTTCATTTTTTTGATTACATAGGTTGTCACTCCTTATATAGAGTGCAACATCACTAGCTGTTGTCACGGAAAGTGACAACTGGCAGATCCAATACAGAAATAACTAATTCTTAACAAACTACTGAAATGTTCACAACTACTGAGAACACATATCACAAGTTAAGTACAAAATATAAAACTACTGAAACTACAACGACTGAAGAACAAGCTCTTCAGTCGTTTTACAAAACTACTGAAACATAAAACTAGAAACTAGAAATAAAACTACTGATATCACAACTACTGAAGAAGTACTCTTCAGCAGTTGTGACAAACTACTGAGGCTTCAGTACTTGATCTTCAGACTTTGACCTTCAGGTATTTCATCAGCTGATGACTTCAGTAGATATCATCAGCTGATGTCTTCAGTCTTTGTCTTCAGACTTTGTACATCAGTTGTTGATCTTCGGCACTTGTGAACTCTTCAGCTGTTGTACTTCAGTACTTTGGTCTTTCAGCTTCAGCACTTGTGTTCTTCAGCTGTTGTACTTCAGCACCTTGGTTCTTCAGCTGTTAAGGTCTTCAGCACTTGATCTTCAGCTGTTGAAGTCTTCAGCACTTGTCAACTACTGATGAGGCTTTCAGCAGTTGTTGTGATACCGTGTGGACTTAGAGGTTTTCTGATCTTGGCTCATTGGTTCTTTTGTCCAACAAAATCCCCCTGAACCAATGCAGCCAAAACCTCTAACTTATTTATACTCCCACTTATTGATGGCAAAATGTTGGTCTTTTTCCTTCTTGATCAGTAGAGAAGATGACCCATGTACGCTCCGGCCTGGGAAGAAATCTCAAATATTTGTTTGGCAGAGTATGAATGGGAACTCTGTTTTGGGGAACAGGACACAGAGTTGTTATCCCATTCATGAGATTCACTTTCCCATAATGAGTCTGTACGACTCTCTTGTGTAGGCCTCAAGGAAGGTGATTTGTTCCTCCATGGTTAGCTCTTCAGCACCTCCTTCAAACAATGATTCCGGCCCATAATACTCAGACAGGTATTTGGCCTGTTTCCCATTCTTTAGCTCCACAGTTGTTATTATTCTGTAAGCAAACTCATCCGGGTGATTACCCTCTAGGAACAATTGGAGCTCATTTTTCCTGACTTCCTCAAGCCTCTTGTAAACTAACCCCTTTTTCACTATTTTGTTTTCCAGCATCTTCTGAGGGGTTAGATTAGCTTTGTAGGCCTTCTTGAAGTCTTCTAGGATTTCCCAGGGTGAAACTACAAAGACCAGAGAGATCACTTCATCTACGATCTTTTTCACCTGGCCTATGTATCTTCGAGGTATATGTTCTTATGAATTCTGTGAGAGACCCTGGGATCAGGCCAAATCCTCACTCTTTCCTTTTGATATTGAAAGGTATGCCTGAGAGTGTAAAGTCTGAGGGCTTGCTCCTTCATATTGATGATGGAAGATGTGGCTGCATAAGCTTTGTCAACTATCTTCAGCAATTCCTCATCATGCTGTTTATGAAGCTCTTCTTCTTCTAGCTTCACTTTAACCATTTGTCTCTGGACTTCAGGGGTAATTGCTGAGGAGTGACTTGTGGCCTTAGGCAACTGAATCACAGCTGAGAGCGGCAGCCTGTCTTCTTCATCTTCGTCATATCTTCTAGCCTCAATATCCTTCTCTTCTTCTTCAAGGGTATATCATCGGCTATGGGTTTGAGGGTAAGGGAGTTGGTTTGGTGGGTTGGTTTTGGGTGGTTTTGGTGTGGGAATGTTGACAGGCTGTTCTAGCATCCTTGAGGTGAATGTGGCTTTTGATTGCTTGGCTAGCTCAGTCTGCTCCAGCACCCGCTTCATTCAAAGCTTCAATGACAAGCCCCTTAGTATATACTTCAGATGAACAGATCTTGGTGGTGATTGCCAAGATACTGTCACTGGACCAAGCTTTGATTTCAATCATCGACCTTCAAGATATTTTGCAATAAATCTGATCATGATTTCAAGCCTTTCTCTTTCTAACACTTCATAACTTGCCCATCTGTTCTGGATTTCTCAATCTCTAGTCGTCGAATCTCAGAGTCAAGTTTATTGGTGTCATGGCCTTGCCTAAACAGCTGATCAATGATGTTGTCCATTGATCTACTGTGTTCGGCATCAGCCTCTTTTATCAGTAGCTCCAAGGCTTTATCTTCAGCAATGTGCTCATCAGCACCTTTCTTTCTCTTATAGGTGAGCATTGGTTGCTGTTCTTTCTCTCCTTTCCTTTTCCTCAGATCTTTTCTCTTCCTTTCTTTCACATGCAGTACTCTCCCCCTTTTGGTTGCATTGGAGGAAGGGGTTGGTACCGCAGAAAGAGTCTTTTGGACAGCAGCATCAACCAAGGGCTGTAATGTGAGAAAGCCTCTCATCAAGGGCTTTGATCACTATATCAGTGATTATGGGGTGATGATGAGAGGAGGGAATTTTGGAGTACAGCACCTATTTGCTCAGGAGGGTTCTGTTCCTGAGAAGTAGGGCCTGAAGCAGAGGCAGGTGTGGTTGATGTTGGGGTGGCTCTGTGTTTGGGAAACCTTCAAGGGAAGGTGCCATCTGTGGGTGTATGAGGGTGGCAGATGGACTTGCATCCTGAGACATCTTGGCCAGCAGCTCTTTGAGTCTGCTAACCTCATCCTCTAGAATGGTGTTTTGAGCAACTACGTCATAGAAGAAGAGCTCAGGTCATCATCAGTAATACTGAATCACCTGACCTCCTGCTTAGAGCAGGATTTACATGCGCTGGGTGTAGACCAGTGGTGGTGCATGTGCCCCTTGTGCTTGGTACTGGGGACTTCCAGCCTCAGGACAATGTCCATCATCAGCTGTTGCCTCTAGGGAGGTCTTAGCAATGTTACCAGCCTCACTCTGGTCATGTGCTGAGACAGAGGAGGTGGCAGCCTCACTAGATATTCTAAGCTCCTTGTCTACACCAGGAGATAGAATTGGGAAACCCCTGTGCTGTGGGTTCTCAGGTGCACTGTGTTCCTCCCCCTCAATTGTAGAGGTATTCCCAGTAGAAAGTGGTTTCTGGGGAGGGGGAGGAGTGCAATTGAGTCAGCACTTGTGCAACTATTAAAGTCGGGCTGTGAGGGGCGGTTGTTTGGGGTAAGGGGGTAGAAGCAGTGTGCACCTGGGGTGGATGGTGCTCTTCAATGGCAATCTCCTCAAGTGAGTAAGATCCCAGATAAGTAGGTGCCCCTTGGGTTGCTGCAGGCCTGTTGAGAGGAAGCCTGAGCGGCTGTGGCTGGAGAGTCATTGTATCCACTAGGGGGTTTGGACTAGTGGATATATCCTGCGTTTGTGGTGCAGGAGCATCCTCAGGGGACTCAATTCCCTGAGTAGCCATTTTGGGTTTCTTTTTGGTGGGTTGGTGGGGACATTGGATTTGGAGGTGGTGGCTGTGGGTTCCGGCTGCGTGGGTTTTCGCAGCTTGGCAGCCAGGTTTGAGTTGTGCGGGAGTATACTTCTGGCAGAACAGCCGTAGCAGGGACTCCCAAGCCAACAAGTCCATCAGCATTAAGCTGGGCTGTAATAATGGCCATTATGAACCGTGGATAGAGTATCCACGGTTGGCAGTTAGTTTTGAGCCATATCTTTGAGCTTTGAAAATATTAATTCTGAAAAGTTTAGTGGTTGTTGCTCAAGGATAGAATACATTACCTGCTGCCATTTGGTGGACATTTGATCCCAAGACGAGGTCTTAGGGGCCAAACATACATTGACCATGTGAAAAATCAGGCGCTCAGCGTCATTAAAGTGTTTCTTCATGATGGTGGTGGCACTGAGATCACCTTGATATCCATGCTGAGCAAATGATAGATCTATGGTGCCCTTCGGATATCCAGCAGGAGAGGTAGCATCACTCAGTTGAAGAATTTTACGGATTGTTGCAGGAGAGTAATCACTACTTCTTTGTTGTTGACGACTGACCGGAGGGATCGTGTGTTGCTCTCCTCAGTTGTAACAGTAACGTTCATCCAAAATTGGTTCAAGGATTCGGCATGTAAGACGGGGTTCAGAAGGAATGCCTTGTTGTATTGGGACTGAACCATAAGATCGATAGCATATCGAACTTAGTCCAGATCGGCGATTTGTGAGGTAGGCAACACAGTTGTGTCGCGGTTTAATTTGCATAGACGCCATGGAGAAGAGGGAAGTTTTGGAGAGGAACGTTAGGTTTGAAGAAGATGAAGCATGGAGAGCTCAGGTTAGGGGTATTTATAGGGTACGGGTAAGGAGACGACTGAAGGATGTGGTGTTAGTGATCAGTAGTTTTAAACGACCGTTGACATGGTATTATCCTTTCAGACGTTGAAACAGCTAAAGTCGTGTATTAGGCATCAGTAGTTTAGAAAACTACTGAAGACCGTGGTTTGACTTCAGATGATTGAACAACTGATGACTTGGTGTTTGTCATCAGTAGTTATGAAACTACTGAAGACAGTGGTTTTGTCATCAGCTGTTGTAAACAATGAAGACTTGGTATTTGTCATCAGTAGTATGAAACTACTGAAGACAGTGGTTTTGTCATCAGCTGTTGTAAACAACTGAAGACTTGGTATTGTCATCAGTAGTTATAAACTACTGAAGACGTGGTTTTGCTTCGGTGTTTAGAATGAAACAGCAGTGTACAAACGACTGAAGAGAAAGTTCTCTTCAGCTATTTTCGTCAATTCTTAGCTTTTCAGCTGTTTCAAACTGTCCTCAACACATTCATCAGTCTTTTTGGCTGATTTCAGTTGTTTCATAGGACATCAGTACTTATCTGTTTTTACTGATTGCAGTAGTTATGACTGCATCAGTAGTTGTAACTACATCAGTAGTTTAGAACAGATGAAGTACTTCAGTACTTGTGAGACATTAGCCTTCAGTAGTTATAAAAACTACGGAGGTTTAAAGAGCTCATCAGTACTTATATGTGATAGGTACTCATGATCATCAGTATGAATTACTGAGATCATCAGTAGTTGTCACCTATTCTAGCTGCAGCATACCAAGCCTTAACACCAGGTTTTGGAAAGTTGAACTATCCAAAGGCTTAGTAAAAATGTCTGCAAGCTCATCAGCACTAGGCACAAACTTAGGATCAATCAGATTTTCAAAACAATCCCTTATAAAATGATGTCTGATCTCTATATGTTTGGTCCTAGAGGGCTGGCTGGATTTTTGACAATGCAAAGAGCTGAAGCACTATCCATTAACAATGGAGTCTTAGTCTCTGTAATGCCATAATCCAAAAGTTGGTTTTGAAGCCAGAGTACCTGAGATGTACAGCTTGCAGCAGCAATGTACTCTGCTTCAGCAGTGGATGTAGCAACTGAGGTCTGTTTCTTGCTCTGCCAAGAGATCAAGCAGTTGCCTAGGAATTGACATCCACCAGAAGTTGATTTCCTGGTCAACTTACACCCTGCATAGTCACTGTCAGAAAAAGCAACTAATTTACCAGAATGTCGGTAGAATACCATAAGCCTAGAGATGGAGTGCCTTGCAGATATCTAAAGATCCTCTTGACTGCAATCAGATGAGACTCTTTAGGTGCAGCCTGAAATCTAGCACAAAACATGTAGCAAACATAATATCTGGTCTAGAAGCTGTTAAATACATCAAGGACCCAATCATACATCTGTAAAGTGTTTCATCAACCACTTTACCTTTCTGATCTGAGTCCAGTTGTGTGGTGCTGCTCATGGGAGTAGAACAGGGCTTACAGTTTTGTAAATCAAACTTTTGCAAAAGATCTTTTGTATATTTGGATTGATGAATAAAAATTCCATCAGCCTTTTGTTTGATTTGCAATCCAGAAAGAACTGTAATTCTCCCATGGCACTCATTTCAAACTTCTGTTGCATCAACTTTGTAAAGGCATCACACAACTTTGGATCAGAGGATGCAAAAATGATATCATCTACATAAATTTGAACAAGTAGATTATGCTGCCCAGCTTTCTTAATAAATAAAGTCTTGTCTATGGAGCCTCTAGTGAAATTGTTTTCCAGAAGAAAGTTTGATAATGTCTCATACCAGGCTCTAGAGCTTGTTTTAACCCATAAAGAGCTTTATCAAGCTTATACACCCAATTAGGATGTTTATTGTCCTCAAAGCCTGGAGGTTGACATACATAAACCTCTTCTTTAATTTTTCCATACAAAAATGCACTTTTGACATCCATTTGAAAGACTTTAAGTTTTTGATAAGCAGCATAAGCTAAAAACAATCGAATTGCTTCCAGTCTGGCTACAGGGGCAAAGGTTCATCATAATCAATACCTTCTTCTTGTGCAACCCCTGAACAACCAGTCTGGCCTTGTTCTTAACAATAAGCCCATTTTCATCAGTTTTGTTCCTAAACACCCATTTAGTGCCTATTGCACACTTACCTGGAGGTAGAGGAACCAGTTCCCACACTTGCTGTTTCTTGAACTGAAGAAGCTCAAGCTGCATGGCATCAACCCATCCATTGTCCTTTAAAGCAATGTGATAATTCTTTGGCTCTTGCTGACTGATGAAGAGAGCATAGAAGCAGAAATTTGACAATTGACTTCTTGTTGATACTCCAGCAGTGATATCACCAATGATTTGAGACATAGGGTGATTCTTCAGATCTTGATACACAATGAGATCTGTGCAAGTGTTTGTAGCCGGTTCAGCAGCAACAGATGGTGATGGTGAATCATTTCCTTGAAACCAATCAGTGGATGGTAATTCAAAGGAAGTTGAATTCGAAGAAATCTCATCAGCATTTGTTGTGGATGGTGCTACTGGCGCTACAGGAACATCAGGTCTAGTTGAGTCAGGCAGCTGATCACTAAACCTGAAGAGGTGAGTACTGCAATCATCATCATCATCAGCAGTACCACCAGGTGGTGAACTGTTGACAGGAGCAACAGCAGGAGTTTGATAAGGAACATATTGCAGTATGTCCAGATCAAATAACTCCACAGGACTTTGTGGAATCTTGTCCTTTGGAGATTCATTAAACTTAACATGTAGAGTTTCTTCAACCATCTTTGTTCTGCAGTTGAAGACTCTGTATGCCTTGCAAGTAGATGATAACCAACAAAGTATCCTGCATCCACTTAGGATCAATTTGTGGAGTTGATCCTTTGTGTTGAGGAATAAAACAGGGACACCCAAATGCTTTGAAAAATGAAATCAGAGGAGCCAAATGATGGAGAACTTCATATGGAGTCTTCATCAACCTCTGATTTACTAAAACTCTATTTTGCACATAACAAGCTGTGTTGACAGCTTCGGCCCAGAAGGGCATGGCAAACCTGAGTCGGCCAGCATGGACCTGGCAGCTTCAATGAGGGTCCTGTTCTTTCTCTCCACTACTCCATTTTGTTCTGGAGTCCTTGGAATGCTGAACTGCCTTTTGATTCCCTTTGAAAGATAGAAGTCATCAAGTGTATGATTTCTGAACTCAGTTCATTATCACTAATACACTTGACTGGAAAGGAATACTGCTTCTCAATGTACAGAACAAAGTGGATAATCTTCTGAGCAGCCTCATCCTTTGAATGTAGAAAGAAAGTCCATACAAATCTGGAGTAATCGTCCACAATTACCAGACAGTATTTTCTTTGCCATGCTCATTACTCTCACAGGACCAAATAGATCCATATGCAGTAATTGCAAGCAGGCAGTGGACTTGGACACTTCAATAGGAGGAGGGAATGAGACCTTGTGCTGTTTTCCTTTTAAACAAGCAGTACATGTTTCATCACAGTGGAACGCCTTTATTGGTAAGCCTCTGACTAAACTCTTGTGGCTAAGCTGATTCATGTTTTTAAGATTAACATGACCCAGCCTCCTGTGCCACAGTTTAGATTCTTGAGAAGAGGCTTTGGAAAATAGGCAAGGATTACCTTTGAGATCTATCTTCTTAGAGAGATCTAAGGCATACACTCTTCCTGTCCTGTTGGCTTTCAGGAGAGAGTGATCATCCAACACCTGTCAATCAAGTGCAAAACTTTGGATGACAGAATCCTACAGTTTTGACTTGTGAAAAGGGCAACATGGCCTTTATCACACATTTGACTGACACTCAAGAGATTGTACTTGAGATTTTCCACATGACTAACATCATCAAACTTTATTTCTCCATTGGTGACAAAGCCTTGCCAATGATGTAACCCCTAGCATCATTGCAAAAGAAACAAACCCTTCTTTCCTTGAGAGTAGTCATGAAGAAGAGAGCTGTTTCCAGTCATGTGCATAGATCCCCCACTGTCTACATACCAGATGCTACTTTGGCATGTTGAAGAACCCTGCAATAATAAACAATCAGTTAGTTTTGAAGACCCAAACCTTTTTGGTTTTGGGCCTGGTCTCATCAACAGATGGTAAACTAACAGGTTATTGGAAACAACAGCCTGAGAGGAAGAAGATGGTGAAGAAGAGGAATCCTTTGGCTTGGACCTCCTTTTCTGTGGTTTCAACATAGGAGTATCTAATTGGTTAACTCTTCCCAATAGATGTTGAACCATCATACCAGCTGTGTCTGATTTTGTGATAAAGCTTTTAGCTCATCAGACACATTGCCAGTGGGAGTTGATAAGTCCTATGTTGCACCTCTTCTTTCTGAGCAATCTCAGCTGTTACCTGTTAACTCCTTCTTTTTTGACTGCTTTAAAGACTTAAGAGTTACAGGATTTGATGTTGCTGATACAAATGTGGTCTCAAACTCAGTTTTCATTTTTACCATTTTCTCATTAATTTCTTCTTTTTGTTTGAGTTTGGAACCTCTTTTGTACCAACAATCATCTGTAAGATGATTGAACAAACCACATACTTCACATGGTTTCTTCTTCATCTTAGGTTGATCATCAACTAAAGATGGTGAAGCAACAGAAGACTTGTTCTTCAATGCTTTGGAAGCATTGGTTGCTTTCTTTACAGCCTTTAGTAGTCTTCAAACTCCTTCTACTGCCAGTTTTCTTCTCTTCAGTGCTGACATCAGTTGAAGTTTGAACTTCAGGAGTTGAATCCTGCTCTCCAGTCCTTTCAGGACCTTCAGGATTGACTCCTGAGTTGATCAACTTATTGATCATGTGAATGTCAGCATTTGGACCATCAACATCAGCTGATAGGTTCAAGGAGGACTTGATGCTGACTGCTACTTCTGATTGTGCTGTATCAGAAGGTAGATCACATGATTTGATGGATTGGTTATCACTCTCACCATCAGATTCTACCTCTGCTCTTGGGGTAAAATCTGTAGGTGGAGCAGTGTGATTATAGCCAATGCCAAACTTCACATTTGAAGCAGATTGCTTACTAAGAAGCATTTCAAAACCTTTGCATGATTGTACCCATCTATCACACTCGACCTGGGTAACTGCAAGGGTTCTTTGAGATCTTTGTACTTCTCTAGAAGTACATCTTCTCTAGCCTTATCATCAATTATTTTGCAATTCAGTTTATAAACCTCATCATTTTTATCTTGAGCACAAACTCAAACTCAGCTTTGTTTTTGGAAATTATTGTTCTAGCTCAATGTTCTTATTATTAAAGCTACATTTGCTTCTCTAATGGAAGTAAATGCTGCTATGCATTGTTCAGAACATAATTTGGCTTTTGCCTCAGAGGATACCTGTGATACCTGAGGTGTAGAGGCATTGGAAGATGAAGTATCAGCAGACTCCAAAGCCATAAGAGCTAGATTCCCAAAGGGACTGTCACCACCATGTTGACCACCCTGAGAACTTGATCATGACCAGACAAGTCATCTGGTAAACTGCTCCAGTCAACAACTCCTGGGGTGAAGAAGCTGTGTTGTTGAGATGAAGGTTGTTGATGAGATAGGGAAGGCTGAGGTTCTGGTAATGCATGAGGTTGTGGTGTCATAGGAACTTGAACTTGATTTGACTGTGGCATGTAATAACAAGGGTACTGATATGGCATTTGACCCTGAGGAACAAAATATGCCGGAGATTGTTGTTGAGGATGATGACTAGATGTGACAGGATGTTGCCCTCTGTTTTGTTGACTATTGCCAGGAAAAGTCACAAAGGGTGCAGTAGAGTTTGATCCAGTTGATCTACACTCTCTTGCAAAGTGTCCAAGCCGTTGGCATTTGTGACACCTCAACTTGCTCTTGTCAAAACCAACTTTGGTTTTGCCAGAGAGTCCTGGGAATTTTCTTCCAGTTCTTTTGTAGAACTTCTGAGATCTGATATTTATCAAGCCATTTGGCTCAAAATATCCATCTCTTCTAAGTCATCATCAGCAATCCCCTTGAGATCATCCAACATGAAACATAGATTTTCATTATTACACCCAGTGAACTGACCATCAACACTTACAAATGCAGAATTAGAATGGTCGAGAGAAATTAATATGCTCATCATACTGGCATTCAGATGAAGCATATTCTGACTCATGACCCACCAAGGCAGTGTTGCCTTGTATAAAGTCTTCAGTGAGCTTTCCACATGAAGACAGCTTCTCTTCTGTTCTATCTCTCTCTCAAAAGTGAGCAATTTCCCATGGAGTTGGGTGAGAGAGTTTGTCCAAACTTGCACTGAGCGTAGGACAATAGTATATGTGTCCCATCTCTCAGCAGTGATCTGAGAAATCTGTTATTCATCTGAATATTGGTGTATTCAAGTTTGACCATTTTTAGTTCAGAGATCAACAAGAAAACCGCTCATATTGTTGAGTCAGTGTCTCACCCTTTCTATGAGAGAATGTCTCATATTGTTGGGCAGAATTTCCCTATTTTTGCCAAGACCTCATCTGTTCCTCAAATTGTTCTTTCAAAGCAATCCAGAGGTCATGGGCAGTTTCATGATGCATTAGCCCAGAATAAATTTCATTGGGCAAACCATGGCCAGAATTCCATGGGTTTTGCATCAATCTCAAGCAACTTCTTATCCTCATCTGAGTATTGCTCCTCCTTTTCGGAACCATTTGATTGGTTTCCGGGTTATTCACCATAGGCTTGTGTGGACCATGTACCACTGATGTCCAACACCCTGCGCTGTAACAGACAGGTGATGGAGCATACGTCTTGCCATGTTATACTCATTCCTAACCAGCATAGGAGGCTTGGTTGAGGAACCAGTATTGTGAGGATCATTGGAGGGAGTGGTCATTTTTTCAGTTCAAAAACAGTTTAGTTCAAGTTTTAAGAAGTTTTAGACAAACCACAACAAACTCAATGAGAACCAAGAAAAAGATCTCAGAATGAATGAGCAGAAATACAGAAAATTCAATCTCTATAACCGTTTCTTGCAAGAATAAAAGCTAACTCAATCAAACTTGGATCTTGAATAGCAGTTTCAATGATCAATTATTAGATCGATCAATGATTAAACGGCTCTGATACCATTTGACATGATCAGTGATCACAAGTTTGATGTATCAGAATATAAAGCAGCGGAATACAAACACGAATTAGACAAATTGTAGCAAGCCAACGATATTTGTGAGCATTAAGATCACATACAGTTATAGGGAGAGAATATGTTTTCTGATTTCTAGGAATGTTTATAGATGTAGAATATTTCTAATCGAATCAATCATTCATTCCATTCAATTACTCATTTCATTTTTTTTGATTACAATAGGTGTCACTCCTTATATAGAGTGCAACAATCACTGCTGTTGTCACGGAAAGTGACAACTGGCAGATCCAATACAGAAATAACTAATTCTTAACAAACTACTGAAATGTTCACAACTACTGAGAACATATCAGCAAGTTAAGTACAAAATATAAAACTACTGAAACTACAACGACTGAAGAACAAGCTCTTCAGTCGTTTTTTACAAAACTACTGAAACATAAAACTAGAAACTAGAAAATAAAAACTACTGATATCACAACTACTGAAGAAGTACTCTTCAGCAGTTGTGACAAACTACTGAGGCTTCAGTACTTGATCTTCAGACTTTGACCTTCAGGTATTTCATCAGCTGATGACTTCAGTAGATATCATCAGCTGATGTCTTCAGTCTTTGTCTTCAGACTTTGTACATCAGTTGTTGATCTTCAGCACTTGTGAACTCTCAGCTGTTGTACTTCAGTACTTTGGTCTTTCAGCTTCAGCACTTGTGTTCTTCAGCTGTTGTACTTCAGCACTTTGTTCTTCAGCTGTTAAGGTCTTCAGCACTTGATCTTCAGCTGTTGAAGTCTTCAGCACTTGTCAAACTACTGATGAGGCTTTCAGCAGTTGTTTGATACCGTGTGGGACTTAGAGGTTTTCTGATCTTGGCTCATTGGTTCTTTTGGTCCAACAAGTTGCGGCCGATTAGGGGTTTGGGGGGGTTTGGAATTGTTACTTAATTAATTTACATATTTACCCTTTAAACCCTTGTGTTTTCGTATTTATAAAAAACTAGGCTTTAAACTCTTTTAAAATGTCTTTAACTTAAAAATATAAAGATATGAACAAATAATATTTATTACATAATTTATCTTGCAAAAACACAAGACATACGAACAAATAGGCACGTTTCCGCGTTACGCGATTAATTTCCACAATCAACAATCAAATCGCGTAAACACATAATTTTACACAATACTCACATAATCAATTTAATTATCATTAGTTTAACATTATTAATTATTATTAAGTCACCAACGTTAAACGACAATTAGTGTGTGCTCACGACACGTGTATGCAAGACTTAACGGAACTAACGAAGTTTGGTAACGTAAAATTACCGGATGTCACAGTACTAACTGATAATGCGAGTACAACAGATCAAATAGTGTGGAATCCTATTGAATTGGCGATCCAATCAGTGAGAACGCAGTTCAGATCAATCTAACGATAAAAGAAATGTTAAGAATGGTTAGACCAAGATCAACTTCGATCTATGAACTTAGAATAGGTTTTCTTGAGTCTCTAGATGGCTAGGGTACGATTATGTGCATAGGTATTCAAATTGTTTCGTTTTTCCATAAATTAGGTGGTATTTATATCATAGGGTTTTTTAATCGTACGACTGAACCATTAGCATGATTCAGTCATGCGACGGAATCATGCAATCGATTCATTCGTACGACTGGAGGTTTAGTCGTGCGACTGAGTCAATCTTATGTCTCAATTGTGCGACTGATCAAGTCTCATGGTTCAGTCGTGCGACTGGTCCATTAGCATGAAGTATTCATGCGTATGATCCATTAGAATGGTCCACTCGCATGAGCACTTCACACGATTAAGTTTGAACACGTTTCTCAATTATTATTGACTAACAATTATGTACAACAACCACAAACCTATATAGTTAGTTCATTATAATTTATCACACAATAAACAATGAAACATTAAATATTATAAGCATCAATCACATATTGTATTTCATTCATACCTGTTCATTACATATATGTAAGACATGATAGACATTTACATTAAGTTCCTAAACTAGGTACATATGTATCAATAAACTCCCCCTTGGACCTAGTTTACATTAGGGCCTAACATTCTTCATTAGCTCCTCAAATTTCTTGAACTTTGTAGATACATGTGTCCCTAGTTTCTGAACTTAATGTAAAATGTCTTTATTGTCTTACGCATATGTAATTGAATGGGTACTTAATGAAATACAATGTGTGGTTGTGCTTATAATATTGAATATTTCATTGCTTGGTATGTAATAATGCTGATTGAACTAACTATATAGGTTGTGGTTGTTTGAATAAATCTAAGTCGATTAATGATTGTGAAACATGTTCAAACTAAATCATATGAAGTTCTCATGTGATTGGCCCATGCTAATGGACCATAGGCATGAATAACTTCATGCTAATGGACCAGTCGCATGACTGAACCAGGAGACTGGATCAGTCGCATGATTGTGACATGAGATTGGCTCAGTCGCACGACTAAGCAATCAGTTGTGCGAATGGATCAACCTCATGACTCAATCGCACGACTGAACCATGCAAATGGTATAGTCGCCTGAAATGAGAAACCCTAACCTATAAATACCACTTAAATCGTGGAAAAACTCGACACTTTTGAATATTTCGATACCTACATGTACCATTGCTGTCCAGAGACCTCTAGCAATTTGTTCCAACTTCATATATCATACTAGATCGATTGCTAATCGTTCTTAACGTTTAGATTCAATCTTAATTGACTCTACGTGCATTCTCACTGATTAGATCGCCAATCAAATAGGATTCCGCACTATTTGATTCGGTATAGGCGTAAATCTGTTAGTATTCATCCAGTACTCGATCCTAACAAGTGGTATCAGAGCATTGGCTCTAGATTTACATGTGATTCAATCGTGTTGATATAAAAATTGTGTTTTTACACTCGAAAACGCAACTTTTTTGTGTCAAATCGGGTCTTAAGCCATATGATTTCATTTATTGGTTGATTACTATAAACGGTTTTCATTTGTTTTGAATCTTAATCTAATAATCATTAGTTTTTGATTATTTACATCATGAGCATTGTAAGTCTTAGGTTTTGATTAGGAAATTGCAATTGGTAATTTGCGAATAGCTACATTTATAACCCATTCCATCTCTATCATTGAAATCAATTAAACCAATACAATTATGTCTATGTGATTGTTTATTAAGAATAACTAGGTTACAACTTTGTTTTACAAACCTGAAACCTAAAGTAGATCATTCTTATTATTATTGTTTTTGAAACCATTCAAGTTTATAAATTTACAATCTTGTTTTCTAAATCAGTTATGAATTGAAAGTTAGTTTCTTTATAAAGTTAAAACCATTAAACTAGAGTTATATTTTCCACATATTCCTCATGAAGATTACCTTACTTACCCGTAGTATTCTAGGTGACCTAAGTCTTATATAAGTTGTCATTTTGATGTAGAATGTTGTGGTCTACTAAATACAAATTAAATTTAAAACTTGTCTCACCTATACTAGTATAGGTAACTAAGGTCGTGAGGAAATGTGAAAAGTGTATTTGTAGTTAACTAGCGTTGATTTAAATAAGAAAAATAACTTCTACCCAATTTAAGTACAAAAAAACTTAAACAAATTTCATAAACACAAATCCTACACCTAGATAAGATCACGGGTGATTTAGCCGCTCATGGTTGTCAGGGAATCAAAATCGGTTATCGTAGGAATCAATTGCATGAAAAGATGCATCTGTGGGTCTTCTTTTCTCTACAAATTGCTCCTTGGATGGCCAAAAATAACTTGGTGAAGGCTCAACTCGCAACCCCTTTTTAACCTTTAATTAGGGTACCTAACCCTAAAAATTTGTATCAGTGAGCACAAGGGCGTAGATTACTTCCTCAGGGACGTAGTTTACATCCATAGGGACGTACATTACTTCCTCAGGGACGTAATTTAATTCCCCCCAAATCAGCACTTTTTCCTTATGTTGTACGTACTAATTTTCATGCATCCTGATCACACTTAGGATGTAATTTACATCACTAGGGACGTATTTTACATCCCCTTTCACTTTCTCTTCTCCATTTCTACACTTTAATTGTTTCATTCCTCATGAGCTTTCGACCTCCATTCTAACTCCCGAAAATACCCGAAATGTGTTTGTTTTCGCTCTGCAAGCCTGAAATCAATTAACCCTCAAAGTAATTATGTTCCACTATATTAAACACGTAAAATCACATAATTAAACATTTTAAAACAGTGAACACAAGTACACATGACATATTCAAGTAAAGATTCACATAAACGCTGAAACATGTGCTAGCATATATATATCCTAACTTTACCCATGCGTTTCTTAGCTTACAAACTGAAAAACATATAATTAAAATGTTCAAATGATTTTCTAGTCATAGCTCAACATTTCTTATCATCGTAGTGTCTTTATGGTGTCTATAGACTAACAATTCATATCCTAGTCATGCCCTTAAGGTCCATTGTCCCATAGACCTACATTTGATATTGTGGTAACGACTTTTATAGTTCATTATACATGAACTGACATTTTGTATTGTGGTAATGACTTTATGTCTTGCTACCCATAGAACAATAATTTGTGAAATAGTAACTCCCCTATTTTTAAGTTATTCTTGCCCATAGACTAACATTTCATACTATAGCACCGTCTCTAAGTATGGTGAGGTACAAGGGTTTATCATTAGTTGCTGAGGTACAATCTTAATTATAAAGGAGTATAGGTCACTTACTCGGTAGGTGTAGTTATAAGGCATTAAGGTTACTTAGTAAGGTTTGGGATCACTTTTCGGGATGATGAGTGAAATTATGCCAAGTATGGTGACATGTGGAGGTAGTGGATAGTTATGTAGGGTTGGAGAGGTGGCAAACTACTAGAAAGATTTTATTCACTTTTGGGGACAATTCACTATGGCAAAAGACCAAGTATAGTCAGTTATGTATGTTCTAACATATGTGAGGATTCATTTAGATATGGAGACTTTGGTCACTTACGATAGCATGGAAGTATAAAAATATTGTTATGTGTAGGTGATTATGTAGGTCATAAATTGGTTTGGTTTGCTTTAAAGTAGTTGTAGGGGATTTTTTTACTTTGCAAAGTGGACTGCTAAAATTGTAAAAGTATACTGGGATGCGTAGGTGTGAAGTCACTTATCAAGGACATATAACACCTTCGAAGGCAAAGTCCATTTACAACAACTTAAGACACTTACGAGGTAATGGATGGTTTTCGTAGGCATTATCACTATCTATAGTGGTATTAAAACATCATGTTCAGTCATTGTAACAACCATTGGCCATCTTTTTTCCTCGATCATTGATTTATTAAAACATACTATAGGGATTCACTCATATTCATAACCATAACATATCAAGATGGAATTTTTAACGTAAAATTCGATGGATCTCTGAACATAAAAACATAGCGAATTGTATCATTTCTTTTTCTAGTAAACAACATCTATTTTTGGTTTTCTCTTTTTACATTTATGGTTTCTCTCTCTATCACGAGCACAACCTTTGTTCTTTTATTTTCTAGAAAGTGGGTATACAAGAAATGGAGGAAAGAGTGTATGTATTAGCCAAATTCCATTTATAGGGAGGATTTTATGTTAAAACCTCCTTTTTAAGCATGTCATCTAATTATGTTTCACCAATGTTCATTTTTACCTCACAACTTTGATCTCGACTTTAGTTATGAAAAACTGAGATGTTATATTCCTATCTATTGTAATGATGTCATTTACACTTGCAAGATTTGTAGTTTATTTCTTATATTGCCTTTTGTTGTAATTGACATTATCTAATAATGTTTTCTATTTCTTTCACTTATATAGTATATTTGAATATGCATCTTTGTCATGAAAAAATTCTTAGTCAATTAAGCTATAATGTACGAATAATTTGGCTTACTAAGGATGATGTCAGAAACTTTTTCACATCATATATAAATAAGACTTAGAATTTATTTATAATTTTATTCAACTTTTAAATTTAACATATTACATGGTTTAGGGACATATATTTCTTTATACATGCACATACATCCTATACATATAAGGCTATATCACCTATGTTAGGTCCTGGTATTTAACCGAAATACCTAGAGATCAACGTGTAAACCAGATCAAATAGTGCGGAATCCTATTTGATTGGCGATCCAATCAGTGAGAACACACGAAGAATCAATCAAGAATTGAAACTAAGGTTAGAAATCGATTGGGAATCGATCTAATGTGTTCTATGAACTTGGAGAACGAATTGAGAGGTTTCTGGACGGCTAGGGTACGTCTGGAATCGTAATTGATTGAGAGTCCCTCTTTTTCACGAATTGAGTTGTATTTATAGGTTGGTATTTTTCAATCGTGCGACCGAACCATTAGTCTGGTTCAGTCGTGCGATTGAACCATGCGGTTGATTCATTCGTACGACTGAGTGTTCAGTCGTGCGACTGAGCCAATCTTATGTTACAATCGTACGACTGATCCAGTCTCCTGGTTCAGTCGTGCGACTGAGTCAATCGTGTGAAGTTATTCATGCGTATGGTTCATTCGCATGAGAACTTCATTAAGTTAAGTTTGAATGTTTTAATTAATATAACATATGTGCAACCATTCAAACAATCATAAACCCAATCAATTCAATCACGACTCATTAATGAAATATTAAACATCACAAGTAACAAACAATTTATGTCATTTCATTAATCAATACAAATTACATCATACTAAGACAGACAAGATTCATTACATTTCAAATCATGATCTAGGGACATACATGCATCAACAAACTCCCCCTTGGACCTAGATCTATCTAAGCTCTTGTCTTCTGCATAACCTCCTTATACTTCTTGTACTTCTCCTCCTTAGTGACTCCTACGTGAATCTCAAACGCAAAACAAAGTCGTATAATGTTTTGGAACTGGAGGGCTTGTACAATGTCTTGTGTGTCATAGAACAGTGGCCACTTGTATAATGTACAGACATCATTAGCAGAAAAGTTGGTTAGCCACATCGGGTGGAATACCCTGATAGTATCTATTTGGCCCTCTTGATTTAGAACTATGACAGTTTCAGCAGTTCTCCAATCATAGTACCACCATTTGATGTATGGAGTGAAGTCCTGTGGCATTTCCCTGAGAGAGGTTCTCAACATAGTGCGCGGAGGACTCCACTTCAACACAATATTGGGCTTGCCAGTACTGGCATCAACCTCAGAGCTTCTTATATACCTCGTAGGCTGTTGTGGTCTGAAGTTAACCCATCTGGTGTGGTACTCCTTCTTCAGGGCAGCCTCAAACCAGCCAGACATTTTTCGTGGGTCAGCATACAGCAGCTTTAGCTTAGCCAGCTGGTTGAGCTCAAAACCAAGTAGAGTCTTCAGATCATGTGGAAATCTGAAGTACTCTATGCCCTGTTCCCTCTTAACTGCAGACGTGTAAAGGTCATCAAAATAAGCCCATGCAATAATCCTGCCTGACACCTTATAGTGTTTCTTGACTCTGTAGAGCTTGGTGTAGGCATCTTTCTTTGGTGCAGCACGCTGGGCTCTAACTTCTTCAAAACAGGCAGCCCACTCAGCCTTTCGAATGTCTACGTCATCATTTGAGGCTTGGGTTGTTCCTTCGGTCTTTCGTGTTTCCTGCTCCATCTTGTCTAGTACCTCAAACATATCACTAACTAGGGACTCACCCAGATTGGGGACCACATTACCCTCGTTGTCAGCGTACTGAGGGTACTCTTCTGCAGTAATATCTTCAACCTCAACTTCATAACGTCATTTAGTTCTTCATCACTGGTTGAATCAACTGTTGGAGCATCCTTGACAATTTCATCAGGATTGAGTCTGAACATCTCTGTCAGTTGCTCGTTAGATAGGTCATGAATTATTTCCCCTTCTTCAGGGGTAACTCACAGACCTTCTTACAATCCCTTGCAGATCAAGAGTCATGGTTAGTTGAGTCTTGACCTGTTGAAGGGGAGCAATGTCAAACTCATCCCTTTGAAAGTTTGGATCTGTTTGATTTAAACATTCAACACATAAACCATTAGTAAGTAATCAAACAGAATTATATCAACTTAATATATAAACATTCAACACAGTTGTTTTTCACTCCGTGATTCAAACACAAAATAAATAAATACATAAGACATCTAATCTGTACTTTTGTCTTGAATCCTGGGCTCGTCGCTCGGAGGAGCGGAAGTGGTAGATGGCTGATCCTGTCGATTCTTCGATCTTCGCTCTTGACCAGAAGCAGAGGCCGATGCAGCCGCATCCCCTTCTTGCTTCGTCATCATCATCTCTACCTTCTGTCCTTTCTTCCTCTGTCTCTCTTCATCCTTATCATCTTCCTCATCGTCATCATCATCTTCATCATGACCATCTCCATCATCCCCATCACCCTCCTTTATCTTCAAAGGCTCTCCTTTGACCCCTTTAACCTCAACATAATCGTCTTGTTGGTCGTCTCCAACTCCTCTATACGTTGGCTGATTGGGCCTGCTGGTCCTGGAGTTGGGACATCTCGACTCTCCTAGCATCGATTAGTGGGTCTGCTGATCTATCACCCCAGCCTGCTCTGCCATCTGCTGAGACTGGGCAGCAGTCAGATCGGTCAACTGGCGAATCTGCGCCGCTTCTCTTCATCTGCAGCTAGCAGGCGCATCACCATACGGTTAAGCGCCGACAGCTGCTCCTCTACCCCGATGTGTGAGGTAGAGTAGATCTATATACATGTGATGGTTGGGCTGAAGGTCCGGCATGATGTGAGGTGGTGGTGGTAGTAGCAGTGGTGAATATGGGTCGGTAAGCAGGTGCTGGTGATGTAGGTGTGAATGGTATGGTGGTGGATGGGAAGGATACAGTGGTGGTAGGTAAGGTGGTGGCTGTGGTAGCAGTAGTGGATGTGGTGGCTGTGGTGATGGGTGGTATGTCAGTGGAGGTGGTAGTGGTGGCTGTGGTGGTGGAAGTAGTGGCAGCAGTGGTAACGAAGGTCAGGCGACGCTTCTTCTTCTTCAGTCCGTGGGGTTGAGCCATCCTCTTCCTCCTAGTCCCGGTGGAAGTGGATGCTCCCCCGCAGCTCTGCCCACTGAACCCGGAGCATAGCTCGGGTCAGTCTCTCTCTCAGTGGAGTCCGAGGGTGTTCACCAACCACCCTAAGCCCGTGTTCTGTGGGAACTACTTTGCTTCCCACAGTCCTAGTGAGGGGCTCCTCATCCGGCTCCTCCTCCTCCTGATCACCAACAATGAACTCCTGATGGAAACCGGCCGTCTCAGCAACCTCTCCGGCAGTGTCAGAGACCCGGGGAAATAACATCTGACTCAGTGCCTCTTTGTGTAGCAGGCATGTCATCCCCGGCGTTGCCGCTATCATCATCATCAGAATCCATATCTGGTAGCAGCAACCTCTCATCATCGGAGTCGCTGTCATCATGACGTCATTTGCGTCTACCAGGCGCCACATACCTCTCGTTGGCAAGGTGGCCAATCAGTCTCTTCACTTGGTGCTTTACCTGCTTTCCCCTGTAAACTCTCATCCTGCCCAGAGTAGTATCATCCATAATCTCTAAGGCCACTGCGTCATGATTCTCTTTGGGCAACTGTGGCAGCTTCTCGTTGAAGACGAGCTGTAAGAATCTGGGGTACATACAAAAACCCTCTTTACCCTTGGCCTCCAAGTTCTCCACTAAGTAGGAGAATATCATGCTGGAAAAACTGAAGGGGTGGTTCAGAACCAGTGCCACGTAGTCATTTTGAATCTGGTCTGAGAGGTCGTCAAACCCACCCCTCCTCGATGCAACACACTTGACGATCACGTGTGCTAAGTACTTGTACTGGGGGCTCAGGTTGCTCTTGTTGAGCACACCTGAGTTGATATCCCCAGCGTACTTTATCCTTAGGAAGCATCCTCTCACTGTCAACGGATGTAGTCTAGTAGGATGATCAGTGTCGTCCCCAAACTCTAGGACCCTCTGAATGTCGGCAGCAGAGATCTCAATATCATGGCCCAATATAGAGCTCCTAATACAGTACGGCTCACGAGAGCGGTCCACCGAGGCATTCTCCCAGAATGCCTGATGGAGTGATCTACATGGCGTGCAAGGCGTGGAGATAGCCTTATGAATCCGGGACCGTCTCAGAAAGGCTATAATGTCAGTAAACTCGGCCCCGTTCCTGGTGGTGTGATCCAAATGAGCACAGATGTTGTGCTTTGGATTTATGGACCACCTTTCTGCCCTTTACCTAAAACACACAAGACATAGAACCATTAGTACATAAGACATGAAAAATTCTGTTCTAAGTGTAAAGTTGAAAGTCATTCTGATTCATTCGTGCGAATGAATCATGCGACTGAAGTCAGTCGTCTGTTCTTTCATGCGACTGGACTCATTCTAGTCAATGTGACATGCGATTGGGTTCCGTCTGCTGACTGAGTCTGCGAATGGTTCAGTGCCGACTGAGATCAATCGTATGGTTCATTCGGCCAATGACCCAATTGCCAGATTCAATCGTGCGATTGAAGTTCATCCGGACGACCAGTCGCTTGTCTCAGTTGTTCAGTCGCCTGTGGTTTGAATCTTGATCAATACAAGTGATTTAACATGGATTACCGGTTCAATATACTCGCATTCTTGTTACTAATAACCTATTAACCTTAATTTTAACATTTTTCATAGTTTAAGTAGGTTATTAGGTCGCGTTCTGTCTTTCTTGCTTTCGTTCGAATATTCACCACATTATGGTTCAATCCTTCTGATTTCAATGAAACAAGACTTCAATCTACCTGTATAATGAATGGCGAACATTAGTGAATCAAAAGCAATGATAAACTAGGGCTAATAAAATTTTGGCAGTGTAACGGTAGGGAGTGCGATTTAAGGGCGATTGGGAGTGATGAGTGAAATGCGATCGACAGAGCCCTTAAATACTGAAGCTGGGCTCAGTCGGCCGACTGGCCTCAGTCTCCCAGTTCATTCGGGCGACTCAGGCTCAATCGTACGATTAGCCCAACCAGTCGCATGCACTTGACCGACTGAGATTCAGTCGGTCGACTGGCTCAGTCGTGCCTTTCATTCGCATGTTCAGTTGACTGAATGAGTTTCAATCGTGCGAATGGGTCACACTTAGTTAATTCTCTGCCATTATACCAATTTACATTTAAGCCCTTTTAAAAATTGAAATTAACGTTATGAGCCTTTGATCATCTCAGACATGATCATTTTATTTTGAAAACATTTTGATCACCTCAGACGTGATCCTTTTAAACCTTAGTCACCTCAGACGTGACCCTTTTAAAAACACTTTGTCACCTCAAACGTGACTATTTTAAACTTTCAAAGCACATATGGTCATCTCAGACATGACCCTTTTAGTGATTTGATTCCTTCTGATTTTCCTGATGTAGCCCGACACACGCCTACAATTAAAATTAAAAACAACTAACTAATTTAAAACCTTAAACTAATTTCATAAACAAACTTATTTTTGGCTTTTTGTGAGAGATAAATCCAGAGATTGATATCTACGGATTTGGTTCGGGAGTAGACAACTTCAACTTAGATTGATCATATCTGGACCAATTCAATTTTGGAATCATACAGGTAAGTCAAATCATTTGGGACTTGTTATTAAAACTTTTTGATGCTTAAATTCTCGGTGTTCATCCAGAGTCGTTAGCAACTTAAGGAAATCATACTGGAACTCTTAGATTTTCACATTGATTTGAACTCTTGAGAATGTAGCCACTAAGATTGTCAGTATGTTTGTCCACTTAAATCCATACACAGACTTTTGACGCAGACTGGTGACTGATTTAGGTTTAATTATTTCAACTAACATTGTGGATCCCACACTTATGGTAATCAACATTCCTCAGAAGCTTTTGAGCGGTCTACGGGTATTATTACAAGAAGAGACTATTCTTAGAGCTTTCAAAGAGAAGCCTGTCCTCAGGTCAGTGCCATTGCACAAGAGAGAGGCGGCAAACAATAATGAATTCTAGAATATCTAGGTTATGCTTATCCTCAGGTCAGTGCCATCGCACAGCAGAGAGGCACACAACCTATCTCCTTGTTAGAGCAGCTTATTTTATTTTACACAATCTGCACCAACAACATAAGTCATTAGCTTTATTGCATTTGTCTTTCATTTTTTCTTGCTTTGCTCTAATTATGGTCATCCGCACAATTTGTGGCATTTAAATGCTCATTACCCCTTATTGGAATATATTTGATTGTGTTAACGAGTGATAAGATGGAAGCCCACAGTCAGTTGAACAACTTAGTTTGATCTTGAGATCACCAATCAGGTCTAATTGTCTATTGTGTTGAATCTACCAACATATCATTTGTGGTCTAGCAGCCTCTAAGTCTACTTTCTTTGTGTCACCTTAGGAGTTGCCAGTTTTCTATCATCTTCCCTTTTTATATTGCTTAGACTACACAGACTTATACTTTGAACTTTTGCATCTTTTTAAAACTTAAATTTTAAAGTCCCTCTTGATTTGTTCCTGTGTACTATCATTTTCAAAGGTATTGAATCGGTATCACAGACACAATCTACTTATTTCAGCTAGTTACCCCTTCTCCCCTCTTTATTTTATTTTATTTTATTTTATTTTATTTTATTTTATTTTATTTTATTTTATTTTATTTTTTTTAATTTTTTAAATGTTAACTTGCTGACATATTCTCCCCCTAAAATACTAAAATCATTTCTGGTTTATTATTTTGGATTTTAATAAACAGCAAAATAACATGAGTTTAAATATAACAGACGAAAATAAAACAGATAACATAAAATAAAATAAACTTTAACTAAACTACATCGGACTACACATTATTATCATCAGGAATTACCTCACTTTTTTTTTAACGCCGTTGACCTCTAGCAAATATTGAAAACGTGGTTTATCAAAGGCTTTAGTATAGAGGTCAGCGCGTTGAAAATCAGTATTAATTTTAACCACATCAGTTAAGTTCTTTTCAAAACAGTCTCTTATGAAGTGGTATTTAATACCGATGTGTTTGGTCTTAGGATGTTGAACCGGATTTTTAGTTACTGCAATTGCAGCAGAGTTATCAACAAAAATAGGAGTAGATGAGAATTTTAAACCGTAATCCCGCTTTTGCTGTTGAATCCAAATAATTTGTGAACAACAACTTGCAGCAGCCACATATTCGGCTTCACAGGTTGACAATGCAACCGATGTCTGCTTCTTACACTGCCTGGTAACTAATCTTCTCCCAAAGAATTGACACCCCGCTGATGTAGACTTGTAGTTCATCTTGCATCCGCCGTAATCCGAGTCACTATACATGGTAAGCCCAAAGTCATCATCATGAGGATACCACAATCCAAGTGTGGGTGTACCCTTCAGATAACGAAAAATCCTCTTGACCCCGATCAGATGGTTGACCTTTGGTTTAGCCTGATATCTAGAACATAGACATGTAGCATACATAATATCAGGTCTTGAGGCAGTGAGATACATGAGGGATCCAATCATTCCTCGGTACATAGTGGCATCTTCAAGATCGCCATTTTCATCAGGTGCTATATCATGATTCGTAGCAAGTGGAGTCCTAGCAGCAGAAGTATTCTCCATGTCAAAGCGACTGAGAATGTCTCCTACATACTTGGTCTGATGTAGAAAGATCCCATTAGGTGTTTGATCCACCTGTAACCAGAGAGAGAACTTCATCTCCCCCATAGCACTCATCTCAAACTCTTTCTTCATCACTGCCTCAAACTCTTTGCATAACTCTTCGTTCTTTGACCCGAAGATTATGTCATCAACATATATCTGTACAAGCAGTAGGTCGCCATCCTTTTCTTTAATAAACAGTGTACAGTCAATGACTCCCCTGCGATAGTCGTGTTTCACAAGATGAGTCGAGAGTTTCTCATACCAAGCTCGAGGAGCTTGATGAAGCCCATATAAAGCTTTGTCGAGCTTGTAAACTCTATCTCGATGATAAGGGTCTTCAAATCCCTCGGGTGGAGTTACATAGACTGTTTCCCTGATTTCCCCATGAAGGAATGCACTCTTCACATCTAATTGGTAGACTTAATCTTCATGTACGATGCATAGGCAAGGAAGATACGAATAGCTTCCATCCTTGCCACGGGTGCAAACACCTCATTATAGTCAATCCCCTCGACTTGGTGAAAGCCTTGAACCACCAGTCGAGCTTTGTTCCTGATAATGACTCCTTGGTCATCCTTCTTGCATTTTAGTACCCATTTGGTGCCAATGACTTTAGCACCTTTAGGTCTATCAACCAGAGTCCATACACCTAACTTCTTAAACTGCAGAAGTTCTTCTTGCATGGCACTCACCCATGCCTCATCATTTAGTGCTTCACTGATATATTTGGCTCAACCTGCGAAACAAAACATCGATAAGCACCATCATGAATGTAACCTTTCTCCTAACGGAGGTGTAATCAGCTGAGTATAGCTGATTTTGGGTTTGTACTCCTGATCTGACATCCCCAATAACATTGTCAAGGGGATGATAGACGTTTAGTCATGATCCTGGAGTAGTAGGCACAACCACCTCAGAACCGAGATTGTGAACATTTTGTTCTGCATCTGAGGAAGATGGAGTTTGAGGTTCCGAAGTCAAGGTGCATCACTCATGGATGCTTGTGGACTTTCAGGAACTGGAACCTGTTCCTCCTGACTGTTCTGGTCATCTGCTTTAGTTTCATCTTCAGAGGAGGAGTCACTGTCATCGACTACCCCCCTGACTGAGTAGATGATTCTCCCTGGGTGCTAGATGGTGTATTTAGAATATCATACATCATCCTAGTAGCTAACTCATCATCCGAGGGAGAGAGAGGGATGTTGAAGGACTTGAAGAATCCATCATAATCGAAGAAGTATGCAGGTCCTTTGCCTGTAGGTGGTGTGGTATATCTCTGAACGTCGACATTACACCACACTTCTACAAGACCCGTTGAGTTATTGTAAACTCGCTTGTTCGGTATGTTGTATCCTAGAAAAATTCCTTCATCTGCCTTCTCGCTGAATTTGCCTTCTTGTGTCTTCTTCAGAAGTGTACACGGCGCACCAAAAGGTTGAAGATACTCCAAATTCGGTTTACGTCTTTGTAGTAGCTCATAACATGTCTTTCCGTGGCGCTTGACTATTAGGACTCGATTCAGTGTATAACACGCATTTGCCACCGACTCATTCCACAATTGGATAGGCAGTTTCGAGTCTGCCAACATAGTCCGTGCTGTCTCTATCAAACTCCTGTTCTTTCTCTCAGCAACGCCATTCATCTGAGGTGTGTAAGCAGAAGTGAATTGATGCACAATTCCCTTTTCCTTGCAGTATGCCTCCATCCCTTGATTCTTGAATTCTGTCCCGTTGTCTGAGCGTACTTGTCTAACTTTTAGCTTGTAGAGAGATTCCAGTGTGGTTACTAATTCCTTGAATGTCTCCAATGTTTCTGATTTGGATTTCAGAAACATTACCCAAGTGAACCTTGAGTAGTCATCAGTGACCACAAAACAGTACACGTCGCCTGCAATGCTCCTTGTACTAACTGGACCAAACAGATCCATGTGAAGAAGCTCAAGAGGAAGTTCTATTGAATGAACTTTCTTTTCCTTATGAGACTTCTTTGTCTGTTTGCCTTTCTTGCAAGCTACACAAAAGTCAGGAAGTTGGAAGTTCTTGACATTTACTCCTCTCACTAAATCCTTCTGAATCAAATGATTCATTTTCCTTTGACAATTTACCCTTTGCCTTTGAAGTGGCCTCCTTTGTTTCTGACCAGATTCAGTAGATGAACATGAGGTGTCTGGATCAGTAACAAGAGGAGTAGTCACCACATGATCCTTGATGGGGTTATTATTTACTGGTCTAGACTTAGTGTCATCAAGGTCTCAGGTGGTGGTGGAACCACTTTGTAGCCTAATCCCTCCCCGTTATTCCTTTCTCTCACTAAGTGTTGAACTATGTGTGAAGAACTAGTCCAACTATGCAGTATCTATTTTAATGAATTAACTTCTACTTCTAGAACTGCCTTTTGCTTCTTAGTTTCTTCTAGGGAGTTTAGATAGTACCTAATGTCATTTGCTTGGTTAAAAGCCACTACTTCGGTTTCCCTAAGTTGTTTAGTCAATAGGTCTATCTTTTCTTTATAACTGTGCACATTTTGTTTTAGTACTCTATTAGCCTCAGGGCACAGTCGTAAATCTTTTACTAAGTTATCATTATGATCTAATAACCTAGGAAATTTTCCATCTATGCTATTCCTAAAAGTATCACAATGAGAACAAGCATGATTATTAAACATTTGGTCAGTAGTACTTACCTGAGTTGGTTCAGAAGAGTTAGCCATCAGTGCAGCATCAGATGTCTCTGGTTCTGGTGATTCTGATCTCCTCATTTGGCTTGTAACTGACCTCGGCTGCAGTTGTTTCTTCACTATGTGACATTGCTATCTCAACTGCTAGATCACCTTCACTCGCAGAATCATCATCAATATCCTCAACACTGGCAATGTTAGATTCTCCTGGTGAGACAAACCTAAAACTCCAATCCTGTCCTTCATCATCATGAGCAGTCAAGGCTTTTGGATCCTTGTTTGATGAAGTAGAACTGGAGGCTTGCTTGTCTTGGCGAGGTAAAGGACGAGAACGGGTTCCCATTACCCGTCTTCTTTGGCTTGACACATTCTCTTTTGAAGTGCCCCTTCTCTCCACAGTTGAAGCAGGTCACTTTGCTCTTGTCAAAGCCAAATGTGGTATCCTTAGTAGCTATCAAGTTCTGTCCAGTCTTCTTAACAAACTTCTTCGCCCTTCGGACAGCGCTAGCTAAGGCCCACATTATATCCATCCTCTCAAGCTCCATTTCATCCACCTGCTCGTAGTCCACATCGGCCAGATGGCAGTTTCCAATCTTCCCGGCAACAAGTCCATCATATGAATGAACCACTGCTGCTAAAAGATCCATATGCTCTCGAGCTACTTCTACGGTCACATTACCGAGGTTCTCGATCTTTAGTTTGGTAGCACTTGCTTCTGATCCAATATAATGGGTACATGACGACCCAGACGTGTCTGATCTAGAAGGAGAAGCATGTGAAGGACCTGACGAGCTAGACACAAAAGCAGTCTGGAGTGGTGCTCCAGATGTCTTAGCTTGAGGCGTGGCGTTGTATAAAGCTGGATTTTGTGTGTACGAAGACTTCTGAGCTCTATACTTCATCCTTAGTGCTTCTTCTCGCGACTTAAGAATGAAGTCATTTATATCCAGCTTTACAAGCATTCCATTCTGTCTGAGGTTAGACACGAATGTAGCCCACTTATCAGGCAATCCGTCTACGAAGTTGCTTACTTTCTCTTCCATAGTCGTTTCCACACCATGTGTATGCAATTCGCTCATCAAGTGGTAGAATCTGTCTATGACTTCGTCTAAACTTTCATTACCAATCGATGAGAATTTATCGAATTCCGTCTTTAACTCCTTTGCCTTGATTGCCTTCAATGACGCATTCCCATCATATCTCTTCTCTAGCTCATCCCACAGTTTCTTGGATTGCTTGTTCTCTGAATACTGGTGGAATATGTCTTTGGGGATAGACTGAGTGATCGATGCATAAACTCTTTTCTCTGCATTGTACTTATTTTCTGTGCGTCTGTCATCCCGCTTAATGTTAGCTTAACTCCATCAGCTCCCACCGGTGTACTATAACCGATCTCAATGGCTTCCACAGATTAGGATCTACTCCATTAAGGTAGATCTCAAAACGTTGTTTCCAGTGGGGAAACTCATCTAAAGTCAAAAGCTTTGGTGGTTTATTGTGATTACCCACCTCACTCTCAAGCAACAGCAGGTTCTGTATCCTTGAGTCCTTCCCAGCAGTAAAGGCTGACATCTGATCTTCCATGACTAATAAACTTAGAATCTAATCAAACAAACTTTCACTGATGCGACTGAAGGATGCGAATGATCTAATCGTGCGTATGAACTCTGCGACTGGTTCAATCGTGCGGCTGAACTGGGCGATTGGTTCAGTCGGGCGAATGAATCTGGTGCGCATGAGCTATGCGAACGAACGGTTCAGTCGGCCGAATGAGGGTGCGACTATGTCCAATCGTGCGTATGAGCAATGCGAATGGAGTCCAGTCGTGCGAATGAGTCACTCGTGTGACTGAAGCTGCTGTTTTGCGAAAATTTCTAGGTTTGACGGGTTTCAGCCGTAAAGATTCGAAATTTCACAAGTTCTAATCGCCTAAGTCCGTAGAAACCAAACTTCGATGAGCAGGAACTTCCAAGATCACTTTTGATGCCAAAGATTGTGTTTTTAGTGCAAAAACACAAACTTTTATGCAATCTTGATTGAATCAACACGTAATCAAGAGTCAAAGCTCTGATACCACTTGTTAGGACCTGGTATTTGACCGAAATACCTAGAGATTAACATGTAAACCAGATCAAATAGTGCGGAATCATATTTGATTGGCGATCCAATCAGTGAGAACACACGAAGAATCAATCAAGAATTGAAACTAACGTTAGAAATCGATTGGGAATCGATCTAATGTGTTCTGTGAACTTGGAGAACGAATTGAGAGGTTTCTGGATGGCTAGGGTACGTTTGGAATTGTAATTGATTAAGAGTCCCTCTTTTTCACGAATTGAGTTGTATTTTTAGGTTGGTATTATTCAATCGTGCGACTGAACCATTAGTCTGGTTTAGTAGTGCGATTGAACCATGCGGTTGATTCATTTGTACGACTGAGTGTTCAGTCGTGCGACTGAGCCAATCTTATGTTACAATCGTATGACTGATCCAGTCTCCTAGTTCAGTCGTGCGACTGAGTCAATCGTGTGAAGTTATTCATGCGTATGGTTCATTCGCATGAGCCATTCGCATGAGAACTTCATTAAGTTAGTTTGAATGTTTTAATTAATATAACATAATGTGCAACCATTCAAACAATCATAAACCCAATCAATTCAATCACGACTCATTAATGAAATATTAAACATCACAAGTAACAAACAATTTATGTCATTTCGTTAATCAATACAAATTACATCATACTCAGACAGACAAGATTCATTACATTTCAAATCATGATTTAGGGACATACGTGCATCAACAACCTACTAAACAGCGTAGATATCATGTCATTAGGTTTATTAGCCAAACACATTTTTTGGTATACTAACTACTTAGTAATAACATTATACGTATATATATTATATAGCAATTCATGTGTTAAACTGAAGTTTTTTGAGTTTTTTATTTCCTATCAAAGTTATAAAAAAATACCTATGGTGCGGAATCAATTAGTTTTTCCTCAACCCATGTATCATGCACATTGTGAGAGAGAGAGAGAGACCAACGATTTATTTCCACAAGATGAATCTATTATGGACCGTGTACATACGGAGTACTAATTGATAATGCGCGTATTCCAGATCAAATAGTGCGGAATCGTATTTGATTGGCGATCCAATCAGTGAGAATGCAGTTCAGATCAATCTAACGATAAAAGAAACGTTAAGAACGATTAGACCAAGATCAACTGCGATCTATGAACTTAGATCATGTTTTCTTGAGTCTCTAGATGGCTAGGGTACGATTATGTGCGTAGCCATTCGACTTGTTTCATTTTTCCATAAATTAGGTGGTATTTATACCTTAGGGTTTTCCAATCGTACGACTGAACCGTTAGTATGGTATAGTCATGCGACTGAATCATGCGATTGATCAATCCGCATGACTGAAGTTTCAGTCGTGCGACTGAGTGAATCTTATGTCTCAATCATGCGACTGATCAAGTCTCATGGTTCAGTTGTGCGACTGGTCCATTAGCATGAAGTATTCATGCGTATGGTCTATTAGCATGGTCCATTCGCGTGAGGACTTCACACGATTAAGTTTGAACAGGTTTCTCAATTATTATTCACTAACAATTCTGTACAACAACCACAAACCAATATAGTTAGTTCACTATTATTTATCACACAATAAACATTGAAACATTAAACATTATAAGCATCAATCCCATATTGTATTTCATTCATACCCATTCATTACATATATGTAAGACATGATAGACATTTACATTAAGTTCCTAAACTAGGTACATATGTATCAACAAACTCCCCATTGGACCTAGTTTACACTAGTGTCTAACATTCTTCATTAGCTCCTCAAATTTCTTGTACTTTGTAGATACATGTGTCCCTTGTTTTTGAACTTAATGTAAAATGTCTTTATTGTCTTACACATATGTAATTGAATGGGTACTTAATGAAATACAATGTGTGGTTATGCTTATAATGTTGAATATTTCATTGCTTGGTGTGTAATAACGCTTATTGAACTAACTATATAGGTTGTCGTTGTTTGAATAAATCTAAGTCAATTAATGATTGTGAAACATGTCCAAGCTAAATCATATGACGTTCTCATGCGATTGGCCCATGCTAATGGACCATACGCATGAATAACTTCATGCTAATGGACCAGACGCATGAGTAAACTAGGAGACTGGATCAGTCGCACAATTGTGACATGAGATTGCTCAATCGCACGACTGAACACTCAGTCGTGCGAATGGATCAACCGCATGACTAAATCGCATGATTGAACCATGCAAATGGTACAGTCACACAAAATGAGAAACCCTAACCTATAAATACTACTTAAATCGTGGAAAAATGGTACGATTTTGAATATTCGATACCTACATGTACCATTGCTGTCCAGAGACCTCTAGCAATGTGTTCCAACTTCATTGATCGTAGTAGATCAATTGCTAATCGTTCTTAACATTTAGATTCAATCTTTAATTGATTCTACGTGTGTTCTCACTCACTGAATCGCCAATCAAATAGGATTCTGCACTATTTGATTCTGTACACGCGTAAATCTGTTAGTATTCGTCCAGTACTCTATCCTAACAAGTGGTATCAGAGCATTGGCTCTATATTTACATGTGATTCAATCGTGTTGATATAAAAATTGTGTTTTTACACTCAAAAATGCAATTTTTTTGTGTCAAATCGGGTTTTAGACATCTCCTGATCGTAAAGTTTAGTTTTTTCGGCATACGACAATTAGGGTTAGCAGGAAATTCGTGTTTTTGCGTCCAAAACACCTTAAAACCTACCAATATTCGAAATCCAGCTGGTTCAGTCACACGATTGACTCAATCCCACGACTGAGTTCATACGTATCCCCCATACACACGATTGTACTCATTCATACTCCCATTCGTACGACTGAGCAGTATATTCGCATTGTTCAACCGCATTAGTTCATTCACCTGACTAAGCCATCCGCATTAGTTCAGTCGGACGATTGAACCATTCACAAAGTTCAATCGCTTGAATAGCCCAATCTCACACCTTCATTCGCATAAATAAAACAGTTCGACTTAAAGTTAAAGTGTTTAGCAATGGAGGACCAATACTCAACATTCACAGCAGGGAGACTCTCACGTATTCATAACTTACTGCTACTGGAGAATGAAGTGGGGAATCACAACAAACCCCTAAAGCTTATCACGTTAGATAAATACCCACAATGGAAGCAACGTTTCGAGATCTACTTAAACGGAGTAGATTCCAATCTGTGGGAATCTATAAAGATGGGGTACAGCATGCCAGTAGGAGCTGATGGTGTCAAACTCACACTTAGTGCATGACTGATTGACAAAAAGTCAAGTACAATGCTGAAAAGAAAGTGTATGCTTTGCTTACACAGTCAATTCCAAAGGATATTTTCCATCAATTCTTTGAGTATACGCAAGCAAACAAACTATGGGATGCATTGGAGAAAATGTATGACGGAAATGCATCATTGAAGGCCATAAAGGCTAAGGCTTTAAAGAAGGAGTTTGACAACTTCTCCTCGATGGGAATAGAAAGCCTGGATGATGTTATCGATAGGTTCTACCACTTGTTGAGTGAGAAGCACAGTCATGGAGTAACGACGTCAATGGAGGACAAAGTGTCTAACTTTGTTGATGGGCTGTCGGAGAAATGGGTTTCATTTGTCTCAAATCTCAGACAGAATGATATGCTAACGAAGTTAGATATAAATGATTTCATTCTGAAGCTGAGAGAGGAAGAGCTGAGGATGAAGTATAGAGCACAAAAGTGTTCCTTGATGAGAATCCAGCGCTATACAACATGACTCCACAAGCCAAAACATCTGGAGCACCTCTTCAGACAGCTTTTGTATCAAGCTCGGTTGGTCCCTCTCAAGCCTCTACTTCAGGGTCAGAAACGTCAGGGTCGTTTCGTACCCAATACATCATACTAAGCCAATGCAGCAAAATTGTAGACCGAGAATTTCGGTAATGTGACAGTTGAGGTAGCTAAAGAGCACATGGATCTCTTAGTTGCGGTAGTCCACTCCTATGATGGACTAATTGCTAGTAAAATTGGGAACTGCTATCTGGCTGATAGGATACAAGCAGGTGGACGAGACAGAGCTGGAAAGGATGGATATAATGTGGGCCTAGCAAGTGTTGTTGAAGAGCTAAGAAGATTGTCAAGAAAACTGGACAGAGGTTGTTTGCAACTAAGGACACTCCTTTGGTTTCGACAAGACCAAGGTGACCTGCTCCAACTGTGGTGAGAAGGGGCACTTCAAACGGGAGGTGTGTGAAGACAAAGAGACTGGCACGGGAATCCTTTTCCCCCTCAATCGAGGATAAACCCACTAGCAGTCCGACTTCCTATGATGAGAAGGACAGGACTGAGCTTTTTTCGGTTTGTCTCTTCGGGAGGAATCCAAACTGTAGTGTGGAGGATTTAGATGCTTGATTCAGTAGTGAGGGAGATATTGCAGTGGAATCGTGAGTGTAACACTAAAGAGACATCAACTGTGGTAGTTATCTGCTGAGAAGCAAAAACTACAACAAAATCAGAATCACCAGAACCAGAAACCCCAGACTCTGCTTTGATGGCTAATTATCCCAACCTCCTTAGGTAAGTACTACTCACCATTTTCAATATCATGCTTGTTCTTGTTGGACCAAAAGAACCAATGAGCCAAGATCAGAAAACCTCTAAGTCCACATGATATCACAACAATGCTGAAGGCTTCATCAGCAGTTCGACAAGTGCTGAAGACTTCAACAGCTGAAGATCAAGTACTGAAGACTTCAACAGCTGAAGACTAAAGTGCTGAAGCTCAACAGCTGAAGAACACAAGTGCTGAAGCTGAACAGCTGAAGAACACAAGTGCTGAAGCTGAAGACCAAGTACTGAAGTACAACAGCTGAAGAGTCTACAAGTGCTGAAGATCAACAACTGTGTACAAAGTCTGAAGACAAAGACTGAAGACATCAGCTGATGAAAGTCTGAAGTTCAAGTCTGAAGAAAGTACTGAAGTTTCAGTAGTTTGTCACAACAGCTGAAGAGTACTTCTTCAGTAGTTGTGATATCAGTAGTTTTATGTTTTTACTTTCAGTAGTTTTGTAAAACGACTGAAGAGCTTGTTCTTCAGTCGTTGTAGTGTCAGTAGTTTTATGTTTTTCAGTAGTTGTAGTAACTGATAACACTTAGTATTTTGTAAGAAGATGTCAGCTGTTTTGATCTTCAGTAGTTGTGTTTCAGTTGGAATAATTCTGTTAGATGTCACTATCAAGTGACATCAGCAGACGTCACATCTCTTATATAAGAGGTGTCGACCTAATTGTAAGTGTGACATTCCGTTACCACGAAAGCGAATATTGAATGAAATATCTGCAGAATTCTCTCTATCTATAACCGTTTTTGTTCTTCATTGAATATCTTTTCGTTCTTGTGATTGGCTAATTCATTGTTAGAATTCCGCTGCTATACTCTCTAATCAATCAAACGTAGATCACTGATCCTAACAAGTGGTATCAGAGCCGGTTAATCATTGATCGATCTAACAATTGATCATTGAAACTGCTAATTGATATCTATGTTTGATTGAATTAGCATATTCGCAAGAACTGGTTATAGATTATTGAATTTCTGACGCTTTCGTTCATTTATTTGAGATCTCTCTGGTTCAATTGGTGTTGTGTTTTGTTCTAAATCTGTTATAGCTTAATTGAATTTGATTGAATCTGAGATGACTACTCCTTCTATGATCCTCACAATACCGGTTCCTCAACCAAGCCTCCGATGCTGGTTAGGACCGAGTATAACATATGGCAACGAAGAATGCTTCATCACCTGTCTGTTAACAGTTCAGGTTGTTGGACATCTGTGGTACATGGACATAAGCCTATGGTGAACAATCCGGAAACCAATCAAATGGTTCCGAAGAAGAAGGAACAATACTCTGATGAAGATCGGAAACTGTTGAGATTGATGCTAAAGCCCATGGAATTCTGGCCATGGCACTGCCTAATGAAATCTATTCAGGGCTTATGCATCATGAAACTGCTCATGATCTCTGGAATGCCCTGAAGGAACAATTCGGTGGCACAGATGAGGTCTTAGCAAACAACAGAGAAATCCTTGCCCAACAATATGAGACATTCTCTCATAGAAAGGGTGAGACACTGACTCAACAGTTTGAGCGTTTTTCCTGCTTGATCTCTGAGCTGAAAATGGTGAAACAGGAATACACCAATAGCCAGATGAATAACAGGTTCCTCAGATCACTGCCTGAGAGATGGGACACATACACTATTGTCCTACGCTCCAGTGCAAATCTGGATAGCCTATCTCTCACCCAACTTCATGGGAAACTGCTTACATTCGAAAGAGAGATAGAGCAAAAGAGGAAACTGTCCTCATCAGGAAAGCTCACTGATGACTTTGTACCAGGGAATACTGCCTTGGTTGGTCATGAGTCAGAATATGCTGCATCTGAAAGCAATTATGATGAGCATATTGATTTCTCTTCAAATAGTTCTGATCATGCATTTGTTGGTATTGAGAGTCATTCTGGCAGTAATAGTGACAATCTATGCTTCATCATGGATGATTTGAAAGGAATAGCTGATGATGATCTAGAAGAGATGGATATTCTGAGCCAAATGGCATTTTAATATCAGATCTCAGAAGTTCTATAAGAGAACTGGCAGGAAATTTCCTGGACTCTCTGGCAAAACCAAAGTTGGTTTTGACAAGAGTAAGTTGAGGTGTCACAAATGCCAAAGGCTGGGACACTTTGCAAGAGAGTGTAGATCAACTGGATCTAACTCTTCTGCACCCTTTGTGACTTTTCCTAGTACTAGTCCACAAAACAGAGGGCAACATCCTGCTGGTTCTGGTCATCATTCACATCCTAGGTCTCCTGCATACTTTGTTCCCCAGGGTCAAATGTCATATCCTATCCCTGCTATTATATGCCTCAACCAAATCCTGTTCAAGCTCCAATTGCACAACAACCACAAGCATTGCCTGAACCACAACCTTCCCAATCTCATCAACAAAAAACCTCAACAACACAGCTTCTTCACCCCAGGAGTTGTTGACTGGAGCAGTTTACCAGATGACTTGTCTGGTCATGAACAACTGTTCTCAGGTGCTGGTCAACATGGTGGTGAAAGTCCCTTTGGAAATCTAGCTCTTATGGCTTTGGATTCTGCTGATACTTCATCCACTAATGCCTCTACACCAAAGGTATCACGTATCCTCTGAGGCAAAAGCCAAATTATGTTCTGAAACATGCATAGCAGCATTTGCATCTATTAGAGAAGCAAATGTAGCTTAATCAACAAGAACATTGAGCTAGAACAAATAATTTCCAAAAGCAAAGCTGAATTTGAGTCTGTGCTTAATGATAAGAATGATGAGATTTACAAACTTAAATGCCAAATAACTGATGATAAGGCTAGGGAAGAGATACTTCTAGAGAAGTATAAAGATCTCAAGGAAACCCTTGCAGTCACCCAGGTAGAGTGTGATCGATGGGTACAATCATGCAAAGGTTTTGAAATGCTTCTTAGTAAGCAATCTGCTTCCAATGTGAAGTTTGGCATTGGTTACAATCACACTGCTCCACCTACAGATTTTACTCCCAGAGCAGAGGTAGAATCTGATGGTGAGAGTAATAACCAATCCATTTCATCATGTGATCTACTTTCTGATTCAGCACTATCAGAAGTAGAAGTCAGCACCAAGCCCTCTCAGAACCTATCAGCTGATGTTGATGGTTCCACTGCTGACACTCACATGATCAATGAGTTGATCAACTCAGGAGTTAATTCTAAAAGTCCTGAAAGGACTAGAGAGCAAGATTTAACACCTGAAGTTCAAACTCCAACTACTGCCAGTACTGAAAAGAAGAAAACTGTCAGTAGAAAGAGTTTGAAGACTACTAAAGAGGAAGTCAAGAAAGCAAACAATGCTTCCAAAGCACTGAAGAGCAAGTCTTCAGTTGCTTCATCCTCTTTAGTTGATGATCAAATAAGATGAAGAAGAAACCATGTGAAGTATGTGGTTTGTTCAATCATCTTACAGATGATTGCTGGTACAAAAGAGGATCCAAACTCAAACATAAAGAGGAAATTAAAGAGAAAATGGTTAAAATGAAAACTGAGTTTGAGACCACATTTGTATCAGCAACATCAAATCCTGTAACCCTTAAGTCCACAAAGAAATCCAAAAAGGAAGGGGTTAAACAGGTAACAGCTGAGATTGCTCAGAAGAAGAAGGTGCAACATAGGAACTTATCAAACTCCACTGGCAATGTGTCTGATGAGCTAAAGCTTTATCACAAAATCAGACACAGCTGGTTATGATGGTTCAACATCTATTGGGAAGAGTTAACCAATTAGATGCTCCTATGTTGAAACCACAGAAAAGGAGGTCCAAGCCAAAGGATTCCTCTTCTTCACCATCTTCTTCCTCTCAGGCTGGTTTCCAATAAACCTGTTAGTTTACCATCTGTTGATGAGACCAGGCCCAAAACCAAAAGGTTTGGGTCTCCAAAACTAACTGATTGTTTATTATTGCAGGGTTCTTCAACATGCCAAAGTAGCATCTGGTATGTAGACAGTGGGGGATCTATGCACATGACTGGAAACAGCTCTCTTCTTCATGACTACTCTCAAGGAAAGAAGGGGTTTGTTTCTTTGGCAATGATGCTAGGGGTTACATCATTGGCAACGGCTTTGTCTCCAATGGAGAAATAAAGTTTGATGATGTTAATCATGTGGAAAATCTCAAGTACAATCTCTTGAGTGTCAGTCAAATGTGTGATAAAGGCCATGTTGCTCTTTTCACCAGTCAGAACTGTAGGATTCTGTCATCCAAAGTTCTGCATTTGATTGATAAGGTGTTGGATGATCACACTCTCCTGAGAGCCAACAGGACAGGAAGAGTGTATGCCTTAGATCTTTCCAAGAAAATAGATCTCAGAGGCAATCCTTGCCTATTTTCCAAAGCCTCTTCTCAAGAATCTAAACTGTGGCACAGAAGGCTGGGTCATGTTAATTTCAAAAACATGAATCAGCTATCCACAATAGTTTAGTTAGAGGCTTACCAATAAAGGAGTTCCACTGTGATGAAACCTGCACTGCTTGTTTAAAAGGAAAACAGCACAAAGTCTCATTCCCTCCTATTGAAGAGCCTAAGTCTGCCTGCTTGCAATTACTGCATATGGATCTATTTGGTCCTGTGAGAGTAATGAGCATGGCAAAGAAGAAATACTGTCTGGTAATTGTGGATGATTACTCCAGATTTGTATGGACTTTCTTTCTACATTCAAAGGATGAGGTTGCTCAGAAGATTATTCACTTTGTGTTGTATGTTGAGAAGCAGTATTCCCTTCCAGTCAAGTGTATTAGGAGTGACAATGGAATGAATTCAGAAACCATACACTTGATGACTTCTATCTTTCAAAGGGAATCAAAAGGCAGTTTAGCATACCAAGGACTCCAGAACAAAATGGAGTAGTGGAGAGAAAGAACAGGACCCTAATTGAAGCTGCAAGGTCATGCTGGCTGACTCTGGTTTGCCACTGACCTTTTGGGCTGAAGCTGTAACACAGCTTGCTATGTGCAGAATAGAGTCTTAGTAAATCAGAGGTTGATGAAGACTCCATATGAAGTTCTCCATCACTTGGCTCCTCTAATTTCATTTTTCAAAGCATTTGGGTGTCTGTTTTATTCTCAACACAAAGGATCAACTCCAAAAATTTGATCCTAAGGTGGATGCAGGGTATTTTGTTGGTTATTCATCTACTTGCAAGGCATACAGAGTCTTCAACTGCAGAACAAAGATAGTTGAAGAGACTTTGCATGTGAAGTTTAATGAATCTCCTATGGACAAGATTCCACAAACCCTGTGGAGTTGTTTGATTTGGACATACTGCAATATGTTCCTTATCAACCTCCAGCTGTTGCAGATCATGTGGATAAATCATCTTCTGCAGCATGTCTTCCACCTGGTGGTATTGATGATGATGATGATAATATCAATACTCACCTATTCAAGTTTAGTGACCAACTGCCTGTGTCTGCTAAATTTGATGTTCCTGTAGCTTCAGCAGTTCCATCCACAACAAATGCTGATGAGATCTCTGATTCCTCTACATCTTTTGAGTTACCATCTAATTCTTGGTTTCAAGAGTCTGCATCAACATCTGCTGCTGGAAGGTCCTACAAACACTTGCACAGATCTCATTGTTATCAAGAACTGAAGAATCACCCAATGTCTCAGATTATTGGTGATATCAATGCTGGTGTTTCAACAAGAAGTCAATTGTCTAACTTCTGCTTCTATGCTCTCTTCATCAGTCAGCTAGAGCCAAAGAACTACCATGTTGCTTTGAGAGACAATGGATGGGTTGAAGCCATGCAGCTTGAGCTACTTCAGTTCAAGAAACAGCAAGTGTGGGAACTGGTTCCTCTTCCCCAGGTAAGTGTGCAATAGGCACTAAATGGGTGTTTAGGAATAAAACTGATGAAAATGGGCTTATTGTTAAGAACAAGGCTAGACTGGTTGTACAGGGGTTTTCACAAGAAGAAGGTATTGACTATGATGAAACCTTTGCCCCTGTAGCCAGACTAGAGGCAATCAGATTGTTTTTAGCCTATGCTGCATTCCACAATCTTAAAGTTTTTCAAATGGATGTCAAAAGTGCATTTTATATGGTAAAATAAAGGAAGAAGTTTATGTGTGTCAACCACCAGGTTTTGAGGATAATAAACATCCTGAATGGGTGTATAAACTTGATAAGGCTCCATTGATAAAACTTTGTTTATTAAGAAGGTGGATCAGCATAAGCTACTTGTTCAGATTTATGTTGATGATATCATTTTTGCATCCTCTGATCCCCAGTTGTGTGATGATTTTACAACATTAATGAAAAAGAGGTTTGAAATGAGTGCAATAGGAGAATTACAGTTCTTTCTAGGCTTGCAAATTAAACAAAAGGCTGATGGAACCTTTATTCATCAGTCAAAATATACAAAAGATCTTTTGAATAAGTTTGATTTACAAAACTGTAAGCCCTGTTCTACTCCCATGTGCAACACCACACAACTGGATGCAGATCAGAAAGGTAAAGCTGTTGATGAAACACTTTACAGATGTATGATTGGGTCCTTGATGTATTTAACAGCTTCTAGACCAGATATTATGTTTGCTACATGTGTTTGTGCTAGATTTCAGGCTGCTCCTAAAGAGTCTCATTTGATTGCAGTCAAGAGAATCTTTAGATATTTGCAAGGTACACAATCTCTGGGTTTATGGTATTCCACTGGACACTCTTGCAAATTAGTTGCTTTTTCAGATAGTGACTATGCAGGGTGCAAGTTAACTAGAAAGTCAACTTCTGGTGGTTGTCAATTCCTAGGCAACTGTTTGATTTCTTGGCAGAGTAAGAAACAAACATCTGTTGCTACATCAACTGCTGAAGCCGAGTACATTGCTGCTGCAAGTTGCACTTCTCAAGTACTCTGGCTTCAGAACCAACTTCTGGATTATGGCATTACAGAGACTAAGACTCCATTATTAATGGATAGTGCTTCAGCTCTGTGTATTGTCAAAACATATAGAGATCAGACATCACTTTATTCGGGATTGTTTTGAAAAAGGTCTGATTGATCCTAAGTTTGTGCCTAGTGCTGATGAGCTTGCAGATATTTTTACTAAGCCTTTGGATAGTTCTACTTTCCAAAACCTTGTGTTAAGGCTTGGTATGCTGCAGCTAGAATAAGTGACAACTACTGATGATTTCAGTAAAAAGTACTGGTGATCATTGGTAACCATGTCACATATAAGTACTGATGAGTCCTTTCACCTTCAGTAGTTTTATAACTACTGACGGCTAAATGCCTCACAAGTACTGAAGTACTTTATCTGTTCTAAACTACTGATGTAGTTACAACTACTGATGTAGTTACAACTACTGAAATCAGTACAAACAGATAAGTACTGATCCTATGAAACACCTGAAAAGCAGATGCAAAGTCTGATGAGTAAGTGTTGAGGACAGTATGAAACAGCTGAAAGGCTATGAATTGACGAAAACTACTGAAGAGAACTTTCTCTTCAGTTGTTTCTACAACTGCTGTTTCATTCTAAACAACTGAAGCAAAACCATGTCTTCAGTAGTTTTATAACTACTGATGACTAACACCAAGTCTTCAGCTGTTTACAACAACTGATGACAAAACCACTGTCTTCAGTAGTTTCACAACTACTGATGACAAACACCAAGTCCTCAGTTGTTTCATCATCTGAAGTCAAAACCATGGTCTTCAGTAGTTTTCTAACTGCTGATGCCTAAAACCACGACTTCAGCTGTTTCAACGTCTGAAAGGGTAATACCATGTCAACAGTCGGTTAAAACTACTGATGACTAACACCAAACCCTTCAGTCATTTTCACCCTACCCTATAAATACCTGTCCTTTCTCTAATGTTTCATTAGCCGTTATTTTCTGAACTTCTCTCTCTCAAACATGGCGACCATGAGTTGAAACCACGACATAACTGCGTTGCTTACCTTACAAGTCGGCTTTCTGGAACAAATATGATAATGCCATTGACTTAATGGTGGATTCCCCATATCGCACAGCCTTTCTCTTGAATCCGACCATCTACCCTGAATCCCTCAGTCAATTCTGGTCAAATGCTTTTGTTCATACTGATGAGTCTACCGGCCAGATCTCTGTTCGGTCCCTTGTCAACCAGAAACCAGTGGTCGTTACAGCCGACATCATTCGTCAGGCATTACACTTACACGACTCCACCGCTGTGACTGAATACCCAAAGGGCATAACAGATATGTCTTTATCAATCATGGGTATGAAGGTGATCTTCGGGCTACAACCATTCTAAAGAAACATTTCCATGACGCTGAGAAAGTTATTTTTCACATGGTAAATGTCTGCTTAGCCTCCAAGACATCTTCTTGGGATCAAATGTCATCCCAATGGCAACAGGTATTGTATCTATTCTAGAACACCAACCGCTAAATTTTTCTGAAATCGTGTTTCTAGAAATAAAGAACTTGGCTCAAAACCTGTGGCAAACGATGGCCATTATATCCCAGGTTTCTGATGGCCATTATTTTAGATGAATTAAAATCTGATGGGCTTGTTGGCCTTGGAGTCCCTGCACCAGCTGTTTTGCTGAGGTATACTCCAGGCACAACTCAGACCTTACACTCAAAGAAGCTGCCCGAATGCTAAAGCCCAAGCACAGGGAACCCACAGCTTCCTCCACCAGAACCAAAGTCCCCACTAAACCAAAACCAAAACACCCAAAACTATTCAGGGAGATGAGTCCCCTGAAGATGCTCCTGTACCACCAACGCAGGATATACTTGTGGCTTAAACCCCCCAGCAGTATCAGAGACTCTACCAGCCATAGCCGCTCAGGATTCCTCTCAAAAGGAGCCTGCAGCCACCACAGAAGGGGTACCCACACATCTGGGATCTTCCTCACTTGAGGAGATTGCCATTGAAGAGCACCATCCTCCCCCAGGTGCACACTGCTTTTACCCCATCTCCCCATGCAACCGCCCCCCAAAGTCCAACCATAATTATTGCAAACGTGCTGACTCAGTTGCATGCCTCTCCTCCTCCCCAACAACCACCAACAAAGGGGAGAACCACAGATATTGAGGAAGAGGATCACCATGCTTTTGACAACCCACAGCACCGGGGTTTACAGTTCTATCTCCTAGTGTGGATAGGGAGATTAGAACATCTAGTGAGGCTGCCACCTCTTCTGCATCAGCACATGATCAGAATGAGGCTGGTAACATTGCTAAGACCTCACTAGAGGCAACAGCTGATGAAGGACATAGTCCTGAGGCTGGAAGTCCCCAGTTCCAAGAAAAAGGGGCACATGCTAAAACTGGATGTACAGCCAGTGCATGTACATCCTGCTACAAGCAGGAGGTCAGGTGATTCAGCATCTACTGATGATGACCTGGGCTTTTTCTATGACGTTCTAGCCCACAACACCATCCTGGAGGCTGAGGTAAGCAGACTACAAGAACTGCTTGCCAAGAAGTCTCAGGATGTAAGTCCATCTGCCCACCACACCCAGATGGCACCTTCATTGAAGGTTCCCCAAACACTTTACCCTCTCACTTCACTGAGCCTCCAGCTTCTGCTTTTGGCACTATCTCTCCAGGACAGAACCCCCCACAGCAGATGGTTGTTGTATTCCAACAATCTCTACCTCTCATCACTCCCATCATCAATGACATTGTTTATAAAGCCATTGATGAGAGGATCTCCTCAAGTCTACAACCACTCATTGATGATGTTGTGCACAAGAAACTTCTGCGGTACAAACCCCTGCCACCAATGCATCCAAAAAGGGGGAGAGTACTACAGTGAAAGAAAAGAAAAGAAAAAGAACTGAGGACGAGAAGGCACAAGAGAACCCCAGGAGTTGGAAAAGTAAAAGGAACAACAACTGATCACTTACAAAAGAAAGAAAAGTGCTGGTGATCAATCGAATGCTGAAGAAAAATCCTTGGAAGAGCTGGTAAAAGATGCAGATGATACACATAGCCGATCCATGGACAAAATCATGAGCAACTATTCAAGCAAGGATTTGATACAGCCACACTAGACAGTGAGATCAGGAGGTTGAAGTAGAGGAAATTCAAAACAGATAAGCTGGATACGGCTGGAGAAAGAGAGATTGGAGATCATGATTCGATTCATAGCCAAATACTTAGGAAGATCACTGATGGAGATTCGTTCATGGACCAGAGACAACATTCTGGCTATAGCCACTAGAATCGTTTGTCTGAGCAATTTCATAAGGGGATAATCATTCAAGCACTTGATGAGACTGGGGCTGGAAAAAGGTTTGAAATGGCAAGACTCACAAAAGCCAAACTCACAACCAAAATGCTTGAACAACCTTCCCAATCACCCACTCAAAAACAGCCTACCCCTAAAATCTCCAAACCAATCTCTAAACCCAAATCCAAACATCCTCAACCTTCAAAACCAATTCCTACCACAAAACCAACCCAACCATCATCCAGTAATGCACCTGAAGGAGGAGAAGGGTGCTGAGGATAGAAGAAGATGAAGAAGAAGAGGATGAAGATGATAGTCTGCCACTCTCTACTATTCTAAAGCTACCAGAACCCAGGAGTCAAATCATGATCACACCTGACTCACAAAGGGAAACGGTCAGAATCAAAATAGAAGATGAAGAACAGCAGAAGCAGCACGATGAGCAACTACTGAAGATGGTTGACAAGGAATTTCCTAGTCATCATCTATACAAGCCATGAAAGGCATGCTCAGAGGCTGTACACTCCAGACACATATTCAGTATCAGAAGGAGAGAGTGAGAGTATGGCCGACCCCAAGGTGAGTTCTAGATCCACAAAAGATCCATTCCACATAGATACAATGGCCAGGTTAGAAAAACAATAGACTCTACAATCATGTTGGCCATTGTAGTCTCACCATGGGAAATAATCGATGAATTCAAGAAGGCTCATCAATCAAAAATGACCCCTCAAGCCTTACTGGAAAACAAGATGATCAAAAAGGGGTATTATATAAGAAGCTTGAAGACATTAAAAGAATGAGCTCCAGTTACTCCTTGAGGGCACTCATCCTGATGAATTTGTCTATAGGGAGGTAACTACTGTGGAGTTGAAAAATGGCAGGACTGTAAAGTACTTATCTGAGTACTATGGTCCAGAGTTCTTCTTTGAAGGAGGAGTAGAAGAACTCTCCAAGGAGGAACAGGTTGTTCTCCTTGAGGCCTATGTTCGGATTCGTACAGACTCATAATGGGGAAGTAGATCTCATGAATGGATAACAACTCTGTGTCCAGTTCCCCAAAACAGAGTTCCCATTCATACCTTGCCAAACAGATCTCTGAGATTTCTTCCCAGGCTAGTGCTTATAGGGTCATCTTCTCTACTGATCAAGAAGGAAAAAGACCAACCATTTTGCCAACAATAAGTGGGAAAATAAATCAATTAGAGGTTTTGGCTGCATTGGTTCAGGGGGAGTTTGTTGGACCAAAAGAACCAATGAGCCAAGATTAGAAAACCTCTAAGTCCCACATGATATCACAATAACTGCTCAAGGCTTCATCAGCAGTTCGATAAGTGCTGAAGACTTCAACATCTGAAGATCAAGTATTGAAGACTTCAACAGCTGAAGACTAAAGTGCTGAAGCTCAACAGCTGAGGAACACAAGTGCTGAAGTTGAACAGCTGAAGAACACAAGTGCTCAAGCTGAAGACCAAAGTACTGAAGTACAACAGCTGAAGAGTCTACAAGTGCTGAAGATCAACAACTGGTGTACAAAGTCTGAAGACAAAGACTGAAGACATCAGCTGATGAAAAGTCTGAAGTTCAAGTCTGAAGACCAAGTACTTAAGTTTCAGTAGTTGGTCACAACAGTGAAGAGTACTTCTTCAGTAGTTGTGAATATCAGTAGTTTTATGTTTTTACTTTCAGTAGTTTTGTTAAAACGACCGAAGAGCTTGTCTTCAGTCGTTGTAGTGTCAGTAGTTTTATGTTTTTCAGTAGTGTAGTAAGTAACTGATAACACATAGTATTTTTGTAAGAAGATGTCAGCTATTTTGACATCTTCAGTAGTTGTGTTCAGTTGAATAATTCTGTTAGATGTCCCATCAAGTGACATCAGCAGACGTCACATCTCTTATATAAGAGGTGTCGACCTAATTGTAAGCGGGACATTCCGTTACACGAAGCGAATATTGAATGAAATTTATCTGCAGAATTCTCTCTATCTATAACCGTTTTTTATTCTTCATTGAATATCTTTTCGTTCTTGTGAATTGGCTAATTCATTGTTAGAATTCCGCTGCTATACTCTCTATCAATCAACGTAGATCACTGATCCTAACATTCTCTTTATAAATTGAAGGAAAGCATAGACTAAAATTTTGCTAGGTTATTAGACAATGATAAACTATTAAAGGATTTGCAACTATGCACTAAAGCTAACAGAGTTCTAAAAGAAAATGAGCATAGTTAAAAAGAAAAGAAGATTTTGAACAAATAGCTTAGGGAAACACAAGTAGTAGCCTTAATCAAGCTAATGACATTAGGTACTATCGAAACTCCCTTTAAGACACTAAGAAATAGAAAGCAGTTTTAGAAGTAGAAGTTAATTCTGTTGGACCAAAAGAACCAATGAGCCAAGATCAGAAAACCTCTAAGTCCCACATGGTATCACAACAACTGCTGAAAGCCTCATCAGTAGTTGACAAAGTGCTGAAGACTTCAACAGCCGAAGATCAAGTACTGAAGACTCAACAGCTGAAGAACTAAAGTACTGAAGTACAACAGCTGAAGAACACAAGTGCTGAAGCTGAAAGACCAAAGTAATGAAGTACAACAGCTGAAGAGTTACAAGTACTGAAGATCAACAACTGATGAACAAAGTCTGAAGACAAAGACTGAAGACATCAGCTGATGGTATCTAATGAAGTCATCAGCTCATGAAACACACTGAAGGTCAAAGTCTGAAGATCAAGTACTGAAGCCTCAGTAGTTTGTCACAACTGCTGAAGAGTACTTCTTCAGTAGTTGTGATATCAGTAATTTTATTTTTATGTTTCAGTAGTTTTGTAAAACGACTGAAGAGCTTGTTCTTCAGTCGTTGTAGTTTCAGTAGTTTATATTTTGTACTTAACACTCTGATATGTCTCAGTAGTGGTGAACATTTCAGTAGTTTGTTAAGAGTTAGTTATTTTTTAATAAATCTGCCAGTTGTCACTTTCCGTGATAACAGCAGTGATTGTTGCACTCTATATAAGGAGTGACAACCTATTGTAATAGGTAAAGGGAGTATGAATGAATGGGATGGATGAATGATTGATTGGAAATATTCTATATCTATAACATTCCTTGAAACAGAAATATATATTCTCTCCTATAACCGTATGCGCTCTTAATGAATACAAGTGTCGATTGCTTGCTACAATGTCTAACTCTGTTCATTTTCACTGCTTTGAATCCTAATACATCAAACTGTGATCGCTGATCCTGTCAAATGGTATCAGAGCAGGTTAATCATTGATCGATCTAATAATTGATCATTGAAACTGCTATTCAAGATCTAAGTTTGATTGAATTAGCTTTTGTTATTGCAAGAAACGGTTATAGAGATTGAAATTTCTGTATTTCTGATCATTCATCCTGAGATCTTCTCCTGGTTTTCATTGAGTCTGTTGTGGTCTGTTGAAAACTTTTAAAAGATTGAACTAAATTGTTTTTGAACTGAAAATGACTACTCCCTCCAATGATCCTCACAATACTGGTCTCAACCAAGCCACCAATGCTGGTTAGGAATGAGTATAACATATGGCAACGACGAATGCCCATCACCTGTCTGTTAACAGCGCAGGTTGTTAGACATCAGTGGTACATGGTCCACACAAGCCTATGGTGAATAACCGGAAACCAATCAAATGGTTCCGAAGAGGAGGGAGCAATACTCAGATGAGGATATAAGAAGTTGTTTGAGATTGATGCAAAAGCCCATGGAATTCTGGCCATGGCACTGCCAAATGAAATATATTCTGGGCTAATGCATCACGAAACTGCCCATGACCTCTGGACTGCCTTGAAAGAACAATTTGGAGGAACAGATGAGGTCTTGGCAAATAATAGAGAAATTCTTGCCCAACAATATGAGACATTCTCTCATAGAAAGGGTGAGACATGACTCAACAATATGAGCGGTTCTCTTGTTTGATCTCTGAACTAAAAATGGTCAAACTTGAGTACACAAATATTCAGATGAATAACAGATTTCTCAGATCACTGCCTGAGAGATGGGACACGTATACTATTGTCCTACGCTCTAGTGCAAGTTTGGACAAACTATCTCTCACCCAACTCCATGGGAAACTGCTCACTTTTGAGAGAGAGATAGAACAGAAGAGAAAAGCTGTCTTCATCTGGAAAGCTCACTGAAGACTTTGTACCAGGAAACACTGCCTTGGTGGGTCATGAGTCAGAATATGCTCATCTGAATGCCAGTATGATGAGCATATTAATTCTCTTCAAGCACTTCTGATTCTGCATTTGTGATTTTGATGGTCAGTTTACTGGGTGTAATAATGACAATTTATGCTTCATTATGGATGATCTCAAGGGGATTGCTGATGATGACTAGAAGAGATGGATATTTTGAGCCAATGGCCCTGATAAATATCAGATCTCTGAAGTTCTATAAAAGAACTGGAAGAAAATTCCCAGGACTCTGGCAAAACCAAAGTTGGTTTTGACAAGAGCAAGTTGAGGTGTCACAAATGCCAAAGGCTTGGACACTTTGCAAGAGAGTGTAGATCAACTGGATCTAACTCCACTACACCCTTTGTGACTTTTCCTGGCAATAGTCAAAAACACAGAGGGCAACATCCTGTCACTTCTAGTCATCATCTTAACAACAATCTCCAGCATATTTTGTTCCTCAGGGTCAAATGCCATATCCGTACCCTTGTTATTACATGCCACAGTCAAATCAAGTTCAAGTTCCTATGGCACCACAACCTCATGCACTACCAGAACCTCAGCCTTCCCAATCTCATCAACAAACTCAACCTCAACAACACAGCTTCTTCACCCCAGGAGTTGTTGACTGGAGCAGTTTACCAGATGACATGTCTGGTCATGATCAACTGTTCTCAGGTGCTGGTCAACATGGTGGTGATAGTCCTTTTGGGAATCTAGCTCTTATGGCTTTGGAGTCTGCTGATACTTCATTTTCTAATGCCTCTACACCTCAGGTATCACAGGTATCCTCTGAGGCAAAAGCCAAATTATGTTCTGAACCATGCATAGCAGCATTGGCTTCCATTAGAGAAGCAAATGTAGCTCTAATTAATAAGAACATTGAGCTCTAGAACAAACAATTTCCAAAATAAAGCTGAGTTTGAGTCTGTGCTTAAAGATAAAGATGATGAGATTTATAAACTGAATTGCCAAATAATGATGATAAGGCTAGAGAAGAAGTACTTCTAGAGAAGTACAAAGATCTCAAAGAAACCCTTGCAGTTACCCAGGTAGAGTGTGATAGATGGGTACAATCATGCAAAGGTTTTGAAATGCTTCTTAGTAAGCAATCTGCTTCAAATGTGAAGTTTGGAATTGGTTACAATCACACTGCTCCACCTACAGATTTTACCCCAAGAGCAGAGGTAGAATCTGATGGGAGAGTGATAACCAATCCATCACATCATGTGATCTACCTTCTGATACAGCACAATCAGAAGTAGTAGTCAGCATCAAGCCCTCTTTGAACCTATCAGCTGATGTTGATGGTTCAAATACGGACTTTCACATGATTAATGAGTTGATCAACTCAGGAGTAATTCTGAAGGTCCTGAAAGGACTAGAGAGCAGGATTTAACACCTGAAGTTCAAACTCAACTGCTGTCAGTACTGAAGAGAAGAAAACTGGCAGTAGAAAGAGTTTGAAGACTACTAAAGAGGTTGTCAAGAAAGCAAACAATGCTTCCAAAGCATTGAAGAACAAGTCTTCTGTGCTTCACCCTCTTTAGTTGATGATCAACCAAAGATGAAGAAGAAACCATGTGAAGTATGTGGTTTGTTCAATCATCTTACAGATGATTGTTGGTACAAAAGAGGTTCCAAACTCAAACTAAAAGAAAAATTATGAGAAAATGGTAAAAAATGAAAACTGAGTTTGAGACCACATTTGTATCAGCAACATCAAATCCTGTAACCCTTAAGTCCTCAAAGAAATCCAAAAAGGAAGGGGTTAAATAGGTGACAGCTGAGGGTGCTCAGAAGAAGAAGGTGCAACATAGGAACTTATCAAACTCCACTAGCAATGTGTCTGCTGAGCTGAAAGCTTATCACAAAATCAGGCACAGCTGGTTATGATGGTTCAACATCTATTGGGTAGAGTAACCAACTAGATGCTCCTATGTTGAAACCACAGGAAAAGGAGGTCCAAGCCAAAGGACTCTCCTCTACACATCCTCTTCCTCTCAGGCTGTTGTTTCAAATAAAGCTGTTAGTTTACCATCTATTGATGAGACCAGGCCCAAAACCAAAAAGGTTTGGGTCTCTAAAACTAACTAATGTTTATTTTGCAGGGTTCTTCAACATGCCAAAGTAGCATCTGGTATGTAGACAGTGGGGGATCTATGCACATGACTGGGAACAGCTCTCTTCTTCATGACTATTCTCAAGGAAAGAAGGGATTTGTCACTTTTGGCAATGATGCTAGGGGTTATCATCGGTAAGGGCTTTGTCTCCAATGGAGAAATCAAATTTGATGATGTTAATCATGTGGAAAATCTCAAGTACAAGCTCTTGAGTGTAGTCAAATGTGTGATAAAGGCCATGTTGCCCTTTTCACCAGTCAAAACTGTAGGATTCTGTCATCCAAAGTTTTGCACTTGATTGACAAGGTGTTGGTGATGATCACACTCTCCTGACAGCCAACAGGACAGGAAGAGTGTATGCCTTAGATCTTTCTAAGAAGATAGATCTCAAAGGTAATCCTTGCCTATTTTCTAAAGCCTCTTCTCAAGAATCTAAACTGTGGCACAGGAGGCTGGGTCATGTGAATCTCAAAAACATGAATCAGCTTACCCACAATAGTTTAGTCAGAGGCCTACCAATAAAGGAGTTTCCTGTGATGAAACCTGCACTGCGTGTTTAAAAGGAAAACAGCACAAAGTCTCATTCCTCCTATTGAAGTGTCTAAGTCCACTGCCTGCTTGCAATTACTGCATATGGATCTATTCGGTCCTGTGAGAGTAATGAGCATGGCAAAGAAGAAATACTGTCTGGTATTGTGGATGATTACTCCAGATTTGTATGGACTTTCTTTCTACATTCAAAGGATGAGGCTGCTCAGAAGATTATTCACTTTGTGCTATATTGAGAAGCAGTATTCCCTTCCAGTCAAGTGTATTAGGAGTGACAATGGAACTGAGTTCAGAAATCATACACTTGATGACTTCTATCTTTCAAAGGGAATCAAAAGGCAGTTCAGCATTCCAAGGACTCCAGAACAAAATGGAGTAGTGGAGAGAAAGAACAGGGCCTCATTGAAGCTGCAAGGTCCATGCTGGCTGACTCAGGTTTGCCACTGACCTTTTGGGTTGAAGCTGTCAACACAGCTTGCTATGTGCAAAATAGAGTTTTTGTAAATCAGAGGTTGATGAAGACTCCATATGAAGTCCTCCATCATTTGGCTCCTCTGATTTCATTTTTCAAAGCATTTGGGTGTCCCTGTTTTATTCTCAACACAAAGGATCAACTCCATAATTGATCCTAAGGTGGATGCAGGGTACTTTGTTGGTTATTCATCTACTTGCAAAGCATACAGAGTCTTCAACTGCAGAACAAAGATGGTTGAAGAAACTCTACATGTTAAGTTCAATGAATCTCCAAAGGACAAGATTCCACAAAGCCCTGTGGAGTTATTTGATTTGGACATACTGCAATATGTTCCTTATCAAACTCCTGCTGTTGCTCCTGTCAACAGTTCACCACCTGGTGGTACTGCTGATGATGATGATGATTGCAGTACTCACCTCTTCAGGTTTAGTGATCAGCTGCCTGACTCAGCTAGACTGATGTTCATGTAGCTCCAGTAGCACCATCCACAACAAATGTTGATGAGATCTCTTCGAATTCAACTTCCTTGAATTACCATCCACTGATTGGTTTCAAGGAAATGATTCACCATCACCATCTGTTGCTGCTGAGCCTGCCACAAACACTTGCACAGATCTCATTGTGTATCAAGATCTGAAGAATCACCCTATGTCTCAAATCATTGGTGATATCACTGCTGGAGTATCAACAAGAAGTCAATTGTCAAATTTCTGCTTCTATGCTCTCTTCATCAGTCAGCAAGAGCCAAAGAATTATCACATTGCTTTAAAGGACAATGGATGGGTTGATGCCATGCAACTGAGCTTCTTCAGTTCAAGAAACAGCAAGTGTGGGAACTAGTTCCTCTACCTCCAGGTAAGTGTGCAATAGGCACTAAATGGGTGTTTAGGAACAAAATTGATGAAAATGGGCTGATTGTTAAGAACAAGGCCAGACTGGTTGTTCAGGGGTTTGCACAAGAAGCAGGTATTGATTATGATGAAACCTTTGCCCCTGTAGCCGACTGGAAGCAATTCGATTGTTTTTAGCTTATGCTGCTTATCAAAACCTTAAAGTTTTTCAAATGGATGTCAAAAGTGCATTTTTGTATGGAAAAATAAAGAAGAGGTTTATGTATGTCAACCTCCAGGCTTTGAGGACAATAAACATCCTAACTGGGTGTATAAGCTTGATAAGGCTCTTTATGGGTTAAAACAAGCTCCAGAGCCTGGTATGAGACATTATCAAACTTTCTTCTGGAAAACAATTTCACTAGAGGCTCCATAGATAAGACTTTATTCATTAAGAAAGCTGGGAAGCATAATCTACTTGTTCAAATTTATGTAGATGATATCATTTTTGCATCCTCTGATCCAAAGTTGTGTGATGCCTTTACAAAGTTGATGCAACAGAAGTTTGAAATGAGTGCCATGGGAGAATTACAGTTCTTTCTGGGGTTGCAAATCAAACAAAAGCTGATGGAATTTTCATCATCAGTCCAAATATACAAAAGATCTTTTGCAAAAGTTTGATTTACAAAACTGTAAGTCCTGTTCTACCCCATTGCAGCACCACACAACTGGATACAGATCAGAAAGGTAAAGTGGTTGATGAAACACTTTACAGATGTATGATTGGGTCCTTGATGTATTTAACAGCTTCTAGACCAGATATTATGTTTGCTACATGTGTTTGTGCTAGATTTCAGCTGCACCTAAAGAGTCTCATCTGATTGCAGTCAAGAGGATCTTTAGATATCTGCAAGGCACTCCATCTCTAGGTTTATGGTATTCTACGACATTCTGGTAAATAGTTGCTTTTTCTGACAGTGACTATGCAGGGTGTAAGTTGACCAGGAAATCAACTCTGGTGGATGTCAATTCCTAGGCAACTGCTTGATTTCTTGGCAGAGCAAGAAAAAGATCTCAGTTGCTACATCAACTGCTGAAGCAGAGTACATTGCTGCTGCAAGTTGTACATCTCAGGTACTCTGGCTTCAAAACCAACTTCTGGATTATGGATTTCAGAGACTAAGACTCCATTGTTAATGGATAGTGCTTCAGCTCTTTGCATTGTCAAAATCCAGTCCAGCACTCTAGGACCAAACATATAGAGATCAGACATCATTTTAGAAGGGTTGTTTTGAAAAAGGTCTGATTGATCCTAAGTTTGTGCCTAGTGCTGATGAGCTTGCAGACATCTTTACTAAGCCTTTGGATAGTTCAACTTTCCAAAACCTGGTGTTAAGGCTTGGTATGCTGCAGCTAGAATAAGTGACAACTACTGATGATCTTAGTAATAAGTACTGATGATCATTGTAGTATATGTCACATAAGTACTGATGAGCTTTCTTACCCTCAGTCGTTTTTATAACTACTGAAGGCTAAATGTCTCATAAGTACTGAAGTACTTCATCTGTTCTAAACTACTGATGCAGTTACAACGGCTACAATCAGTAAAAACAGATAAGTACTGATGTCCTATGAAACAATTGAAATCAGCTAAAAAGACTGATGAATGTGTTGAGGACAGTATGAAACAGCTGAAAAGCTAAGAATTGACGAAAACAGCTGAAGAGAACCTTCTCTTCAGTCGTTTGTACAACTGCTGTTTCATTCTAAACAACTGAAGCAAAACCACATCTTCAGTAGTTTTATAACTACTGATGACTAATACCAAGTCTTTAGTTGTTTACAACAGCTGATGACAAAACCACTGTCTTCAGTAGTTTCATAACTACTGATGACAACACCAAGTCCTCAGTTATTTCACTCATCTGAAGTCAAAACCACGATCTTCAGTAGTTTTCTAAACTACTGATGCCTAACACCACGACTTCAGCTGTTTCAACGTCTGAAAGGATATTCCATGTCAACGGTCGTTTAAAAACTACTGATGACTAACACCACATCCTTCAATCGTTTTCTTACCCGTACCCTATAAATACCCCTAACCTAAGCTCTCAATGCTTCATCTTCTTCAAACCTAACGTTCCTCTCCAAAACTTCCTTTTTCTCCATGGCGTCCATGCAAATAACCGCGACACAACTGTGTTGCCTACCTCACTAAATCGCCCATCTGGACTAAGTTCGATACTGCTATCGATCTTATGGTTCAGTCCCAATACAACACGGCATTTCTTCTGAATCCCATACTACATGCCGAATCCTTGCACCAATTTTGGACGAACGTTACTGTTACCACTGGGGAGAACAACACACCATCCTCTAGTCGGTCGTAAACAACAAAGAAGTAGTCATCACTCCTGCAAAATCCGCCAAATTCTTCAACTGAATGATGCTAGTTCTCCTGCTGGATATCCGAAGGGCACCATAGATCTATCCTTTGCTCAACATGGATATCAAGGCGATCTCAGTGCCTCCACTATCATGAAGAAACATTTTAATGACGCTGAGCGCCTGATTTTTCACATGGTGAATGTATGTTTGGCCCCTAAGACGTCTTTTGGGATCAAATGTCGACAAAATGGCAGCAGGTAATGTATTCTATTCTTGAGCAACAACCACTAAATTTTTCAGAAATAATATTTTTAGAGCTCAAGGATATGGCTCAAAAACTAACTGCCAACCGTTGGATACTATATCCACGGTTCATAATGGCCATCATTACAAACCAGCTTAATGCTGAGGGACTTGTTGCTTGGGAGTCCCTGCTACGGCTGTTCTGCCGGAAGTATACTCCCGGCACAACTCTGACCGACACTCAAAATGGCTGCCAAGCTGCGAAAACCCACGCAGCTGGAACCCACAGCCACCACCTCCAAATCCAAAGTCCCCACCAAACCCACCAAAAAGAAACCCAAAACGGCTACTCAGGGAATTGAGTCCCCTGAGGATGCCCCTGGAACACAAACGCAGGATATATCCACTAGTCAAACCCTCTAGTGGATACAATGACTCTCCAGCCATAGCCGCTCAGGTCTCCTCCCAACAGGAGCCTGCAGCAACCACAAAAGGGGTACCTAAATATCTGGGATCTTCCTCACTTGAGGGGATTGCCATTGAAGAGCACCAACCTCCCCAGGTGCACCTGCTTCTTTCCTCTTCACCCCAAACAACCGCCCCCACAGCCCAACTTTAATAGTTGCACAAGTGCTGACTCAGCTGCACTCCTCACCCCCTCCCCAGCAACCACTACTACTGGGAAACCTCTACAATGAGGGGAGGAACATAGTGCACTTGAGAACCCACAGCACAGGGGTTTACCACTTCTATCTCCTGGTGTAGACAAGGAGCTTAGAATATCTAGTGAGGCTGCCACCTCCTCTGACTCAGCACATGATCAGAGTGGGGCGGTAATATTGCTAAGACCTCACTAGAGGCAACAGCTGATGATGGACAATGTCCTGAGGCTGGAAGTCCCCAGTACCAAGCACAAGGGGCGCATGCATCAACTGGCCTACACCCAGTGCATGTAAATCCTGCTCTAAGCAGGAGGTCAGATGATTCAGCTTCGGCTGATGATGACCTGGGCTTTTCTATGATGTTCTTGCCCAGAACACAATCCTTGAAGAGAAAGTCAGTAGGCTGCAAAACCTACTTGACCAACTCTCACAAGGAGAAAGACCATCTGCCTCCCCCACCCACAGATGGCACCTTCACTTGAGGTTCCCCAAACACTGAGCCACTCCACACTCAACCACCTGCCTCTGCTTCAGGCCCTACTTCTCAGGAACAGAACCCTCCTGAGCAAATAGGTGCTGCACTTCAAAATTCCCTCCCTCTCATCACACCCATAATCACTGATATTGTAACCAAAGCCATTGATGAGAGGCTTTCCTCAACTTTACAGCCCTTGGTTGATGCTGCTGTCCAAAAGACTCTTTCTGCGGTACAAAACCCTCTCTCCAATGCAACCAAAAAGGGGGAGAGTACTGCAGTGAAAGAGAAGAAGAGGAAAAGAACAGAGGAGAAGAAGGAAGAGAGGAGGAAAGAAAAGCAACCTCTGCTCACTTACAAGCGAAAGAGAAGTGCTGATGATCACACTGCTGAAGACAAATCCTTGGAGGAGCTGGTCAAAGAAGCTGACACTACACACAGCCGATCCATGGATAAAATAATTGAACAACTTTTCAGGCAGGGTTTGACACAGCCACACTGGATAGTGAGATCAGAAGGTTGGAAGTGGCAAGAGATACAAACCCGATGGGCAGGGTATGATGCTGTTGAGAAGAGAGATTGGAAATAATGATCCGCTTCATTGCAAAATATTTAGGAAGACATTAGTGGAGATTCGCGCATGGACCAGGGACAGCATTCTGGCTATAGCCACCAGAATCTGTCTGTCTGAGCAATTCAACAAAGGGATTATTGTGGAAGCCCTTGATGAGGCTGGGGCTGGTAAAAGGTTAGAGATGGCTAAACTCACCAAGGCGAAACTAACTACAAAGATGCTGGATCAACCGTCCCTTCCACCCACTCAAACAGATCCTATTCCTCAAATCTCCCAACCAATCTCTAAGCCAAAATCCAAACATCCTCATTCTTCAAAACCAATTCCTTCACCAACACAACCATCATCCAGTGATGTACCCAGAAGGAGGAGACAGGTGCTGAGGATGGAAGAAGACGAAGAAGAGGAGGATGAAGATGATAGTCTGCCACTCTCTGTTGTTCTGAAGCTACCAAAACCCGAAGTCAACCCATGATCACATCTGACTCTCAAAGGGAAATGGTCAGAGTCAAGATAGAAGAAGAAGAACAGAAGAAACAGCACGATGAGCAACTGTTGAAGATGGTTGACAAAGAATTTCCTCAGTCATCATCTATTCAAGCATGAAAGGGCATGCTCAAAGGCTGTACACTCTCAGGCACACCTTTCAATATCAGAAGGAGAGAGTGAGAGTATGGCCAGACCCCAGGGTGAGTTCTAGAATCCATAAAAGAACAATTCCACACAGATACAACGGCCAGGTACGAAAAACAATAGAGTCTACCATCATGTTGGCCGTTGTAGTCTCACCTTGGAAATTATTGATGAATTCAAGAAGCTCACCAAGCAAAGAAGACCTCTCAAGCATACTAGAAAACAAGAGGATTAAGAAGGTTGCTATATAAAAAGCTTGAAGACATCCAGAAGAATGAGCTCCAGTTACTCCTTGAAGGCACCATCCTGATGAATTTGAATATAGGGAGGTAACTATGGTGGAGCTAAAAAATGGCAGGACCATGAAGTACTATCAGAGTACTATGGTCCAGAGTTCTTCTTCGAAGGAGGAGTAGAAGAACTCTCTCAGGAGGAACAAGTTGTTCTCCTTGAGGCCTATGTTCGTGAGTCATACAGACTCATTATGGGGAAGTAAATCTCATGAATGGGATAACAACTCTGGTCCAGTTCCCCAAAACAGAGTTCCCATTCATACTCTGCCAAACAAGTATTTGAGATTTCTTCCCAGGCCGGAGCTTACATGGGTCATCTTCTCCACTGATCAAGAAGGAAAAAGACCGACATTTTGCCATCAATAAGTGGGATGATGAATAAGTAAGGTTTTGGCTGCATTGGTTCAGGGGGAGTTTGTTGGACCAAAAGAACCAATGAGCCAAGATCAGAAAACCTCTAAGTCCCACATGGTATCACAACAACTGCTGAAAGCCTCATTAGTAGTTTGACAAAGTGCTGAAGACTTCAACAGCCGGAGATCAAGTACTGAAGACCTCAACAGCTGAAAAACTAAGTACTGAAGTACTACAGCTGAAGAACACAAGTGCTGAAGCTGAAAGACCAAAGTACTGAAGTACAACACTGAAGAGTTACAAGTACTGAAGATCAACAACTGATGAAAAAGTCTGAAGACAAGACAGACTGAAGACATCAGCTGATGGTATCTACTGAAGTCATCAGCTGATGAAACACCTGAAGGTCAAAGTCTGAAGATCAAGTATTGAAGCCTCAGTAGTTTGTCACAACTGCTGAAGAGTACTTCTTCAGTTTGTGTATTAGTAGTAGTTTTATATTTTTATGTTTCAGTAGTTTTGTAAAACGACTAAAGAGCTTGTTCTTCAGTCGTTGTAGTTTCAGTAGTTTTATATTTTGTACTTAACACTCTGATATGTTCTCAGTAGTGGTGAACATTTCAGTAGTTTGTTAAGAGTTAGTTATTTTTGTAATAAATCTGCCAGTTGTCACTTTCCGTGACAACAGCTGTGATTGTTGCACTCTATATAAGGAGTGACAACCTATTGTAATAGGTAAAGGATGTATGAATGAATGGGATGGATGAATGATTTGATTGGAAATATTCTATATCTATAAACATTCCTTGAAACCAGAAATATATATTCTCTCCCTATAACCGTATGCGCTCTTAATGAATACAAGTGTCGATTGCTTGCTACAATTTGTCTAATTCTTGTTCATTTTCCGCTGCTTTGAATCCTAATACATCAAACTTGTGATCGCTGATCCTGTCAAATTTTTTTTATTTTTTTTTTTATTTTTTTTTTGTTCAAAACTTAGTGAGAGAGAAACAACAGGGAGGGATTGGGTTATAAATTGGTTTCACCACCACATGAGATCTTCATGAATGCAAAATGTAAACCAATCAATTATAGTCCAATCAAGGATCATGTGGTGTCCACTCCTCTTGTAAGTGATCCAGATTCCACTTCTAAATCAAATGAATCTGGTACAAAACAAAAGGAGGCCACTTCAAAGGCAAAAGGAAAAATGCCTTGTGTTAAAATTGAAAAAGAGTTTGAAGAGGTTAATCTAAAGTCTAGGTCAATGAAGTCTAATTCTGAACCCAAAAAGACCAAACATGTTAACCACCCATATGTGTGAAGTCTAAGTCCAGGTTAACAAAATGGAAAAGATGTTAAAACTATTAAAGCAATTAAATTTGTGAAACCAGACAAAACATCTAAACAAGAAAAGTCACAACCGAAATAGAGTAAGGTCACACGTGTGTCACACACTTCTCCACCCTAACAGTTAAATTGAAAAGTAGAAGCATCATATATACAACTGTGGAGAGTATGGACACATTGCGTCTAACTGTCCTTACTATCAGACACGAGTAGGAAAGTTAACTTCAGGACCCAAAACCTAGTTCTTCTAAAAGGAACTCAGTGACTCCACCTAGAACGGCTTATTGAACTTCAAGACCCAAAACCTAAAGTTCAACCCATTAGCCAGTCGTCTGTTTATCACAAATAGGTCGTACACAAGGCGGGCTTATGGAAAGAAAAATCAACCTCAATGTTTGATAATGAGAACAAGAAGACAACTGAGCTTCCCTCACCCTCTAAAGGTCAATGGGTTACATTTATGATGTGTGATGCCTCTAGGACACCCAAGCTAGTAAAGGCTTGGGTTTCTAACCTGAACTAATGTTATCATTTGAATGTGCAGGGTGTTCGCTATAGTGCTAAAACCAACACGTGGATTATAGATAGCGGAGCATCCAGGCACACGACAGGGAACAGGGCTCTCTTCTCAAATGTCAAACAAATAAAAGGAGGCCATGTTTCATTTGCTGGAAACAAAGGAGGGTATATTACAGCTCAAAGGGAAGTGGGAAATCAGAAAATGAAGTTTGACAAGGTAAATTATGTTCAACAACTTCATAATAACCTACTTTCTGTATCCCGAATTTGTGATAAAGGTTTTAGGGTAGTATTTGAAAACAAGAAGTGTTATGTCCTGTAAAATGATTATGTGATCCCGGAGGACCATGTCTTAATGTCTGCCTCAAGATATAAGGATCTTTATTTTTTGAATCTATCAAAGGCCTTCACAATGGATCATGAAGTTCAGTGCTTCATGTCAAAAACTACTGAGAAGGATTACATCTCCTGGCATAGGAGAATAGGACACATTAATCCAAGGAAGATGAATCACTTGATCCTGAATGATCTCGTGAGAGGAGTTAATGTCAAAAACTTCCAACTTCCTGATTTCTGTGTTGCATGCAAGAAGGGCAAACAGACGAGGAAGTCTCATATGGAAAAGAAAGTTCATTCCATCGACCTTCCTCTTCAACTTCTTCACGTGGATCTGTTTGGTCTAGTCAGTACAAGAAGCATCGCAGGTGACGTGTACTGCTATGTAGTTACTGATGACTACTCAAGATTCTCTTGGGTAATATTTCTGAAATCCAAATCAGAAACAGTTGAGTCATTCAAGGAATTAGTAACTACACTGGAGTCCCTCTACAAGCTGAAGGTACGACAAGTACGCTCAGAAAACGGATCCGAGTTCAAGAACAAATTGATGGAGGATTACTGCAGGGAAAAGGAATTGTGCATGAGTTCACTTCATCCTACACTCCTCAGATGAACGGCGTTGCTGAGAGAAAGAATCAAAGCTTGATAAAGACAGCACGAACGATGCTAGCAGACTCAAAACTGCCTATCCAAAACTGGAATGAAGTAGTAGCAAATGCGTGTTATACGCTAAATCGAGTTCTAGTTGTTAAACGCCATGGAAAGATGTGTTACGAGTTACTACAATGACGTAAACCTAATCTAGAGTATCTCGAGCAGTTTGGCGCTCCGTGCACCTTACTGAAGAAGACTCAAGAGGGAAAATTCAGTGAGAAGGCTGAAGATGGTATCTTTCTAGGATACAACATACCGAACAAGAGAGTTTACAACAACTCGACGGGTTAAGTAGAAGTGTGGTCTAACGTGGACATTCAGAGATACACCATACCACCTGCTGGAAAAGGACCCGCCTTCTTTTTTGACTATGATGGATTCTTCAAGTCCTTCAACATCCTTCTCTCCACGTCTGATTATGAGTTAGCAACCAAGATGATGTATGATGTCTTGAACACACCTTCACAAGATTCAACATCATCCGGTTCATAAGGTCATTCATCTAACAACTCAAGGGGAGCACTTGAAGATAATGACTCTTCCTTTGATGAAGAAGTTATGGAAAATGATCCGAACAACCAGGAGGAACAGGTTCCTACTACCGTAAGTTCACAAGCATCTGATGTTGACACCTTTGAGCCTTTGGAACCTCACACTCCTATTGCCTCAGATCCAGAGCATAACGTTCACAATCTTGATTCTAAGGTATTGTTCGAACCACCCTGGATCATGCCTAAATGTCTATCATCCTTTGGATAATGTCATTGGGGATGTGAGATCAGGAGTTCAGAGCAGAAATTAGTTGTACTCAGCTGACTATGCCTCGATGATAGAAAAGGGATACCTTCATGATGGTGCTTATCGCTGTTTTATGTCTCAGTTCGATCCGAAATACGTGAGTGAAGCCCTGAATGAAGAGGCATGCGTGAGTGCCATGCAAGAACTTCTTCACTTCAACAAGTTAGGTGTATGGACTCTGGTGGATGGACCTAAAGGTGCTATGGTCATTGGCACCCAATGGGTCTTGAAAGCAAGAAAGATGATCAAGGAATGATCATCAGAAACAAGGCTCGACTTGCTGTTCAAGGATTTCGACAAGTCGAGGGCATAGACTACAATGAAGTGTTTGCACCCGTGGCATGAATGGAAGCAATCTGTATCTTCCTTTCCTGTGCATCGTACATGAAGATTAAAGTTTATCAACCTGATGTGAAGAGTGCATTACTTCATGGTAAAATCCGAGAGACAGTGTACGTCAGTCAACCCGAGGGATTTGAGGATCCATATCATCGGGACAGAGTTTACAAACTCAACAAGGCTTTATATGGACTTCATCAAGCTCCGAGGGCCTAGTATGAGAAACTCTAGACTCACCTTGTGAAACACGATTTTTGTAGAGGTGTCATTGACCGTACATTTTTCATCAAAGAAAAGGATAGTGATTTACTGTTTGTCCAAATCTATGTCGATGACATAATCTTCGGGTCCAAGAATGAAGATCTATGTAAAGAGTTTGAAGCAGTAATGAAGGGTGAGTTTGAAATAAGTTCCATGGGCGAGATGAAGTTCTTTCTCGGGTTATAGGTCGATCAGACACAAAAGGGGATTTTCTTACATTAGAGCAAGTATGTTGGTGATATTCTCAGTCGATTTGACATGGAGAATGCTTCCGCAGCTAGGACTCCACTCGCTACAAACCACGATGTAGCACCGGGGAGAATGGTGATCTGGTTGATGCCACCATGTACCGAGGAATGATAGGATCTCTCATGTACCTCCACTACCTCAAGACCTGATATCACGTACGTGACATGTTTATGTTCAAGATATCAGGCAAAGCCAAAAGTTAACCATCTGATAGGGGTTAAAAGGATATTCCGTTATCTGAAGGGTATACCAACACTTGGGTTCTGGTATCCTCATGATGATGATTTTGAGCTTACGGCGTATAGTGACTCGAATTACGGTGGTTGCAAGATGAACTACAAGTCTACGTCAGCGGGATGTCAATTCTTTTGGAGGATATTAGTGACCTGGCAGTGTAAGAAGCAGACCTCGGTTGCTTTGTCAACCTGTGAAGCCGAATACGTTGCTGCTGCAAGCTGCTATGAACAAATCATATGGATTCAATAGCAAATGCGGGACTACGGTTTGAATTTCTCTTCTACTCCTATTTTTGTGACAACTCTACTGCAATTGTTGTAACCAAAAATCCGGTCCAACATCCTAAGACAAACAAATCGGCATAAAATATCACTTTTTAGGTGAATTTTTTGAAAAGAACCTAATCGATGTGATTAAAATAAATACTGATTTTTTTTTTGTTTAAGACCAAGCATAAATCGGTTACGGTTTTAGAATTTTAGGGGGAGAATAGGTTTAGGAAGTAACATTACAAAAAAAGGAGGATGAGGGAGGAGAGGATAGCTTATAGAAATTAGATCGTATCTGTGATACCAATTCAAAATCATATAGAAAATGATAGTACACAGGAAGAAATAAATTGGGACCTTAAAAGTTTAAATTGAATAAGATATGAAGTTCAAACTATAAGTCCGTGTAGTCTGAGCAATATAAAAGGAAATATGATACTAAAACTAGTACTACCATGGTAACCCAAAGAAAGTAGACCTAGAGGTTGCTAGACCATTGATGATATGTCAGTAGATTCAACACAATAGATGATTAGACCTTGTTGGTGATCTCAAGATTAAACTAAGTTATTCGACAAGCTATGGGTTATCATCTTATCCCTGGTTAACACAATCAACAAAATTCCAATAAGGGGTGACGAGCAAAATAAACCCCACAAATGTGAGCGTAAGACCAAAATATGAGCAAAAGCACATAAAAAAATTGCAAAAGCAATCAAACTAATAACCTATGTTGTTTGTGAGATCTGTGCTAAAAGAATAAAATTGCTCAAACAAGAAGATAGGTTATGTGCCTCTCTGCTGTGCGGTGGCACTGACCTGAGGATAAACATAATCTATATATTCTACAATTCATTGTTGTTTGCTGTCTCTCTACTGTGCGGTGGCACTGACCTGAGGCTTGGCTTCTCTTTGAAAGTTCTAAGAATAGTTTCTTCTTTAATACTACCCTGAGACCGCTCAAAAATCTCCTGAGGAATGTTGATCACCCTATAAGTGTGAGATCCACAAATGCTTGTCGAAATAATCAAACCTTAAACTATCACCAATGTGCGTCAAAAGTCTGTGTATGGACTTAAGAGGACCAGTATACTGACAATCATCGTGGGTACAATTCTTGGAAGGCCAAATCAATGTGGGGATATAATAGTACTAGTATGATTTCTAAACCTGCTAACGACTCTAGATGAAAAACAAGAATTGAGCATAAAAGGTTTTGATAACATGTCCCGAATGATTTGATTTACCTCTTAAGTCCAAGCTCATGATTTACCTCTTATTCCAAATGAACCTAAACATTCAGTCTCGCGAATGGATCAACCGCATGGCTCAATCGCACGAATGAACCAAGCTCATGGTTTAGTCGCCCGAATGAGCAACCCTAACCTATAAATACCACCTAATTCGTGGAAAAAAAGATTTGAGAAGCATTGAATACACTTCGACTCCAGACGTACCCTAGCCGTCCAAAGCGTCTAAGTTCATACTCCAAGTTCATAGAACGCTACAGGTCGATTCCTAACGATTCCTGACGTAGATTCAATACATTATTGTTTCTACGTGCGTTCTCACTGATTGGATCGCCAATGAAATAGGATTCCGTACTATTTGGTTTGGTTAAACGTAATCAGTTGGGTATTTCGTTCAATACAGATCCTAACAAGTTGTATCAGAGCCAGGTTCTTGATTACATGTTGATCCAATAGTTTTGATACAAAAAGGTGTTTTTCCATCAAAAACGAAATCTTTTTGTGTCTAACGGAGTCTTAGATGTTTCCTGACCTAAAAGTTTAGTTTTTCTGCCATACCGCGATTAGGGTTTGATAAAATTCGAGTTTTTATGGCCAAAAAACACGTTAACCTACGAATTATCAAACTTTAGCAAGTTCAGTCGCACGATTGGTCAATCACACGACTGAGTTCATTCACATTCTTCAATCGCACGATTGGACTCATCATACGCTTCTGTACGATTGAGAATCGCATTCGGACTGTTCAACCGCATTAGTTCAATCGGCCGACTGATTCATCCGCATTTTTAAGTCGCACGATGAACCATCCGCATTTGTTCAAAGCCCAAGTAAGTCCAATCGCATACTATTAGGACCTGGTATTTGAACAAAATACCTAGTGATTAGCGTGTAAACCAGATCAAATAGTGCGGAATCCTATTTGATCGGATATCCATCAGTGAGAACACAACGAAGAATCAATCAAGAATTGAAACTAACATTAGAAATCGATTGGGAATCGATTCTAATGTGTTCTATGAACTTGGAGAACGAATTGGGAGGTTTCGGATGGCTAGGGTACGTCTGGAATCGTAATTAATCGAGGTCCTCATTTTTCACGAATTGAGTTGTATTTATAGGTTGGTTATCCAATCGTGCGAATGAACCATTAGTATGGTTCAGTCGTGCGATTGAGCCATGTGGTTGATTCATTCGCACGACTGGAGGTTCAGTCGTGCGACTTACCAATCTTATGTTACCATCGTACGACTGATCCAGTCTCCTGGTTCAGTCGTGCGACGATGATTCAATCGTGTGAAGTTATTCATGCGTATGGTTCATTCGCATGAGCTATTGCATGAGAACTTCATAATGTTAAGTTTGAATGTATTAATTAATAAACATTATGTGTAACCATTCAAGCAATCACTAACCTAATTAACCAATCAATGTCGACTCATTAATGAAACATTAAACATTATAACTAACAAACAATCAATATCATTTCATCAATCATACCAAACAAGATCTATTACATACATATCATGATCTAGGGACATACATGTAGCAACAAACTCCCCCTTGGACCTAGATCTCTCTAATGTCTTGTTTCTTCATTACCTCCTCATATTTCTTGTACTTGTCTTTTTTTGTGGACTCCCGCGTGAATATCAAACGCGAAGCAAAGTCTTAGCATTTTGGAACTGAAGGGCCTGTACCAATCTTGCGTATCATAGAATAGTGGCCACTTGTAAAGTGTATAGACATCATTTTCCGACAAGTTGGTAAGCCACATCGGGTCAAAACTCCGATTGTATCCATTTGGCCCTCTTATTTAGGACTATGACCGTTTGTTGTTCTCCAATCGTAGTATCACCACTTAAAGTGTGGTGTGAAACCTTTGTCATTTCCGGAGTGGGGTCTTGACATGGTGCACGGAGGATTCCACTTCAACACTATCTTCGGTTTTCCAGTAATGGCATCCATCTCATACCTTCTAACATACCTTGTAGGTTGTTGAGGTCTGAAATTAATCCACTTGGGTTAGCAACAACAGCTTCAGCTTGGCTAGTTGGTTGAGCTCAAAACCTGGTAGAGTCTATAGATCATGTGGAAACTAAAGTACTCTATGCCCTTCTCCCTCTTAACGCATAAATGTTAAGATCATCAAAATATGCCCATGCTATAATCCGCCTGACACTTAAGATGTTTCTTGACTCTGTAGAGCTTGGTGTAGGCATCCTCTTCCGTGCAGCATGTTGGGCTCTAACTTCTTTAAAACATGCAGCCCATTCAGCCTTACGGATTTCAAAATCATCCTTTGAGGCTTGGGCCATTCCCTCTGTCTCTCTAACTCTCGCTCCATTTTGTCTAACACCTTAAATGTATCACCGACAAGGGATTCACCAGATTGGGAACCACATTGCCCTCATGTCAGCATACTGAGGGTAGTGCTTCTAGTGACATTTCTATCTCTATTTCATCAACGTCATTTAGCTCGTCATCCTAGTAGAATTACATGTCGGAGCGTCTTTCACTATTTCATCAGGATTGAGCTTGTAATTTCTGCCAGTTGCTCGTTTGATAGATCGTGAGTTATTTCCCCTTCTTCAGGGGTGTAAGTCACGGACCTCCTCACAACCTTGCAGGTCAAGTATCATGTTAGCTGAGACTTAACCTGCTGAAGGGGAGCAATGTCAAACTCATCTCTTTGGTAATTTTGATCTTTTTGATTAAACATTTCACACATAAATCATTAGTAATCATCAAATAGAAAGGCATTACAATAATATACATATTAAGTACATTGTGTTCCATTACATGATTCAATACAAAAGAAGATAAATACATAATATCTAATCTTTACTTTTATCCCGAATACTCGGCTCATCACATGGAGGTGCAGAAGCAGAAGCTGACTGATCTTGTCTGTTCTTTGATCTTTTCTCTTTCCTGGAGCTGAGACAGATTCAGCTGCTTCTCCTCCTCGGTCATCATCTTCGTGCCATTCTTTAGTTCTCTCTTCGTCAGTTTCACTCTCATCATCATCATCATCGTCTTCATCATCATCATCATTTTCTGTCCCATCCTGATCTTTAATGCTCCTCCTTCGACCTTTCAGCTTTAGCAAAATGGTCTTTTTAGCCTTTCCAACTCCTCTTTTCTTCCCTGAGGTGGCGCTTTGAGCTTGGAGAAGGGCTATCTCGTTGCTCTGGGCAGCCATCACTGAGCCACTCTGCAATTGGTGAGATTGTGCAGCAGTCAGGTCAGTAAGCTGGCGGATTTGGGATGCCTTCCTCATCGGCAGCCAGCAAATGCATTACCATTCTGTTTAGTGCCGACAACTGTTCTTCTACCGCAACTCTAGGTAGAGGTGATCTGTAAGTGGATGAGGATAGGCTGAGGGCTCGGTTTGGTGGCTAGTGGTGGTGGTGGCTGTGGTGAATATCGGGTCAGGTCAGGATGATAGTGGTGGTGAGGTAGGGGTGAATGTCGGGTCAGGTCGGGATGATAGTGGTGGTGAGGTAGGGGTGAATGATGTAGTGGTGGCTGGGATCTGTATTGTGGTGGTAGGTCTGGTGGTGTCTGTGGTTGCTGTGGGGCTGTGGTGGCTATGGTGGTGGATGGTGTGTCTGAAAGGGTGGTAGTGTGGTGGTGTGGTGGCTTGTAGTGGCTGAGATAGTAGTGATGAAGGTCAAACGACGCTTCTTCTTTGGTTTCTGCCCATGGGGTTGAGCCATCCGTTTTCTCCTCGTTCCCTTCGAGGTGGATGCTCCCCCTCCTACCTGCCAATTGACCCTGGAGCATAGGTCGGGTCGGTCTCTGTCTCTCCAGAGTCTCTTGGGTGCTCACCAACTACCCGAAGCCCATGTACTGTGGGACCACTTTTATTCCCACAGTTCTGGTGAGAGGCTCCTCATCTGAGTCATTTTTTCTTCTGACCCAGGACAAAATCATGATGAAACGCAGCTGATTCAGTAACTTCTGCAGCCGGGGCGGATGCTGGAGGCACGACATCAGACGTAGTGCCTCTCTGTGGAACAGGCATATCGTCTCCGGCACCCCCACTATCATCATCATCTGAATCATCAATGTGTAGGACAATTGGCTCCACGTCGGAGTCACTATCCTCGTGACGCCATTGGCGTCTTCCCGGTGCCACATAACTTTCATCTGCTAAATGTCCAATCAGCCTCTTTACCTGGGGCTTCACTTGCTTGCCCTGGTACACCCTCATCCTACCCAAAGTAGTGTCATCCATAAGTTCCAAAGTCATTGCACCGTGACTTTCCTCGGGGAGCAGAGGCAGCTTATCATTGAATATCATCTGAAGAATCCTTGGATACATACAAAAGCCACCTTTCCCTCTTGCTTCAAGGTTCTCTACCAAATAAGCAAAGGATCATATTCGAGAAGCTGAAAGGGTGGTTCAGCACCAGAGCCACGAAGGCACTTTGTATCTGATCTTATAGGTCATCGAAACCACCCCTTCTCGAAGCAATGCACTTAAGAATCACATGTGCCAGATATTTGTATTGTGGGCACAGGTTGCTCTTATTTAGCACCCCCGAGTTAATGTCCCCTGCATACTTGATTCGGAGGAAACACCCTCTCACTGTCAAAGGATGTAACTTTGTGGGGTGAGTGGTGTCATCCCGAAACTCAAGGATTCTCTGGATGTCAGTAGCGGTAACCTTGATAGGTTGGCTCATAATGGTGCTTCGGATGCTGTATGGCTCACGAGAGCGATCCACTGAGGCATTCTCCCAGAATGCCTGGTGTAGTGATTTGTAGGGCGTGCACGGTGTAGATATAGCCTTATGTATCCGTGAGCGTTTGAGGAAGGCTATAATCTCGAAGAACTTGGCCCCGTTCTGAGTTGTGTGGTCCAAATGGGCACATATGTTGTGCTTTGGATTAAGAGACCATCTGTCAGCCATTTTCCTGAAACACAAAACACATGATCATTAGTACATAATACATCAGAATTCAGTTCTAAGTGTAGTGTTCACTTTCATCTGATTCATTCATGCGAATGAATCATGCGACTAGAGTCATTCGGTTGAATGAGACAGCGATTGAGTTCAATCTGCCGACTGAGTCTGCGATTGGTTTCAGTCGGCTGAATGACCCAATCGCAAGGTTCAATCGTGCGATTGGAGTTCCTTCGAACGACCAGTCGCTTGCCCCATTGTTCGATCGCCTATGAGTCGAATCTTGACCAATTTAAGTCGTTTAACAGTGTTTAATGGTCCATTAGACTCGCCTACTTGTCACTAATAACCTATTAAACTTAATTTTAACATTTTTCTTGGTTTACGTAGGTGATTAGGTCATTTCACAGTTTGGTTCTTGATTCAATCAAGTGTCTCTTATGTAGGTTCAGTAATCTTCTGATTTTGGTAAGATTCAAGAGTAATGTACCTGTAAAATCGTCACTCGAATGTAAGAAACTCAATAGCAATGTTTCTGTAGCAATTTTTGGCAGTGTAACGGGAAGAATGCGATTGGTGCGATTTTGGTGTGATGAGGAAACATGCGATCGACTGAGGCCCTAAATACTGAACCTAAGTTCAATCGGTCGACTGGCCTCATTCGCTCAGTTCATTCGTGCGATGGGGCTCAGTCGTACGATTGGCCTAGTCAATCGCATTCAGTCGGCCGATGAGTCTCAGTCGGTCGACTTCCTCATTCGGTCTTTTCATTCGCATCTCAGTTGACCGACTGAGCCTCAGTCGGTCAACTGCTTCATTCTCCCCTTCTATTCGGTCGAATGGATCATTCTTATGCCATTCGGCAATGGGAGCCATTCGCATAGTTGTCCATACCCATGGTCTATCGTGCGTATGGGTCACACTTAGTGAGTTTACAGTCATTTTGAACATTTTACTTTTAAGACCCTTTTAACTTTTGACAATAACATTAGAGCTCTTAACCAATTCAGTCACCTCAGACGTGACTCTTTTAAACACTTTGTCACCTCTGACGTGACTCTTTAAACTTTGAAAGACATGTGGCCATCTCAGACATGACCTTTTTAGGTGAGTTAATTCCATAATGATTTCCTAATGTAATCCGACAGACACACACAAAATTAACTAGGAACTTAAACTAAATACAAAAATAAAATTTGTTTTTGGACTTTTTGTGAGAGATAAAACCCTAAGATGGAAATCTACGTGATTTGGTTCCGGAATCGAACGCTTCAACTTAGATTGACCACACCTGGACCAATTCAATTTTGGAATCATACAGGTACATCTACACATTTGGGACTTGTTATCAAAATCTTTGATGCTCAATTCTTGGTGTTCATCCAGAGTCATTAGCAGCTTTAGGAAATCATACTGGAACTCTTAGATTACCATATTGATTTGAACTTTCAAGAATTGTAGCCACAATGATTGTCAATATGTTTGTCCACTTAAATCCGTACACAGACTCTTGACTCAAACTGGTGATGTTTTTGGTTTTATTTCAACGAACATTTGTGGATCCCACACTTATATGGTAATCAACATTCCTCAGGAGCTTTTGAGCGGTCTACGGTTATTTTACAAGAAGAGACTATTCTTAGAGCTATCAAGGAGAATCCAATCCTCAGGTCAGTGCCATCGCACAGCAGAGAGGCGGCAAACAACAATGAATTCTAGAATATCTAGGTTATGCTTATCCTCAGGTCAGTGCCATCCCACAGCAGAGAGGCGCACAACCTATGTCCTTGTTAGAGCAGCTTAATTTCTTTTGCACCAAATGCACCAACAACATAAGTCATTAGCTAGATAGCATTTTTCTTCATATTTTTTTTGGTGCTTTGCTATATTTATGGTCATCCGCACACGTTTGTGGCGTTACATGCTCATTACCCCTTATTGGAAATTGTTGATTGTGTTCACCAGCGATAAGATGGAACCCACAGTCAGTTCAACCACTTAGTTTGATCTTGAGATCACGAGTCAGGTCTAATCATATATTATGTTCTATCTACCGACATATCAATTGTGGTCTAGCAACCTCTAGGTCTACTCTCATTGTGTTACCTTTAGAGTTACTAGTTTTTCTATCATCTTCCCTTTGATATACTTAGCCTACACAGACTTATACTTTGAATATTTGCACCTTTTCTAAATTAGGATTTAAAGTCCCTCTTGACTTGTTCCTGTATACTATCATATTCCAAAGGGTTTGAATCGGTATCACATATACGATCTACCTTGTATCAGCTTTCCACTCCTTCTCCCTTGGTTTCTCTTTTATTTATTTTTTTTTTTATTTTTTTAATGTTGCTGCTGACTTATTTCCCCCTAAAATACTAAAATCAAACCTAGTTAATTATTTTAGGATTTTAATAAACAGCAGAATAACATGAGTTTAATTTAAACAGACTAAAATAAACAAATAAAATAAAATAAAAAAATTAACTAAACTACATCGGACTACACATGATCATTATCAAGAATAAACATTTTCTTTTTAACGCCGTTGACCTCTAGCAAATATTGAAAACGTGGTTTATCAAAGGCTTTAGTATAGAGGTCAGCGCGTTGAAAATCAGTATTAATTTTTACCACATCAATTAAGTTCTTTTCAAAACAATCTCTTATGAAATGATATTTAATACCGATATGTTTGGTCTTAGGATGTTGGACCGGATTTTTAGTTACTGCAATTGCAGCAGAGTTATCTACAAAAATAGGAGTAGATGGAACGTTAAACCGTAATCCCACATTTGCTGTTGAATCCAGATGATTTGTGAACAGCAACTTGCAGCAGCAACATATTCGGCTTCACAGGTTGACAATGCAACCGATGTCTGCTTCTTACACTGCAGGTAATTAATCTTCTCCCAAAGAATTGACACCCTGCTGATGTAGACTTGTAGTTCATCTTGCAGCCTCCGTAGTCCGAGTCACTATACGCCGTGAGCTCAAAATCATCATCATGAGGATACCACAACCCAAGTGTGGGTGTACCCTTTAGATAGCAAAAAATCCTTTTGACCGCGATCAGATGATTGACCTTAGGTTTAGCCTGATATCTAGAACATAAACATGTCGCATAGATGATCAGGTCTAGAGGCAGTGAGATACATGAGGGATCCAATCATTCCTCGGTACATCATGGCATCCACAAATCTCCATTTTCATCAGGGGCTATGTCGTGATTCGTAGCCAGTGGAGTACAAGCAGCAGATGCATTCTCCATGTCAAAGCGATTGAGAATGTCTCTTACGTACTTGGTCTGATGTAGAAAGATCCCATTTGGTGTTTGATCCACCTGTAGCCCGAGAAAGAACTTCATCTCCCCCATAGCACTCATCTCAAACTCTTTCTGCATAACTGCTTCAAATTCTTTGCATAACTCTTCGTTCTTTGAACCAAAAATTATGTCATCAACATAGATTGTACGAGCAGTAGGTCGCCATCTTTTCCTTAATGAACAGCGTGCAGTCAATGACTCCTCTGCGAAAGCCGTGTTTCACAAGATGAGTCGAGAGTTTCTCATACCAAGCTCTTGGAGCTTGATGAAGCCCGTATAAAGCCTTGTCGAGCTTGTAGACTCTATCCCGATGATAAGGATCTTCAAATCCCTCGGTTGACTGACATAGACTGTTTCTCTAATTTCCCCATGAAGAAATGCACTCTTCACATCTAATTGATAGACTTTAATCTTCATGTACGATGCATAGGCAAGGAAGATATGAATGGCTTCCATCCTTGCCACAGGTGCAAACACCTCATTGTAATCAATTCCCTCGACTTGGCGAAATCCTGAACAACCAGTCGAGCCTTGTTCCTGATAATGACCCCTTGGTCATCTTTCTTGCATTTTAAAACCATTTGGTTCCAAGACCTTAGCACCTTTAGGTCTATCCACTAGAGACCATACACCTAACTTCTTGAACTGAAGAAATTCTTCTTGCATTGCACTCACCCACGCCTCATCATTTAGTGCTTCACTGATATTTTGGCTCAACCTGTGAGGCAAAACACCGATAGGCACCATCATGAATATATCCCTTTTCCATAACAGAGGCATAATCAGCTCAGTACAGCTGATTTCGGGTTTGTACTCCTGATCGGACATCCCCAATGACATTTTCTAAGGGATGATAAACGTTTAGACGTGATCCTGGAGTAGTAGGAACAACTACCTCAAAGCCAAGATGATGAACATTTGATTCTTCATCTGAGGTAATTGGAGTTTGAGGCTCTGACGTCGAAGGTGCACCACTGGTAGATGCATGTGGACTTGCAGGGACTGGAACCGGTTCCTCCTGACTGTTCTGGGTATCTTCTTCATCTTCATTTTCAGAGGACGTGTCACTGTCATCGATTACTCCCCCTGAATGAGTAGATGATTCTCCCTGTGAGCTAGATATTGGTGGATTCAAGCTATCATACATCATTCGTGTAGCTAATTCATCATCCGAGGGAGAGAGAGGAATGTTGAAGGACTTGAAGAATCCATCATATCAAAGAAGTAGGCGGGTCCTTTGCCAGTAGGTGGTGTGGTGAATCGTTGAACATCAACATTACACCAAACTTCTACTAGACCTGTTGAGTTATTGTAAACTCGCTTGTTAGGTATGTTGTATCCTAGAAAGATGCCTTCATCTGCCTTCTCGTTGAATTACCCTCTTGTGTCTTCTTCAGAAGTGTGCACGGCGCCCCAAATGGTTCGAGATACTCCAAGTTCGGTTTGCGTCTTTGTAGTAGCTCGTAACATGTTTTCCGTAGCGCTTGACTATTAGGACTCGATTCAGTGTATAACATGCATTTGCCACTGCCTCATTCCAGAATTGGATAGGCAGTTTCGAGTCTACCAGCATAGTCCGTGCTGTCTCTATCAAGCTCCTGTTCTTTCTCTCAGCAACGCCATTCATCTGAGGTGTGTAAGCAGAAGTGAATTGATGCACAATCCCCTTTTCCTTGCAGTATTCCTCCATCCAATGGTTCTTGAATTCCGTTCCGTTGTCTGAGCGTACTTGTCTAACTTTCAGCTTGTAGAGAGATTCCAGTGTGGTTACTAACTCCTTGAATGATTCAAATGTTTCTGATTTGGATTTCAGAAACATTACCCAAGTGAACCTTGAGTAGTCATCGGTGACCACAAAACAGTACAAGTCGCCTGCAATGCTCTTTGTACTGACTGGACCGAATAGATCCATGTGAAGAAGTTCAAGAGGAAGTTCTATTGAATTAACTTTCTTTTCCATATGAGACTTCTTTGTCTGTTTACCTTTCTTGCAAGCTATACAGAAATAAGAACCTGAAAGTTCTTGACATTAACACCTCTCACCAGATCCTTCTCTATCATGTGATTCATCTTCCTTTGACTGATGTGTCCCATTCTCCTATGCCAGGAGATGGAGTCTTTTCAGTAGCTTTGGATAGAAAACACTGAACCTCATGATCCATTGTATAAGCTGTGACAGATCCAAGACATAAAGATCTTTATATCTTGAAGCAGTCATTAAAACTTGGTCCTTGGGATCCCGTAGTCTTTCTTCAGTATGTAACACCTCTTGTTATCGAAGATGACTTTAAATTCCTTATCACATATTTGAGAAACAGAGGTAAGTTGTTTTGAAGTTGCTGGACGTAGTTCACCCTATCAAACTTAACTTTCTGATTTCCAACTTCTCCCTGAGCTGTGATATATCCTCCCTTGTTTCCAGCAAACGAAACATGCCCTCCTTTTATTTGTTTGACATTTGATAAAAGAGCTCTGTTTCCTGTCATGTGCCTGGATGCTCCGCTGTCTACTATCCACGTGTTAGTTTCAGCACTGTATTGAACAACCTGCACATACAAGGTAAAGGATTAGTTTAGGTTAGGAACCCAAGCTTTTACTGGCTTGGGTTTCCCAGAGGCATCACACATCAGAATTTCAACCCATTGACCCTTAGAAGGTGCGGGTAGCTCAGGTTCCTTCTTGTCATCATTATCAGCCACAGAGGTTGACTTCTCTTTCCATAAGCCAGATTTGTGCAATGCCTGTTTGTGATAAACAGTCGAGTGGCTAACGGATTGAACTTTCTGTTCACTAGTTCGTCTAGGTGGAGTTAAAGAGCTCCTCTTAGAAGCCCTAGGTTTTGAGTCCTGAAGTGCAATCTTCTTCCTAGGTGTCTGATAATGAGGACAGTAGGAAGCATGTGTCCACATTCTCCACAGTTGTAGCACGCCTGCTATCAACTTTATGATTAAACTTTTTTTGTGGAGACATGTGTGACACTCTAGTAATATCACTCACTTTAGGTTTTGACTCTGTTTCTTTTGATGTGTTTACCGTTTAAAACAAATTAACTGATTTAACCTGTTTGACATCCTTTTCGTTTTGGTTAATTGATCTTTGATTTGAAGTATGTGAAAGGTGATCCTTAAAGCCTTTTTGGTTCTGATTTGACTTTGTTAGAATCTGAATTTAAGTTAACCTTTTCAAATTCCTTTTCCAGTTTAACACAAGGCAATTTACCCTTTGCCTTTGAAGTGATCTCCTTTTGTTTGTTTCCAGTGTCGATAGATGAACATAAGGAATCTGGATCACTAACAAGAGGAGTAGACACTACATGATCCTTGATGGGATTACTATTTAAAGGTCTAGTTTTAGTGTTCATCAAAGTCTCAGGTGGTGGCGGAACCACTTTATAACCCAGTCCCTCCCCGTTGTTCCTTTCTTTCACTAAGTTTTGGACTATGTGCGAAGAACTAGTCCAACTATGCAGTTTCTATTTTAGTGAATTTACTTCTACTTCTAGAACTACCTTTGGTTCTTAGTGTCTTCTAGGGAGTTTAGATAACCTGATGTCATTAGCTTGATTAAAGGCAACTACTTCGGTTTCCCTAAGCTGTTTAGTCAAAAGGTATATCTTTCTTTATAACTGTGCTCATTTTGTTTTAATACCCTATTAGCCTCAGTGCATAGATGCAAATCTTTTATCAAGTTATCATTATGATCTAATAACCTAGCAAATTTAGCATCTATGCTATTTCTAAAGGCATCACAATCAGAACAAGCATGATTATTAAACATTGTGTCAGTAGTACTTACCTGAGTTGATTCAGAAGCGTTTGCCATCAATGCAGTATTAGATGATTCTGATTCTGTTACTTCTGTCTTTTCTGCCTCTGACATGGTAGTCTCCGCTTTTGGCTTGTAACTGACCTCAGTTGCAGTTGCTTCTTCACTATGTGGCATTGCTATCTCAACTGCTAGATCTCCTTCGCTAGCGGAATCACTGTCAATGTCTTCTACACTTGCAATGTTTGATTCCCCTGGTGAGACAAACCTAAAGCTCCAATCTTGTCCTTCATCATCATGAGCAGTCAAGGCTTTTGAGTCCTTGTTTGAGGAAGTAGAACTGGTAGTTTGCTTGTCTAGACGAGTGAACGATGAGAACGGGTTCCCGTTCCCACTCTACTTTGGCTTCACACATTCTCTCTTGAAGTGCCCCTTTTCACCACAGTTAAAGCAGGTCACTTTACTCTTGTCGAAGCCAAAGGTGGTATCCTTAGTAGCAACCAAGTTCTGTCCAGTCTTTTTCACAACCTCTTCGCCCTCCGGACAGCACTAGCTAAGGCCCACATTATATCCATTCTCTCAAGCTCCATTTCGTCCACCTGCTCGTAGTCCTCGTCTACCAGATGGCAGTTTCCAATCTTTCCAGCAACAAGTTCATCATAGGAATGGACCATTGCTGCCAATAGATCCATGTGCTCTCGAGCTACTTCCACAGTCACATTACCGAGGTTCTCGGTCTTCAGTCTAGTAGCATTCGCTTCAGATCCAATGTATTGGTACAAGAATACCCTGACGTTTCTGAATCTGAAGCAGGTGCATGTGTAGGACTCGATGAGCTAGACACAAATGCAGTCTGGAGGGGTGCTCCAGATGTCTTAGCTTGAGGCGTGGCATTGTATAAAGCTGGATTTTGATTGTACGTAGACTTCTGAGCTCTGTACTTCATTTTAAGTGATTCTTCTCGTAACTTAAGAATGAAGTCATTAATATCCAGTTTTGACAGCATTCCATTCTGTCTAAGATTAGACACGAATGAAACCCATTTTTCAGGCAATCCGTCTGCAAAATTATTAACTTTCTCTTTCATGGTAGTAGCCACTCATGTGTATGCAGTTCACTCATCAGATGGTAGAATCTATCTATAACATCGTCCAAACTCTCGTTTCCCATCGATGAGAAGTTGTTGAATTCCTTCTTTAACTCCTTAGCCTTGATTGCCTTTAACGAGGCATTCCCGTCGTACCTCTTCTCTAGCTCATCCCATAGTTTCTTGGACTACTTATTCTCTGAGTACTGGTGGAATATCTCTTTAGGGATAGACTGTGTAATCAATGCATAGACCCTCTTCTCTGCATTATATTTGACTTTCTGCGCGTCAGTCATCCCTCCTAAGGTTAACTTTACTCCATCGGCTCCCTGGTGTACTATATCCAATCTCGATGGCCTCCCACAGATTCGGATCCACTCCATTGAGGTAGATCTCAAAATGTTGTTTCCAGTGGGGAAACTCATCTAACGTTAAAAGCTTGGTGTTTATTATGATTACCCCCCTCACTCTCAAGTACAGCAGATTCTGGATCCTAGAGTCCTTCCCAGCGGTAAAGGCTGACATTTGATCTTCCATGTGAATAACTTTAAGTCTAATAAGCAATTTTCACTGGGGCGACTGAAGGGTGCGAATGGACTAGTCGTGCGTATGAACTCTACGACTGGTTCAATCGTGCGGCTGAACTAAGTGATTAGCTCAGTCGTGTGAATGAATCTGATGCGTATGAACAGTGCGACCGAACGGTCAATCGTACGAATGGAGATACGACTATGTCCAATCGTGCGTCTGAGCAATGCGAATGAGGTCCAGTCGTGCGAATGGGTCACTCGTACGACTGAAGCTGCTGTTATGCGAAAATTTCTAGGTTAAACGTGTTTTAGCAGTAAAAATTTTAACTTTCGCAAGGTTGAATTACCTAAGTCCGTAGAAACCAAACTTTGATGAGTAGGGAACGTCCAAGATCACTTTTGACACAAAAGATTGCGTTTTTAGTGCAAAACACACACACTTTTTATCAATCTTGATTGAATCACACGTAATCAAGAGCCAAAGCTCTGATGCCGCTTGTTAGGACCTGGTATTTGAACGAAATACATAGTGATTAGCGTGTAAACCAGATCAAATAGTGCGGAATCCTATTTGATCGGCGATCCAATCAATGAGAACACACGAAGAATCAATCAATAATTGAAACTAACGTTAGAAATCGATTGGGAATCGATCTAATGTGTTCTATGAACTTGGAGAACGAATTGGGAGGTTTCTGGACGGCTAGGGTACGTCTGGAATCGTAACTAATCCAGAGTCCTCGTTTTTCACGAATTGAGTTGTATTTATAGGTTGGTTTATCCAATCGTGCGACTGAACCATTAGTATGGTTCAGTCGTGCGATTGAGCCATGCGGTTGATTCATTCGCACGACTGAGTGTTCAGTGGTGCGACTGAGCCAATCTTATGTTACCATCGTACGACTGATCCAGTCTCCTGGTTCAGTCGTGCGACTGATTCAATCGTGTGAAGTTATTCATGCGTATGGTTCATTCGCATGAGCCATTCGCATGAGAACTTCATTATGTTAAGTTTGAATGTATTAATTAATAAACATTATGTGTAACCATTCAAGCAATCACTAACCTAATTAACCAATTCAATGTCGACTCATTAATGAAACATTAAACATTATAACTAACAAACAATCAATATCATTTCATCAATCATACCAAACAAGATCTATTACATTACATATCATGATCTAGGGACATACATGTATCAACACATACCTTCATTCACATACATCAGTAGTTTGTTAAATAGTAAAGTTAAGTGAAATGGAGGACCGGTTTTCAGCATACACAGCAAGTATAGATACTCGTATGCAGAATCTAATGTTGTTGGAGAATGAAGTGGGAATTCACAATAAACCCCTAAAGCTTATAACGTTAGATGACTACCGAAAGTGGAAGCAACATTTTGAAATCTACTTAAATAGAGTAGATCCAAATCTGTGGGAGGCAATAGATTCGAGGTACAGCATGCCCGTAGGAGCAGATGGAGTTAAGCTTACTCTAAGTGGAATGTCGGATGCTCAGAAGGTAAAACACAACGCTGAGAAGAAAGTATACGCTTTGCTCACTCAATCTATTCCGAAGGATATCTTCCATCAGTATTCGGAGTATACTCAAGCAAAGAAATATAGGATGCGTTGGAGAAGACGCATGATGGAAATGCCTCACTCAAGACCATTAAGGCCAAAGCTTTGAAGAAGGAGTTCGACAACTTCTCTTCAATGGAAAAGGAAGGTCTGGAAGATGTGATCGATAGATTCTACCACCTGATGAGTGAGATACACACTCATGGTATATCTACATCGATGGAGGATAAGGTATCCAACTTTGCAGATGGTCTACCGGACAAATGGGCATCTTTCGTATCAAATCTCAGACAGAATGGGATGCTCTCGAAGTTAGACATAAATGATTTCATTCTTAAATTAAGGGAAGATGAGCTAAGGATGAAGTACAGAGCCCAAAAGGCCAACTACGATCAGAATCCTGTACTCTACAATGCAACCCCTCCAGTCAAGACATCTGGAGCACCACTGCAAACTGCCTTCGTTTCAAGGGCAGCAATTCGAGCACAACCTTCAACTTCAGAGTCCGAAATGTCAGGGTCGTGTGGCACCTAGTATATGATACCTAGAAGCTAATGCAGCAAAACTGAAAACCGAAAACTTTGAGAATGTGACTGTGGAGGTGACTAAAGAACACATGGACCTCTTAGCTGTTGTGGTCCACTCCTATGATGGACTAGTTGATGGAAAGATAGGAAATTGTCACCTGGCAGATGAAGATTATTAACATGTGGATGAGATGGAGTTCGAACGTATGGCCATAATGTGGGCTTTGGCAAGTGCTGTCCAACGGGCTAAAAAGTTTGTCAAAAAGACCGGACAGAACTTTGTTGCTACCAAAGACACAACCTTTGGCTTCGACAAGTCAAAGGTTACTTGTATCAACTGTGGTGAGAAGGGACACTTCAAGAGGGAGTGTGTGAAGCCAAAAAAAATGGTAATGGCAATCCCTTCACGTCCTTAATCGTCAGGACAAGGCCACATCTAGCAGTTCTATGTCATCAAACAAGGACCCCAAAGCCCTAACTGCGAATGATGATGAAGGACAGGACTGGAGCTTTCGGTTCGTCTCACCGGGAGAGTCCAATATAGCTAGTGTGGAGGACATTGATGATGATTCTGCAAGTGAAAGATATATAGCAGTTGAGCTCGCGATGTCGAATTCTGAAGACACTGCACATATGGTCAACCACCTACGTGAAGAAGAAGAGTCTGTATCAACATCAAAATCACCAGAACTAGAATCAACAGATTCTGTACTCATGGCTGATTCATCTTCAACATCTCAGGTAAGTACTACTGACCAGTAATTTAATAATCATGCTTGTTCAGCTTGTAATAAATTTAGAGAAAGTATAGATTTAAAATTTTCTAGGTTATTAGATCATAATGATAACTTAGTAAAGGACCTGGAATTATACACTAAGGCAAACAGAGTGTTAAAACAAAACGAGCACAATTATAAGGAAAAGATAGACCTATTGACTAAACAGCTTAGGGAAACAGAGGTAGTCGCCTTTAACCAAGAAAATGACATTAGGTACTATCTGAACTCCCTAGAGGACACTAAGAAGCAAAAGACTATTTTTGAAGTAAAAGTTAACTCCTTAAAACCAAAACTACACAGTTGGACAAGCTCATCTCATATTGTCCAACACTTAGTGAGAGAGAGAAACAATAGGGAGGGATTGGGATACAAAGTGGTTCCACCACCACCTGAGACCTTGATGAACACCAAAAGTAAACATGTTAACAATAACCTCATCAAGGATCACGTGGTGTCTACACCTCTTGTTAGGGATCCAAATTCTGTAAATAAATCAAATGAATCTGACTCTAAACAAAAGGAGGCCACTTCAAAGGCAAAAGAGAAGATGCCTTGTGTTAACCTGGAAACTGAATTTGAAAAGGTTAACTTAAAGTCTGGGTCAAACCAAGTCAAACAAGAACCCAAAAAGGCTATAAAACCTAATCTATCACGAACGTCTTGTCGAAGTCCAGGTAAACAAGAGATAAAAGATGTAAAACCAGGTAAAGCAAATAAGTTTGTAAAACCAAATCAAATATCTAATAAAGAAGTGTCTCAATCCAAACATAATAAGGTCAACTGCGTGACTTTTACATCTCCACCAAAACATATAAACCGTAAAGTTGAAAGCAGATCCTGCTATAATTGTGGAGAGTATGGTCACATAGCGTCTCAGTGTCCTTATTATCATACACCGAGGAGGAAAGTAGAACTTTATGTATCTACACCAAGATCTTTTAAGACGAACTCAGTGACATCTCCAAAAAGGGCCAGTGAACCAAAAGTTCAATCCATCAGCCAGTCGTCCGTCTATCACAAACAGGCCTTACACAAAGCTGGTTTATGGAAAGAAAAATCCGCCTTCGCGTCTAAAAACGAGAACAAACAGAAATCTGAGCTTCCCTCAACCTCAAATGGTCAATGGGTTGAGTTTATGATGTGTTATGCCTCAGGGAAACCCAAGCCAGTGAAGGCTTTGGTTCCTAAAACAAACTAATGTTTTCATTTAATGTGCAGGGTGTACGCTATAGTGCTGAGACTAACACATGGATTATAGATAGCGGAGCATCCAGGCACATGACAGGGAACATAGGTCTCTTATCAAACATCAGACAAATCAAAGGAGGGCATGTTTCATTTGCTGGAAACAAAGGCGGGTACATCACAACCCAAGGAGAAGTGGAAATGAGAAAGTTAAGTTTGATAAGCTAAACTACGTCCAACAATTAGAAAATAATTTGCTTTCAGTCTCTCAAATTTGTGATAATGGATTCAAGGTAGTCTTTGACAACAAGAAGTGCTATGTTCTAAAGAAGGACTACGTGATTCCGGAGGACCAAATACTAATGTCAGCTTCAAGATTTAATGATCTTTATGTCTTGGATCTATCAAAGGCCTCAACAACAGATCATGAAGTTTAGTGCTTCTTGTCCAAAGCTACTAAGAAGGACTCAATCTCCTGGCATAGGAGAATAGGACACATAAATCCGAGGAAGATGAATCACGTGGTCCAGAAGTCCCGGATTTCTATGTTGCATGCAAAAAGGGCAAACAGACGAAGAAGTCTCATAAGGAAAAGAAAATTTATTCTATAGAACTTCCTCTCGAGCTCCTTCATATGGGTCTGTTTGGTCCAGTAGTATAAGGAGCATCGCAAGCAACTTATATTGCTATGTAGTTACTCATGACTACTCAAGATTCTCTTGGGTAATGTTTCTGAAATCCAAATCAGAAACATTTGAGTCCTTCAAGGAATTGGTAACGACACTGGAATCCTGATACAACCTGAAGGTACGACAGGTGCACTCAGAAAACGGAATTGTGCATCAATTTGCCTCTGCCTACACTCCTCAGATGAACGGGGTCGCAAAACGAAAGAACCACAGCTTGATAGAGACAGCACAAACTATGCTGGTAGCACAAACTATGAAGTAGTGGCAAATGCGTGTTATACCCTTAATCAGGTTCTGGTAGTAAAACGCCATGGAAAAACGTGCTACGAGTTATTACAACGACTTAAACCTAACTTAGAGTATCTCGAGCCGTTTGGCGCTCCGTGCACCTTGCAGAAGAAGACACGGGAAGGAAAATTTAGTGAGAAGGTTGATGAAGGGATTTTTCTAGGATACAACATACCAAATAAGAGAGTTTATAATAACTCAATGGGTCAGGTAGAGGTGTGGTGTAATGTTGATATTCAGAGATACATCACACCGCGTGCTGGAAAAGGGCCTGCTTACTTCTTCGACTATGATGGATTCTTCAAGTCCTTTAACATACCTCTTTCTTCTTCAGAAGACGAGTTGGCAAACAAGATGATGTATGATGTCTTGAACACACCATCTCAAGATTCAACAAGTCAATCAAGTACCAAGTCAGGGGGAGCATTTGATGTGAGTAACTCTTCTTCTGATGAAGAAAATGTAGAAAATGATGAGATCAACCAGGATGTACAGGTTCCGACTACCACATGTCCATAAGCATTTGCTAATGATCCTTCTGAACCTTTGGAACCTCAGACTCCTATTGCCTTAGATCCAGAACCAAATGTTCATAATCTTGACTCTGACGTGGTTGTTCCAACAACACCTGGCTCGCGTCTAAACGTCTATATCCCTTGGATATATTATAGGACATATGAGATCAGGGGTTTAGACTAGAAATCAGCTGTACTCAGCTGATTATGCCTATATGATGGAAAAGGGATACCTTCACAATGGTGCCTACCGCTGCTTTGTGTCTCAGTTTGAGCCAAAGTATGTTCATGAAGCACTGAAGGATGAGGCTTGGGTGAGTGCCATGCAGGAAGAACTTCTTTAGTTTAAGAAGTTAGGTGTATGGACACTAGTAGATAGACCTAAAGGTGCTAAAGTCATAGGCACCAAATGGGTCTTGAAATGCAAGAAGGATGATGAGTGAGTGATCATCAGAAACAAGGCTCGGCTTGTTGTTCAGGATTTTCGATAAGTTGAAGGTATCGACTACAATAAAGTGTTTGCACCAGTGGTAAGGATGGAAGCAATTCACATCTTCCTTGCGTACGCATCTTATATGAAAATCAATGTTTATCAACTAGATGTGAAGAGTGCGTTTCTTCATGGTGAGATTCAGAAGACTGTATGTCTGTCAACCCAAGGGATTTAAGGATCCATATCATCGGGACAGTGTTACAAACTTGATAAGGCACTATATGGGCTTCATCAAGCTCCGAGGGCTTGGTATGAGAACTCTCGACTCATCTTGTGAAACACGGCTTTCGTAGGGGAGACATTGATTGTACATTGTTTATCAAAGAAAAGGATGGAGATTTACTATTGGTACAAATCTACGTCGATGACATAATCTTCAGTTCAAAGAACGAAGAATTATGCAAAGAGTTTGAACCTGTAATGAAGGCTGAGTTTGAAATGAGTGCAATGGGAGAGATGAAGTTCTTTCTTGGGTTGCAGGTGGATGAGACACCAAATGGGATTTTCTTACATCAGACCAAGTATGTAGGGGATATTCTCAGTCGGTTTGACATGGAGAATGCTTCTACAGCTGGCACTCCACTGGCTACAAACCATGATGTAGCACCCGATGAGAATGGTGATATGGTAGATGCCACTATGTATCGAGCGATGATTGGATCTCTCATGTATCTCACTGCCTCACGACCTGATATCATGTATGCTACATGTTTATGCTCACGATATCAAGCAAAGCCGAAGGTGAACCATCTAATTGGAATCAAAAGGATTTTTCGTTATCTGAAGGGCATAGCCACTCTTGGGTATAGTATCCTCATGATTATTACTTTGAGCTTACAACATATAGCAACTCTGATTACGGCAGCTGCAAGATGAACTAAAGTCTACATCCGCAAGTGTGTCAGTTCTTTAGTAGAAGATTAATAACCTGGCAGTGTAAGAAGCAGACCTCAGTTGCATTGTCAACCTGTGAAGCCAATACGTTGCACTGCAAGCTGCTATTCTCAAATCATATGGATTCAACAGCAAATGCGGGATTACGGTTTGAATTTCTCTTCTACTCCTATCTTTGTTGATAACTCTGCTGCGATTGCAGTCACTAAGAACCCGTCCAACAACCTAAGACCAAACACATCGGTATTAAATATCACTTTATACGTGATTGATTTGAAATAACTTAATCGATGTGGTAAAAATAAACGGACTTTCAACTGTTGACCTCTATACAAAGGCATTTGACAAACGTTTTTTTTATATTTGTTAGAGGTCAACGGCATTAAAAAGAAAAGTGAGGTCATTCCTGAAGATGACCATGTGTAGTCTGATGTGTCATGTCTAGTTTCTTTTATTTTTACATTTTTATTTAATTTAATTTTATTCTCTTGTCTTTGTTTAATGTTAAATTCGTTTCATTACAATTGGTCTATTTCCTTGCTATTAAATTCTAAAATACTACTTCGTGATGGTTTTATAATTTTAGGGGGAGAATAGGTTTTAAAAAGAAGAAGATGAGTGAAAGGAAGAGGCAAGCTGATAATAATAAGATCATATGTGTGATACCGATTCAATGTTTGGAATATGATAGTACACAGGTACAAACCATTTGGAACTTAAAAAATCAAAATTGAAAAAGATGCAAAGCTCAAGTATAAGTCTGTGAGTCTGAGCAATATAAAAGGAAATATGATAGATAAGCTAGCTATCACCAACGTAACACAAAGAAAGTAGACCTCGAGTTTGCTAGACCACAGATGATATGTTGGTAGATTCAACAAAATAGATGACTACACCTTTTCGGTGATTTCAAGACTAAACTAAGATGTTTGCCTAGCTGTGGGTAACACCTTATCCCTGGTTAACACAATCAACAAGATTCCAATAAGGGGTGACGAGAAAAAGAAACGCCACAAATGTGTGCGTAAGACCAAAGCATGAGCAAAAGCACATGAAAAATGCAAATACAATCAAATTGATGACATATGTTGTTGGTGAGATCTATGCAAAAAGAATAAACATTGCTCAAACAAGAAGATAGGTTTTGTGCCTCTTTGTTGTGCTGTGGCACTGACCTGAGGATAAGCATAACCTACATATCTAGAACTCATTGTTGTTTGCCGCCTCTCTGTTGTGCGGTAGCACTGACCTAAGGATTAGTTTCTCTTTGAAAGTTCTACGAATAGTCTCTTCTTGAATACTACCCTGAGAGCGCTCAAAAATCTCCTGAGGAATGTTGATTATCACATAAGTGTGGGATCCACAAATGCTAGTTGAAATAAACAAACCTTAAAACTATCACCAAACTGTGTTGAAAGTCTGTGTATGGATTTAAGAGGACAAGTATACTGACAATCACTGTGGCTACAATTCTGAAAGTTCAAATCAGCGTGGGGACCTAAGAGTACTAGCATAATTTCCTAGATTTGCTAACTGACTCCATATGAATAACAAGAATAGAGCATCAAAGGTTTTATTTAAATAATTTGTCCTGAATGATTTGAATATCATGTATGATTCCAGCTTGAATTGGTCCATGTATGGTTTAAAAGATTGTGGCTAATCTCTCAGAAAAATTCGTCCTTAGAATTAGGTCTTAGGAATTAACCCTCACAAAAACACAAAAACATGTCCTAGTTTATGTTTCAGCATTTTTTCTTTTATTTCTGTACAAAGTCTGTAAATTTCAGTTTTGTGTAGTTTCGGACTATGTCATGGAAGTTGATAAGGGACCTTATCATTTAAAAGGTCACGTCTGAGGTGACCACACCTGCTTTCCAATAAAATTGGGTCATGTCTAAGGTGAAAAAATGTTTTAAAAGGACGTCTAAGGTGATCAATGGTTTTTTAAGATTAAAATGATCATGTCTGAGATGATCAAGTGCACATAACGTTTATTCAAAAGTTAAAAAGGTGAAATTTGTAAAATGGTCATAAAGTCAAATTCATGAGTCTGACCCATTCACATGAAAGGACCATGAGTATGGACCAATCATGCGAATGGACCATACTCATGCGTTAAAATGCCGAATGGACATGAGTATGAACCATTCACCGAATGGCTTATCTGAATGACCCATTCGACCGAATGAGAGTGTGCGAATGAATTAGTCGACCGACTGAGCTCCAGTCAGCCGACTGAAAGTGCACGACTAAGCCAATCGCCCTACTGGTTCCATTCGCCCAAATGAACCGAGTGAATGAGTTCAGTCGGCCGATTGAGCTCAGATTTAGTATAAAAAGGGCCACAGTCGATCGCATTCAGCTCATCACCTCCAATCGCCCTTATGTCGCACATCCTACCGTTCGCTGCCAAAATTTCTTTAGACCTCGGTTTACTTACTATTATTGATCTTTTGACGTGTTGTTCATTATACAGGTATAATGTGCTGAAATCTCACAGAAATGAAAGAAGATTGTGAAAGATTTGATCTGCCCAAGATACATATAAAATTGATGTGGCTAGTGTGATATGATCCAAGTCGGGTCATACCCATAACAAGCCTAACAAACACCGAAAGATAACTTATTTGTTGATAAGATCATAACAAATAATAAGTTACACCAATTTAGAAAATTGGATTTTCTGAATAATTACTTTTGTAGATGAACATCATTATATATATTATAATTTGTTCATGGGGGATTTCTTGTGCATTGTTTAAATTGGTTAAACAATAACAAAAGACTAGTTGTATGTGTTATAAAATTAAATTGGTTTAATTTTACAAAAGGGTGCATTGTATGAATGGATTTTAATAAAAATTTTGAATTGGAGAGGGACAAGGGTTGCCCATTCGGCCGCCCTTTTTATGTCTTGGAACCTCTTTGTTGGTGGTTCCAAGCACATGCAAATAACTCTCTAGATTCAGATTTTTTCTTTACACACACTCAACCAAAACACAACAAAGAAATCTCCTTTCTCTCTCCCTCTTGGTTCACGGTTTTGAAGGACATTTCCAACTTGAAATCTCAGGTTCAAGGCTGAAAATCAAACAAGAAAGAGAGAACTACACTTGGTGTTCAAAGCCTAGCAAAAAGGAGGTTTGTTCAAGCTTGGGGTATCACTCCTTGAGGTTTTCTAGCTTGAAAACTCAGCCACAAAGTCACATTCCACAGCTCTCACTTCGGTTTTGAAGGAAGCTACAAAAGGTTGTATTCACTTCTTACCTTTTATGTTCTTTTGTATGTATTGTGTATAAAGATCCATGGGTTGGGGTTCCTTGTTAAATGGGTTTAACACATATATTATTAACATGTTTTAAACATTAAATCCGCTGCGTTTATATATATATTTACATAATCTAAGTTATATGTGCTTTGATAAACATGTTGGAACCCCTACAATGGCATCAAGAGCCACTTATACATATGCATACATATTTTTCATTCACTAGTTCACGTTTTTTTTGGGTGCTTAACACCTCAAATCCGTGAGTTAGTAGGCTGTTTTGTGCCCCCCCTTTTGATGTTTTAAAGATCTTACCTTATGCATATTATGATCTTTAAAATCTTAATCTTTCGTTTGTTTGTTTATTTGTCTAAACCCATGTGTTCTTGGTTAATGTTGGCCAAGAAAATGGGTTAATATGGGGCTGCCAAAACCGTGCCTTTTGATTAGTGTTATTGGTTGTTTGTTGTTTATGCATAACAAAGCCTTGACCATATGGATTGTTTGATTGATTGGTTATCTAGTATATTCATTTGGACATGTAATTATTTTATTTAAGTTTCAAGTTTTGTTTTGTAATCTATTCATTCAAATGGTTTGTAATAAATAGATTAGGAGTTTTTTTTTTTCTTACTAGAAAGATGTATTAGGATACATATTTTGTAAAGGATGCTCAAGATCAAGACTTGATGAAAAGATAAAACCAAGAGGATGCTTGAAGATATGGATTCAAGTGGGAGTCCATTTGGTCATCCATGTGTCATGTTTCTAACCCTTAGGACAAGACCATTTGACACACTTGTTTTGGCTAAACAAGTGTGCTCAACTTAGTATGCTTTGTTATGCATATTTGAATGTTTTGTTTAATGTTTGGTTGAATGCATATGATGATGTTTGTTTTGATTATTTGGATGTGATTAACAAACCGTCAACTAAAACATACTATAAACATGTAATTGGTTCTCAAATCATTAAGCATAAATAGAATGGTTCTAACAAAGGAGTTAATGGTTTGTAAAATAAAAGGGGTTTTATTTAAAAGAACCAATAGGGTACCATATGGTTGAATGCATACAATCATATGGTACATAGACTTTTCTTAACAAGAATTATGAAATTGTATATCCCTTTTGAAAAACAAGTTAAGCACCATCCTTTTACACAACGCTTAGGTTACTTGCAAACTCTTAGTGGGATAAAGGTCACCTAACCACTTTGAGGGAACTTGTGACTTGAGGTAAGAATACCATGTTTGTGGATAAAGGTCACCTAACCACTCATGTAGTAAACTCACACGTGTGTGTAAGTAGGACGACTTGATTTATAAAATATATTGAATGGATCACCTAAAATGTGTTTTATAAAAGGTGTTGATGGGTAAACATGCCGTTATAAACATAAGATGTTCAAACGATCCCATACCACTAGAAGTTGCAATAGGTTGCAATTGTCATTTATGACTACCTTGTTTGTTTAAATAATGGGATAAGGTCACCTAACCTATATTTGAATATAACGTTGGATTCTAAAATTTTGTTTATTAATAAGTCTATGAGACATAAAGGGTATTAATAAATGAAATATAATTATATCAACGATTACTAAAATGGAACTTTGTAAAATCTTGTAGATGGCCGACCACAACAATGCTAATAATGATGTACCAAACCAAAGCAACCAATCCTTAAGGGCGATTCTTCAAAGGGATCGTCTAACACCTAACAACTTCATGGATTGGTACCGCAACTTGAGAATTGTTCTCAAGCAAGAGAAGCGGGCCTACATCCTTGATGATCCCATCCCCGATGAACCTAACGAGGAGGATATGGAGGCCTATAATGATTGGGTGAAGTATGTGGAAGACTCCGTCCAAGTCTCTTGCCTTATGTTGGCAAGTATGACACCCGAACTCCAAAAGGAGTATGAGGTCCATGGAGCCTATGACATGATCACTCAGTTGCGGGAAACGTTCCAGCAACAAGCAAGAGTGGAGCGCTTTGAAACGGTTCGAGCGCTCCATGCATGTCGGATGGAGGAATCCCAATCAGTTTCATCTTATGTTCTTAAGATGAAAAGCCACATCGACCGCCTTCAAAGGCTAAATTGTCCTGTCTCAAAAGAGTTGGCCACGGATTTGATCCTTAATGGCCTTACTAAAAGGTTTGAGGCATTCGTCATGAATTACAACATGAACGGATGGGACAAGAGCATAAATGAACTTCATTCGATGCTCAAATCAGCTGAGGCGGGAATGGGTAAAAGGGTTTTACCCGTTCTCACCATTAATGAAGGTGGAAGAAGAAAGAGGTCTCTACCTCCTCCTAAGGCGAATGTTGCCAAAGGAAAGGGGCACATTAAAGGAAAGGGGAAGATGGTTGTTAGGCCGAACCTCCGAAGCCCAAGGAGAAGAAGCAAAAGGTTGCTGTAAACGACCCATGCTTCAAATGTGGTGAGATAGGACATTGGATGAGAATTGTCCAGTCTATCTCAAAGAGTTGAGAGAGAAGAGGGATGCGGGGCAAACCTCAGGTATAATTTATATGACATGTTGAGCTGAATGTTATTTCTTCTAACACATGGGTATTAGATACCGGATGTGGAACTCACATTTGCAATCTGTTGCAGGGGTTCAAAAGAAATGAACATTATGCAAAAGGGGAAATAAGTCTCTTCATGGGCAACGGCGCAAAGGTTCACGTGGAGGCCCAAGGAGACTACATTTTGAAGCTTCCAAGTGGTTTGGAAGTTATTTTATGTAATGTATTATATGCTCCTAGTTGACTAGGAACATAATTTCTGTTTCCCGTTTAAGACAATATGATTATGATTTCAAGTTTGTTGACAATGATATTCATGTTTCTTTAAATCATGTATTTTATTTTAAGGCTATACCTTGTAATGGTATTTATGAATTGGTTCATGAAAACACAACATATGATACCTCAATATACCAAGCAACCACCAAAAGACTCAAACAAGATTTGAATGATACCTATCTTTGGCATTGTCGTCTTGGTCATATAAACAAGAAACGTATACAAACACTTCAAAAGAATGGTCTTTTAAAAACAAATGAATGTGATTCATTTGATGTATGTGAATCTTTTTTACAAGGAAAAATGACTAAGGCACCCTTTAGTGGAACTAACGAAAGGGCAAAAGATTTATTAGATATCATACATTCGGATGTATGTGGTCCTTTTAAGCCAATGACTAGGAATGGTGAAAGATACTTCATTACCTTTACCGACGATTATAGTCGCTATGGGTACGTGTATTTATTAAGACACAAAGATGAAGCTTTTGAAATGTTCAAAATCTTCAAGAATGAAGTAGAAAATCAACTCAACAAATCAATTAAGGTTCTCCGCACCGATAGAGGTGGTGAGTACTTAAATGATGTTTTTCAAGATCATCTTAGGAGTTGTGGGATCGTCTCACAACTCACTCCACCTGGAACACCACAACATAATGGTGTGTCTGAGAGGAGGAATCGAACCTTATTGGATATGGTCCGATCTATGATGGCTAGAAGTACATTGCCTCTATCATTTTGGGGTTTCGCTATGCTCTCCGCGGCTCGTATTCTGAATATGGCCCCAACCAAGAAGGTGGAAAGGACACCTTTTGAGATATGGCATGGAAGAGTTCCATCCCTATCATACTTAAGGGTTTGGGTTTGTGAGCTTATGTTAAGACTCCTACCCCAAACAATTAGAAGTCCGATCCACCAAGTGTATCTTTGTTGGATATCCTAGAGATTCTATGGGATATTATTTCTATGATCCACTGGAACAAAAGGTGTTTGTTTCCAGAAAGGGTGAGTTCTTGGAAGCCAAGTTCCTTATGGAAGGAGCTAGCAGTAGAACAGTGGATCTTGAGGAGGAACAAGAACCACAGCCTAATACACGTTTGGTTGAAACTAGCACTCAACATGAGGATGTTGAGGATGATCAAGCAGTTGATCAATACACACAAAACGTTCGCAGAAGTGGTAGAACTAGTAATCCACCTAAAAGATACGGATTTTTCATGGATGGATGCTATGTGTAGATTCAGATGAACCAACCACATATGATGATGCAGTGTCCAATTTGGATTGTGACAAATGGCTTGAGGCCATGAACGTTGAGATGCAATCCATGTATGACAATCAAGTTTGGGAACTTGTTGTACCACACCTCATAATTCCAAAGTAGTTGGAAGTAAGTGGGTTTTCAAGAAGAAAACCGATATGCATGGAAACTTGGATACTTACAAAGCTAGACTTGTAGCAAAGGGTTTCACTCAAACTCAAGGGGTTGATTATGATGAAACCTTCTCACCTGTTGCAATGCTTAAGTCTATAAGGATATTGTGCCATAGCAGCTCATTATGATTATGAGATTGGCAAATGGATGTCAAAACCGCTTTCCTAAATGGATATCTTGAGGAAGATGTCTATATGGTTCAGCCTGAAGGTTTTGTTGATCCAAAACATCCTAACAAAGTATGCAAGTTAAAGAAATCAATCTATGGATTGAAACAAGCATCGAGAAGTTGGAATCACCGTTTTGATGATGAAGTAAAGAAATTTGGCTTCATCAAAAACGCTGACGAGGCTTGTGTGTATAAAAAGGCTAGTGGGAGCACAATAACTTTCCTAGTATTGTATGTTGATGACATACTGCTATTTGGAAATGACATTCCAACCATGGAAGGTGTAAAAACCTGGCTTGGAATTGTTTTTCCATCAAGGATCTTGGTGAAGCCGCCTATATTCTGGGAATAAAGATCTATAGGGATAGATCAAGGCGGCTGATTGGTTTGAATCAAAGTGCATACATTGACAAAATCTTGAAAAGGTTCAAGATGGAAAACTCTAAGAAAGGTACTGTACCTATTCAAAGAGGGACAATATTGAGTACAACTCAATGTCCAAGCTCCAAGGAGGAGCAAAATAGGATGAAGGCAATCCCATATGCATCTGCTATAGGATCCATCATGTATGCAATGATATGCACTCGACCGGACGTGTCATGCGCCTTAAGCATGACAAGTAGATACCAGCAAAATCCTGGAGATAGTCATTGGATGGCTGTCAAAAACATACTGAAGTACCTAAGGAGGACTAAGGATATGTTCTTGATCTACGGGTCTGGTGAAAGGAACTGGTTGTAAAAGGTACACGGATGCGAGTTTCCAAACCGATCGAGATGATTCACGATCTCAATCAGGGTACATTTTTATTCTGAATGGGGGAGCTGTTTCTTGGAAAAGCTCAAAGCAAGAAGTCGTAGCGTTGTCCACTACAGAATCAGAATACGTCGCCGCTTCAATGGCAGCACAGGAAGCTGCATGGCTGAAGAAATTCATAGCCGATCTAGGGGTAGTCTTTCCATTCAGGATCCCCTAGAGATCTTTTGTGACAACGAAGGTGCGATTGCTCAAATCAAGGAACCTCGTGCTCATCAAAAGACTCGGCACATTGAACGGAGATTCAACTACATAAGGGATGAAGTTGAAAAGGGAAAGATATGTATTCGCAAAGTCCACACTGATAAAAACATTGCGGATCCACTCACAAAACTCCTTGAAAAAGCAAAGCATGAAGGTCATGCTTGTGCCATGGGACTTAGATATTCTAGTGACTGGGTTTAATGTTGTACTTTATATTTGAATATTGGAACTTATGTTATTTGACTTAGTTACATGGTTATAATATCATTTGTTCTTCTATTTTAGCATGTTTAAATCCGTGAATAAATAAGTTATTCTAAACGTTCGTAGTCGATCATACTTGTGGGAACAATTATGAATGTAAGACTATAATGAACTTGGATTGGTTGATATTCATAAGGTATGAATATAGAGCAAGAGGTTGCTAGCAAGGTTCATTGATATCTATGGGATATAGATATTGGACTGACCCGCACTCAATTATTTCTGCATGGAATCTTTGTGATTAGTCATAAGAAATATTGAGTAAAGGCGAATATCATAGTATCCTCAGACCTGAGATACATATTGGGTCTTGATATTCACCGAATATTGTATTTTGACTTAGTTCTTTGCTGTTCTGAAAATTGGCAGTACATAAGGCTGAGTTCAGGTATGATACGAAGTGATTGTGAGAGACGTATGTAGTCAAGATGGGATTTGTTCCTCTTATTCGTTGAGAGTTAGATGTCTAAGGCCTATTGAAGTTAAATCATCAGAGAATGACAATTCTGTGTCTCTTGGATTTAACATGACATCCGAACAAAAGGATAAATGATAAGTTCACCTAAAACATATTCAAGTAAGGTACTTGAAAAGGATGATGTTATTGAATGGCACTTAGTCATATACATTAGGGGTAGCAAACCGTTGCTAGGCGTTATTTGCTGCTTGCATCAATCTTCTATGAATCTTGTGCAAGTGGGAGATTGAAAGATTTGATCTGCCCAAGATACATATAAAATTGATGTGGCTAGTGTGATATGATCCAAGTCGGGTCATACCCAATAACAAGCCTAACAACACCGAAAGATAACTTATTTGTTGATAAGATCATAACAAATAATAAGTTACACCAATTTAGAAAATTGGATTTTCTGAATAATTACTTTTGTAGATGAACATCATTATATATTATAATTTGTTCATGGGGGATTTCTTGTGCATTGTTTAAATTGGTTAAACAATAACAAAAGACTAGTTGTATGTGTTATAAAATTAAATTGGTTTAATTTTACAAAAGGGTGCATTGTATGAATGGATTTTAATAAAAATTTTGAATTGGAGAGGGACAAAGGGTTGCCCATTCGGCCGCCCTTTTTATGTCTTGGGAACCTCTTTGTTGGTGGTTCCAAGCACATGCAAATAACTCTCTAGATTCAGATTTTTTCTTTACACACACTCAACCAAAACACAACAAAGAAATCTCCTTTCTCTCTCCCTCTTGGTTCACGGTTTTGAAGGACATTTCCAGCTTGAAATCTCAGGTTCAAGGCTGAAAATCAAACAAGAAAGAGAGAACTACACTTGGTGTTCAAAGCCTAGCAAAAGGGAGGTGTTTGTTCAAGCTTGGGGTATCACTCCTTGAGGTTTTCTAGCTTGAAAACTCAGCCACAAAGTCACATTCCACAGCTCTCACTTCGGTTTTGAAGGAAGCTACAAAAGGTTGTATTCACTTCTTACCTTTTATGTTCTTTTGTATGTATTGTGTATAAAGATCCATGGGTTGGGGTTCCTTGTTAAATGGGTTTAACACATATATATTAACATGTTTTAAACATTAAATCCGCTGCGTTTATATTATATTTACATATCTAAGTTATATGTGCTTTGATAACATGTTGGAACCCCTACATATGGTGCCTTAATTAGTGATTCGCGACTGAAACAAGAACCGAACCACTCAATTGATTAATGACCTGCTGAAACCATTTAAAATGTTAAATTGATGTTATTAGGTTATTAGTTAGTGATTGCGAGTCTAAAGAACCTATACACAACTTTTAATTTCAATGAATTGGTCAAGATTCGAACCTAAGTTTGGACCGAACAGTAGGTCATGCGACTAGTTGTCTGGAGGAACTCCAATCGCACGATTGAGCTGGCCAAATAGCTCAATCGGCCGAATGAATCATATGAATGAGCTCAGTCGGCTGACTGAACCAATCGCAAGACCACTCAACCGATTGAACTTAGTTGGCTGTTCATTCACCCGAATGAGTCCAGTTGCATGACAGTACAACCGACTGAACACAGTCGCATGATTCATTCGCATGAATGAATAAGAATGAACTACATCAAGTGACTTAGAACTGATTTGTGTTATGTGAGTATCTAACGTTTATGTATCTTGTGTTACAGATCAATGGCTGATAGATGGTCTATCAATCCCAAGCACAACATCTGTGCTCATTTAGACCACACAACTCGGAATGGTGCCGAGTTTGCTGAGGTCATCGCCTTTCTCAAGCGATCGAAGATACACAAAGCCATCTCTACTCCATGCATTCCCTATAGGTCTCTACACCAGGCCTTCTGGGAGAATGCATCTGTGGATAGATCACGAGAGACATATAGAATTAGGAGCTCCATCTTTGGTATGGACATAGAGATTACGGCTGAACACATTCAACGTGTACTTGGGCTGGGTGATGATGCTGGATACCCCACCAAGCTACACTCGCTGACAGTGAGCGGCTGCTTTCTGAGGATTAAGTACGCTGGGAACATCAACTCAGGTGTGCTCAACAAGAGCAACCTGTGCCCCCAGTATAAGTACTTGCCACATATTATTCTTAAGTGCATAGCTTCCCAAAAGGGTGGGTTCGACGATCTATCAGACCAGATACAAAAGCCCTATGTGGCACTGGTGCTGAACTACCCCTTCAGCTTCTCTAGCATGATCTTCTCTTACCTCATGGAGAATCTGGAAGCCAAAGGAAAAGAGGGTTTTTGTATGTACCCCAGGTTCTTGCAGCTGATTTTTGATGAGAAGCTGCCCTCGCTTCCAAAGGAGTGCCACGATGTAGTGGCTTTGGAGATCATGGACGACACGACTCTGGGTTGTATAAGAGTCTACCGGGGTAAGCAGGTCAAGCCCCAGGTAAAGAGGCTTATCGGCCATCTGGCCACGGAGAACTACGTGGCGCCAGGTAGGCGTAAGTGGCGTCACGTAGACAGCGACGCAGATGATGAGTAGCTACAGCTCCCAGAGCATGACTCTGATGATGATGATAGTGGGGAGGCTAGAGATAAAGGGCCCACTCAATCATGGGGACCTACTACTGCTAGTGTATCTCTGGCATTTGCCCCCACTGGAGATGTAGCAGAGACTGCTGGATTCCACCGGGAATTCATACCTGATGAGGAGGAGGAGGAGGAGGAGGAGGAGGATGAGAAGCCATTGACCCGTACTGTGGGGAGCAAAGTAGTTGCCATAGAACGGGGGCTCAGGGCTATTGGTGAATGCCCCAACGGGTCGGGATAAGATGATACCAATCCCACGTATGCTCCCAACCAGTCGAGTAGTGCCCTAGGGGGAGCATCCTTACTACCTCCACCATCACTACTTCTGGTTCGAGGAAGAAGAGGATAGCTCAGCCCCATGGTATGAAGAAGAAAAAAAGAAGGCTTACATTCATTACTACCTCCACCATCACTACTTCTGCCACCACTCCCACCACAACAGCTACCACTACTACCATACCACCCACTTTCTCTACTACACCTCCACCTTCCACTACTACAGCGTCACCTCCACCAGTGATTCCACCCCCAACCCACATCACATCCACCACCACTTCAGCTTACCCATCACCACCCACTCACATACCACCTCCCATATTCACCACTACCACCAATACCACGTGTAGCCACCAGGCAGGACAATCATATTCCCCATCCTTTCCCTCAGGATCATCTCTACCTCCAAGTGGGGTAGAGGAACAGCTTTTAGCACTAAATCGTATGGTTCTGAAACTATTAGCAGCCGATGATGAGAAGACTGCTCTACTCAGACAGCTAGTGCAGCTTACAGCTACACAATCACAGCAGATCTCCCAATAGGCATGCCAGATTGAAGAGCGGGCTAAGAGGACCATCCAGCTCAAACTTAAGGGCACCAAGGATGAGCCTCTAAAGATCAGAGAGGGGGACGTTGATGATGGTGATGATATTGATGCTGATGAGAGTAATGATGAAGATGATAATGGTGATGATGAAGGTGATGATGAGATTGGAAGAGAAGAGTCTTCTGGTTTGTGTGCACAGGAAGCTAGTGAGAGGCGGACCAAGAAGACTCAAGATACAGGTGCCTCGACATCAGCCCCGAAAGCAGAAGAACATAGGATCCAAGACAAGAGTAATATTTAGATGTTTTATGTTATTTAAACTCATTTGTATTTGGATCATGTATAAATTTTATGTAATGAATGTTTATATGAAATGCAAATGGTTATGTCTTCATTATTAATTATTAATTCCTGTGTTACAAGTTTAAATCAAGCAGATCCAAGCTTTGAGAGGGATGAACATGATGTTGCTCCCCTCCAATAGATCAAGACTTAGCTCACGATGATTCTTGATCTGCAGGGCATTGTTAGGAGATCTGTAATGTACACTCCTGAAGAAGGAGAGATCATTCACAATCTCACTGACAAGCAAATTATAGAAATGTTCAAGCTTAATCCCGATGAGATTGTAAAGAACGCTCCAACTTTTATAGAAACCAATGAAGACGAGCTGAACGACATTGATGAAATAGAAGTAGAGGACATCAGTGCAAAGCACTATCCCGAGTACGCTGACAAAGTGGGAAATGCAATTCCAAATTTGGGTGACTCCCTGGTTGGTGATACATTTGAGATACTTGATAAGATGGAGCAAGAGTTTGAGAAAGTTAAAGGACAAGCCCAAGCCTCAAACCCTGATGTTGATACCAGAAAGGCTGAATGGGTTGCTTGTTTTGAGGAGATCAGAGCCCAACGTGCTGCTCCTAAACAGAATGTCTACACCAAGCTCTACAATGTGAAGAACATCACAAGGTGTCAAGCAAAATTATCGCGTGGGCATATTTTGATGATCTTAATGTTTACGCAGTGAAGGGAGAGAAAGGTATTGAGTATTTTAGATTCCCGCAAGATCTAAAGACTCTACCTGCTTTTGAGCTCAATCAGCTGGCTAAACCAAAGCTATTATACGCTGACCCAAGAAAGATGTCAGGCTGGTTTGAGGGTGCCCTGAAGAAAGAGTACCACACCAGGTGGGTTAACTTCAAACCTCAACAACCTATGAGGTATATCAGACGTTCTGAAGTTGATCCCATAACTGGAAAGCCAAAGATAGTGCTGAAGTGGAGTCCTCCATGTACAATGTCTAAGATCCCTCTACGGGAAATGCCACAGGACTTCACTCCTCACTTCAAATGATGGTACTATGATTGGATAACAGTGGAAGCTTTCATAGTTGTGAACAAAGAGGGAAAAATGGATACTATTAGGGTATTCGACCCGATGTGGCTTACCAACTTGTCAGCTGACGACGTCTACACTCTATACAAGTGGCCAATCTTCTATGACACGCAGGATATTGTACAAGCCCTTCAATTCCAAAATGTGATACGACTGTGCTTTGCATTTGAAATACATGCAGGAGTCATAAGATAGGAAAAGTACAAGAAGTATGAGGAGGTTATGAACAAGGTAAGATGATAGATAGATCTAGGTCCAAGGGGGAGTTTGTTGATACACTTATGTACCTAGATCCTAATCTCAATGTATTATGTGTTAAATTTCTTGCACTTATGCAATAATAGGTACTTAATGAAATAATAATGTTTAGTTGTGATTTATAATGTCTAATATTTCATTTTTGAGTTGTGTAATGCGTATTGACTAGATTATATAGGTTTATAAGTGTTTGAATTGATGTGCATAATGTTATGATAATGAAAACATTCAAACTTGGTTAAGTGATGTTCTCATGCGTCCGACTGGACCATGAGCCCAAACAGTGGTCATGCGTCCGTGTGGCCATGTGACTGAGTGTCCATGCGCCTAAATAGTCCATACGCCTGAATAGCTTCATGCATCTGACTCAGTCGCACAACTGAACATTCAGTCTCGTGAATGGATCAACCGAATGGCTCAATCGCACGAATGAACCAAGCTCATGGTTTAGTCGCCCGAATGAGCAACCCTAACCTATAAATACCACCTAATTCGTGGAAAAAAAAGATTTGAGAAGCATTGAATACACTTCGACTCCAAACGTACCCTAGCCATCCAGAAGCCTCTAAGTTTGTACTCCAAGTTCAAAGAACGCTGTAGGTCGATTCCTAATCGATTCCTGACGTTAAATTCAATACATTATTATTTCTACGTGCGTTCTCACTAATTGGATCGCTAATGAAATACGATTCCGCACTATTTGGTTTGGTTAACACGCTAATCAGTTGGTATTTCGTTCAAATACTAGATCCTAACAAAACATCAGACTATGACATGGAATTCAATAGGGGTTTTAATCACCCAAAATGGTCACGTTTGAGGTGACCACACATGTTTTCAAAAGTAAACGGGTCACGTCTGAGGTGACAAATTGTTTTAAAAGGATCACGTCTGAGGTGATCAAAAGTTTTCTAAATTAAAATGGTCATGTCTGAGATGATCGAGTGCTTAAAACGTCTAATCAAAGGGTTTAAGTGTGGAATGGTCATAAAGTCGAAATCATGAGTATGATCCAATTGCACGACTGGACCATGAGTATGGACCAATTGTACGAATGGACCATACATATGCACTAGACAACCGAACGGAACATGAGTATGAACCATTCACCTGAATGGCATATCAGATTGAGCCAGTCGGCCGAATGGAGTTGTGCGAATGAGTTAGTCGCCCGACTGAAATCCAGTCGGCCGACTGAACGTGATCGATTGAACCAATCGCACGACTGATTTCCAATCGCCCGAATGAATAAAGCGAATGGGTCCAGTCAGCCGATTGAAATCATATTCAGTAAATATAGGGCCATAGTTGCTCGCATACACTCAGCACCCCTAATCACCCTAATATCGCACACTGTATCGTTACTCTGGCGAAATTTTCACTGACTGTTTTTCACGTCTAATTTCGATATACTAACGAGTTCTGCTTGTTATACAGGTACAATGCAATGTTGTGTAACCGAAGTATATTTTATTTGAGCCCTAATTTGTGATTCTCGACCTTTACAAGAACCGACACTAAAAATGGACAAATAACCTAACTAAACAAAGCAAAATGTTAAAATCAAGGTTATTAGGTTATTAGTATAATGATTGCGAGTCAACGGAACCAATACACGACGTCTAATTTCAAGATTTGGTTCAAATTCTAATTTCAGTTGACCGAACAGTGAGTCATGTGACTGGACACCAGGATGAACTCCAATCGTGCGATTGAACTGGTCGAATGACTCAATCGGCCGAATGGATTATACGAATGAGCTCAGTCAGCCGACTGAACAAATTGCAGGCTCAGTCACCCGATTGAACTCCGTCGCCTACTTAGTCATCCGATTAAATCCAGTCGCATGCCAGGTCAACCGACTGAACATAGTCGCATGGTTCAATCACATGATTGAACCAGACTGAACTCAACCAGGTTAATTAGAACTAATTTTTGTTATGTGGTGATCTAACGTCTATTTGCCTTGTATGACAGATCAATGGCGGACAGGTGGTCCATAAACCCCAAGCACAACATATGTGCTCATTTAGATGCCACTACTTGGAATGGTGCCAAGTTTGCGGGAATCATTGCTTTCCTTAAGAGATACATGCTATACAAGGCTATATCCACGCTGTGCCCTCCCTTTAGGTCTATTCAGCAGGTCTTCTAGGAGGCGGCATCGGTTGACCATTCACACGAGCCTTACAACATCCACAGTAGTATTTTTGGTCAGGTGATCGAGGTCACAGCTGAGCATATATGACGTCTACTTGCTTTGGGTGATGATGTTGATCTCCCTACCAGACTTCACCCTCTGACTGTGAGAGGGTGCTTCCTAAGGATGAAGTATGCTGGGGATATTAATGCAGGTGTGCTCAACAAGAGAAACTTATGTCCCCAGTACAAGTACTTAGCACATGTCATCCTTAAGTGCTTAGCTTTGAGAAGGGGTGGGTTTAATGATCTTTCAGACCAGATTCAAAATGACTACGTGGCACTGGTTCTGAACCACCCTTTCAGCTTCTCGATCATGATATTCTCTTATCTGATAAAGAATCTGGAGGCTAAGGGTAAAGAGGGTTTTTGCGTGTACTCTAGGTTTCTCCAAATGATCATTGATGAGAAGCTACCCTCTCTACCTAAGGAGAGACAAGATGCGGTGTCGTTGGAGGTAATAGATGACATGACAGTAGGCCGCATGAAGGTCTACTATGGAAAGCAGGTCAAACCCATGGTGAAGAGACTCTTCGGGCATCTAGCACAGGTTGATTACGTGGCGCTAGGTAGGCAAAAGTTGCGCCATGAGGAGAGTGACTCTGATGTGGATTAGATTGCTCTACCATTTGACGACTATGACGATGACGGTGATACTGGCGGAGACACTAGGCCTGCTCCTACTACGGGCCCCAATATTCATGTTACTTCACCACCGCTTACTGATGCCACTACTTCAAGCTTTCACGAGGACTTTTGTCCTCCAGATGAGGTGGCAGAGAGTGATGAAGAGCCTCTTACAAGGACTGTGGGCAGCCGGGTGGTTGCCACAAAGAGAGGTTGAGGGCGGTTGGTGGATGGTCAGGGTAGTCCGGGGTTGCTGCTATTGACTTAGATCCCTCATATGCCCTGGAGCCGCCCAGCAGCCTAGGGGGAGCCTTAGAGTCGAGAGGCACAAGGAGGAAGAGGATGGCTCACCCCTACGGTAAGAAGGGGAAGCGACTAAAGTTTACATTGACCTCTTCTACCACCACAGCCACTAACTTAGCCACACTCTCCACAACTACCACCACCACTGCTACCACATCACCTACCACCACTACCACCATTCCACCCACCACTACTACCACCTCATACACCACTACCACACCCTCTCCACCAGTTACCCACTTCCCATCCACCACCACTATAGCTCATCCACAGCCATCTACATCTATACTACCCCTAATCTTCTCTACATCCACTACCACCACCACTAGCCATGGAGCCAGGACCTCATCACAGGTCCCACCTATTTTTGGATCCTCTTACCCATCTGTTGGCTTGGAGGAGCAGCTGCCTAACCTTTAGCGGTTAGTGCTGAAGCTGTTGGCGATAGATGAACAACAAGCCTCTCAACTTAATCAACTGATGGAGCTTAATGTCTCCCAAGCCCAAAGGATCGAGACTCAGAGCCAACAGATTGAGGAGCTGGATGAGATGCATACATCCTTAGTATAAAGGATATTAGATTTAGAGGTCCAGAACAAGAAGCTTATGCTGACACTGAAGGGATCCAAAGATGAGCCTCTAAAGATCTGAGAAGGTGATGGAGATGATGGAGATGAGGATGACAGTGATTATGATGATGTTGGAGCTATAAAAGATAGTCTATATTATAAACACAATGAAAGTCAACAAAATTCAACGGCTTGGTCAAAGTCAACAAAAGTCATACCCAACACGTTTGAGACGAGGAACCGAGACGAGACGTTGAAGTTTTAGATGAGTAGGAATTATATTGTAATAAATATATTTTGTGTGAACAAAATATATTTGATCTTGTTTTCAGTCATTTTTATGCTTAATATGTAATTTTGTATTAATTAACCTATGTCTAGGGGTTAAGTGCAATTAGTGAATATTAGTCTAGACTATAAATAGGTTAATTGTCATTAGGTTTTGGTTAGTGGTTGAATGACCAATAGAATGACCAAAGCTGACAATTCTCCCCAATCTATTGGTCATTCAATCTATTGTTCACACAAAATATATTTATTACAATGAAACTCCTAGTCAGTGAAATCTTCAATGTCTCGTCTCGGTTCCTCGTCTTGAACGTGTCAGGTTAGAATTTTGTTGACTTTGACCGTCACGTTGACTTTTGTTGACTTTGACTGTGTTGATAATATAGACTATCTTTTACAGCTCCAACCATGCGGGTAAAACATGGGATTGGATATAAATCTGATGGAGAAACTATATTTAATTTAGTTCCACCTCCTTCCACTTTATGTTATTCACCAATCCCCAGACCTCATTCAACAAATGATTTGATTGAAGCTACAGAAACTAATAATTTAATTGCAAGTTTAAGCAGTGTTAATCTTAAAGAGGTTAGAGATGTGTAGGATTCTCCTATAGGTTTAGGATTCCTCAGGCAAGGGTCTGAAAAGAAGATTAATGCTGATTCCACTTCTGATGCTCCAACACCAATATCAGTTGCTTCTCTAACTTTCTTCAACAAATTCAAATCAGGTAACATTCCTTCGTTTATACCCGTCACGTTTGTCAAAGAAGGAACAGTTGTTGAATCATCAGGCAATGAGAATCCTATAAGGGAAGCCGACATAATAGGCGATGTCAATCAATATACGTTGGAGAAAGATCTATGTATACAAGACTTGACAAGCTCGGATGATGAATTAATCACAGAGGTGCGTGTTGGTTCCTCACAGGTCAAGATGTCTCCTAACATTGTCAAGACACAAAAGCTTCTAAAAGCTTAATCAAGACCAATACATATCTCTTCCCAAATTGCAAAACAACCAAGTCATTCAGTGAAATCTCATCCCCTATTTAGCATAACAAACACCAAAACAAGCAAGAATCTACAACAACCTCAAAGCAATCTCTAATTCCAAACGCTTCACACGGGTCAGTCAGGCATCAAAAGCCTTTCAAAGCTTGTTTTGAGTGAAGATCTCATCCACTTGAATGATTATGAAATTCTAAAACAGATTAATAACGATTGCTGATATGTTTGTCCACTTAAACCTATGCCTTATCTTTTTCAACAAACAACATATGATTGTTAAGTTTCCATTAGATTCTTTAGAATATTAGGACCCCATAATCATTTGGCAAAAACCCTCACCCAACCTCAGAACTTCTTGAATTTTGTTAGGATCTTTATAGAACAAGGCTTGTGTCTTAGTGTGCAAGTGATTATTGACAGAATATTACATTCTGTGATGAATTCATCATTTAGATGACTTGACACTACATAGACCAAAATACTAAGAGCTCCAGGTCTATACTCACTTATAACAAAGGAGATGACCATTTAATCATGTGCTGATGAGAGCTCCAGGTGAGTACTATCGTACAGCAAATGAGATCATCACCCCAGGTCAGTACTACCGTACAGCAGAGGAACACATAATTCAAGACAAGAGTAATGCATAGATGTTTATGTTATTTAAAATTATGTGTATTCTAATATTGTATCAAATTAATGTAATTAATGTTTATATTTATTGTTGATGTTTATTGCTTTGATTGTTGACTAATGGTTGATGTGTTACATGTTTTAAATTAAGCAGATCCAAATTTTCAAGGAGATGAATATGATGTTGCTCCCCTCCAATAGATCAACACTCAACTCATAATGATTCTTGATGTGCAGGGGATAGTCAGGAGATCGGTGAATTACACGCCTGAAGAAGGAGAGATAATTCATGATCTCACCGACGAGCAACTCGCCGAAATGTTTCGACTAAATCCCGACAAGATTGTGAAGGATGCTCCTACAGTCCAAGAGCAAAGTGACGATGAGCTTCATGATGTCGATGAGATCGAAATTGAAGATGTCACGGATCAACATTATCCAGACTACACTGACAATGTGGGTAATATCATTCCCAATCTGGGCGACAATCTTATCAGTGATACTTTTGAGACTCTGGATAAAGTGGAACAAGAGTCGGAAAAGAATAAAGAACAGGCCCAAGCCTCGGATGCTGAAGTCAACATCAGAAAGGCCGAATGGGCTGCATGCTTTGAAGAAATAATAGCCCAACGCAGTGCTCCAATGTCAACTGTCTACGCCAAGCTTTACAAAGTGAAGAAACATCACAAGGTGTCGGGCAAAATCATAGTGCGGGCATATTTTGAAGATCTCAACATTATGTAGTTAAACGTGAGAAGGGGATTGAGTACTTCAGATTCCTACACGATCTGAAGACTCTTCCTAGTTTTGAGCTTAACCAGTTAGCAAAGTTGAAATTGCTATACGCTGACCCTCATAAGATGTCAGGCTGGTTTGAAGCAGCTCTAAAGAGAGAGTACCACACCAGATGGGTCAACTTCAAACCTCAACAACCAACGAGGTATATCAGACGATCTGAGGTTGATGCCATTACTGAAAAACCGAAAATAGTGCTGAAGTGGAGTCCCCCGCGCACAATGTCTTAGATCCCTCAAGGGAAATACCACAGGACTTCACTCCATACTTCAAATGGTGGTACTATGATTGGAGAACAGGAGAGGCCATCATAGTGTTGAACTGAAATCGTAATATGGAAACAATCAGGGTGTTTGACCCGATGTGGCTTACTAACTTGTGTGCTGATGATGTCTATACATTATACAAGTGGCCAATATTCAATGATGCGCAGGATATTGTACAAGCCCTCCAATTTCAGAACGTCATAATACTCTGCTTTGCGTTCGAAATACATGCAGGAGTCACAAGAGGGGAGAAGTACAAGAAGTATGAAGAGCTCATGAAGAATGTAAGACAGTAGATGAAACTAGGTCCAAGGGGCAGTTTGTAGATACATGTGTCCCTAGTTTCTGAACTTAATGTAAAATGTCTTTATTGTCTTACACATGTGTAATTGAATGGGTACTTAATGAAATGCAATGTGTGGTTGTGCTTATAATGTTGAATATTTCATTGCTTGGTATGTAATAACGCTTATTTAACTAACTATATAGGTGTGGTTGTTGAATAAATCTAAGTCAGTTAGTGATTGTGAAACATGTTCAGACTAAATCTAAGTCAGTTAGTGATTGTGAAACATGTTCAGACTAAATCATATGAAGTTCTCATGCGATTGCCCCATGCTAATGGGCCATACGCATGAATAACTTCATGCTAATGGACTAGTCGCATGACTAAACCAGGAGACTGGATCAGTCGAACGATTGTGACATGAGATTGGCTCAGTCGCATGACTGAACACTCAATCATGTGAATGGATGAACAACATGACTCAATCGCATGACTGAACCATGCAAATGGTACAGTCGCCAGAAATGAGAAACCCTAACCTATAAATACCGCTTAAATCATGTAAAAACAGTACACTTTTGAATATTTCGATGCCTACATGTACCCTAACCGTTCAGAGACCTCTAGCAATCTGTTCCAACTTCATAGATCGTAGTAGATCGATTGCTAATTGTTCTTAACGTTTAGATTCAATCTTTAATTGATTTACATACGTTCTCACTGATTGGATTGGCAATCAAATAGGATTCCGCACTATTTGATTCGGTACACGCGTAAATTTGTTAGTATTCATCAAGTACTCGATCCTAACATACTTTTCCTCTCTAGTAACCCCTGCATCTATCTCGAATGCAAAACAAAATGGTATAATGTTCTGGAACTATAGGGCTTCTACTATATCTTGCGCATCATAGAATAGTGGCCACTTGTATAAGGTATAGACGTTGTCTGCAGACAAGTTGGTTAGCCATATAGGGTCAAACACCCAGATAGTTTTCATTTTGCTCTCTCTCTGTAAGACTATAACCGCTTCACCTGTTCTCCAATCATAATACCACCATTTGAAGTATGGGGTGAAGTCATGTGGCATTTCTCTTAGAGGGATTTGGACATTATGCGTGGAGGACTCCACTTCAGCACTACCTTAGGCTTTTTAGAAATGGTATCCACTTCAAACCTTCGGATGTACCTCTTCGGTTGTTGACGTCTAAATTTTACCCACCTGGTGTGGTATTCTTTCCTTAGTGCAGCCTCAAACCAGCCTGACATTTTCCTCGGATCAACATATAACAACTTTAGGCGTGCCAGCTGGTTGAGCTCAATATCAGGGAGAGTCTTTAGATCATGTGAGAATCTAAAGTACTCTATTCCCTTCTCCCTCTTAAGTGCATAAACATTAAGATCCTCAAAATATGCCCACACAATAATCTTGCACGACACCTTTAGATGTTTCTTGACCTTCTAGAGCTTGGTGTAGGCATTTGGCTTTTGAGCATTGCATTGGGCTCGTATCTTAGCAAAACAAGCCGCCCATTCAACCTTCTTTAGATCAAGATCAGTGCTTGAGGCTTGGGCTTGGCTCTCATTCTTCTTTATTTCCTTTTCCATCTCATCATGTTTATTGAATGTAACACTGCTGAGAGTGTCACCCAAATCGGGGATCCCATAGCCCTCTCAATCAGTGTACTCTGGATAGTGCTCAGCGGTGATGTCCTCAATCTCTATTTCATCTACGTCGTTTAGCTCGTCGTCACTTGTCACATCAAAAGTAGGTGCATCTTTGACAATCTCGTCTGGGTTTAGCCTGAACATCTCTACAACTTGCTCATCAGTCAGGTCATGTATGATTTCTTCTTCTTCAGGAGTATAGCTCACTCACCTTCTGACAATCCCTTGCAAATCAAGAATCATTATGAGTTGAGACTTGATTTGTTGTAGGGGAGCAACATCATATTCATCTTGCCGAGATGTCTGATCTGCTTGATTTAAACATGTAACACATCAACTATTAGTAATTAATCAAGACATTCAAACATTTGATAAAGATATATAAACATTAATTACAGGATTTTAATACAAGATTCAAGTACAAAAGTTTTCAAATACATAAACATCTAATCATTACTTTTGTCCTGAATTGCAGGCTTCTCAGCAGGAGGGGCGGAGGATGATGCTCCTTGGTCTTGTATACTCTTGGTTCTCCTTTCTTGACCCTGAGCATAGGCTGATGCAGCTGCATCACCTTCTTTATCATCGTCTCCTCTCTTCTTTCCCCTTGACCCTTCATCATCACTGTCATCTTCTTCATCAGTCTCATCATCATCACCATCATCATCATCTTCATCATCATCATCATCACCCTCTCTAATTTTCAAAGACTCATCTTTTGATACTTTCAGTTTGAGCATAATCGTCCTGTTTGAGGCCTCCAACTCCTCAATCCTCTCCACTGATTGGTCATTGTGCTCCTGAAGATGGGTAATTTGTTATGCTTGCTGGGAAATCTAATGTGCTTGAGCAGCATTGAGCTCCACAAGCTGACTTAGCTGAGCAGCTCTTTCCTCATCAGCAGCTAACAGCTTCAGCACGATGCGCTTTAGTGCAGCCAGTTGTTCCTCTACCCCAATAGACGGTAGAGTGGGTCCTGTAGTGATGGTGGTGTGGGTTGATGGACCAGCTTGGTGGCTGGTGGTGGTAGTGGTGGATGTAGTGAATATGGGTGGTGGGATAGTAGTGGATGGTGAGCGGGTAGCTGCAGTAGTGGTTGTTAGGAGTATGGTAGTAGTGGTAGGGGGTGTAGTAGTGGTGGTGGTAGCTATGGTGGATGTGGTGGTGGTTGTGGCAGTAGTGGTGGCTGTGGCAGTAGTGGAAGATTGGGTCAAAGTAAATCTCAGCCTCTTACCCTTTTGTCATAAGGGTGAGCCATCCTCTTCTTCCTCAAGCCCTTAAAAACAGAGGCTTCCCCTTGGCTGCTAGGTTGGTCCGGCGTGTAAGATGGATCAGTATCAGCTGTAATAGCATCCCCAGACTCACCTAGGCATCCACCAACCGCCCTGAGCCCTCTTGCAGCGGCTACGACCCGGCTCCCCGCCGTCCGTACTAGAGGATCCTCGTTTGACTCCTCCTCTTCCATCTAAAACTCAGGGTGTATTGGAGCTGACTCGGGTCCACCAGGACTATTACCTCCTTGACCATCATCGTGGTCGTCGTCATCATCTAAGTCATCAGATGGTAGTTCAATGGGCTTGACAACAGAATCATTATCGTCGTGGCACCACTTCCTCCTCGCTGGTGCCACATAATCCTCCTGGGCTAGATTCCCAAATAGTCTCCTTACCGGGGGCTTCACTTGCTTGCCCCGGTATACCTTCATCCTCCTGAGGGTGGTGTCATCCATCACCTCTAAACTCACAGCATTGTCCTTCTCCTTGGAGAGTAAGGGAGCTTCTCATCTATGATCATCTGTAGGAACTGTGGATACATGCAGGAGCTCTCTTTACCCTTCGCGTTAAGGTTCTTGATCAGGTACGTGAATATCATGTTGGAGAAGCTGAAGGGGTGGTTTAGCACGAGTGCCACGTAGGCATTCTGGATTTGGTCAGAGAGATCATCGAATCCACCCCTCCTTGAAGCAATGCACTTGAGAATGACGTGTGCTAAGTACTTGAACTGGGGACACAGGTTGCTTTTGTTCAGCACACCTGCGTTGATGTCCCCAAAGTACTTCATCCTGAGAAAACATCCCCTACCAGTCAAAGGGTGTAGTCTAGTTGGTGAGCATCATCATCACCTAGGTCCAGAACACGTCGAATATCTACTGTTGTCAACTCTATCTCTTCCCTAAAAATGGTGTTGCGTATACGGTAAGGCTCAGTAGATCGGTCAACTGATGCACCTTCCCAGAACGCCTATTGTACAGATCGGTAAGATGTACATGGTGTAGATATGCCTTTGTATATCCTACATCTCCTTAGAAAATCAATGATAATCGTAAAATCAACAGCGTTCCTAGTGGAGACATCTAGATGAGCATAGATGTTGTGCTTGGTGTTGATGATCCACCTCTTTGCCATGTTTCTGTAACACGCGACACATAAACGTTAGAATTATCCATAAAAGAAGCACTTGAAACTTAATCTGTTTTGATATCAGTCTGGTTCAATAGTGCGATTGAACCATACGATTGAGTTCAGTCGGTTGAGTGAGCATGCGACTGAGTTCAATCGGGCGATTGATCTTGCGGTTGAGTTCAATCTGGCGATTGAGCATGCGGCTGAGGTCAACCGGGCGACTGAGCATGCGGTTGAGTTCAATCGGGCGATTGTGCTTATACGCCTGGTTCATTCGGCCGATTGAGTCATTCGACTAGTTCAATCGTGCGATTGAAGTTCAGTCGGAGTGTCCAGTCGCATAACTCTCTATTCGACACTTTAACCCTGAATCTAGGTCAAAACTTGAAGTTAAACGTTCTGTTTAGACTCTTTAGACTCGTAGAAACCCTAACTATCATTGTATGTCCTTCATTTTTTCCATTATACACGTTTATGTGGTCTATTTGATGGTTGTTACTTATTCCTTGATTTTAATCAATTTGGGCCTGTTAGGGTGTGATTTCACCATGCATTTTGTGTGATTTCACCATGCATTTTATGTGATTTCACCATGCATTTTGTGTGATTTCAATCACAAATTACCTGCAGACGATGAGAGTAATTGACTAAATCAAATTTTGGCAGAGTATTTGGGCTTTTGGGCTATTTGGGAGCGATTGTAGGGTGATGAGGATATGCGGCCGACTTTAGCCCTATTTATACTAATTTTATCTCCAGTCGGGCGACTGGACCTATTTGCATGCTTCATTCGTGCGACTAGGTCTCAATTGTGCGACTGGCTCAGTCGGTCATATACATTCGTGCGACTCGGGTTCAGCCGTATGACTGATTCAGTGAGTCACCTCTAGTCGTGCGATTGGTGCATACTCATGATCCAATCGTGCGAATGGTTCATACTCATGCTCCATTCGTGCGACTGGTCCATACTTATAGTCCAGTCGTGTGTATGACTATGAATTATGTAATTTTCCTTATGCACTTTCAAACACTTAATCTGTTAACAATTTATAACACGTTATGACCAATAATCATCTCATACATGACCTTTTTTATTTGAATAACAGTTGATCACCTCAGACGTGATCCTTTTGAATTTGACAACTTGTTGATCACATTAGACGTGATCCTTTTACTTAAAACAACTTTGCCACCTTCGACGTGACTCATTTTATTTTTGAACGTTTTGTCACCTCAGACGTGACCCTTTTGAGTGAGTGATTCACAGATTGAGTCTAGATGTATAGTCCAACTTTTTCCTAATAAAACTATAAGTTAAACAAGACAACTAGAAATTTAAAATGAAAATTAAGACATAATTTTGTATTTTAGGTGGGTCGGAGATGGAATTAAACCTATTAGAGTACTTCTAACTGATTTTACTTCCAGGACAGCGCAACTTCAATTCTATAATATCATTTCTCGTACAATTCATTAAGGAATCCTACAGGTATATCAGAATCATTTGGGAAATTTTAATTAACTATTTTGATGCTAGATTCTTATTTCGATCCGAGAGTCAAAAGCAAGTTTAGGAAATCATACTAGATCTACAAGGTGCAGACAATTGATTTTGACTTTCAAGAACTACAACTCATGATGATTTTCAGTATACTTTTCCTCTTTATCCATACACAGACTTTTGACACACATTAGTGATGAGTTAAGTTTTATTTATTTCAACAAGCAATTGTGGATCCCACGCTTATATGGTAATCAACGTTCCTCAGGAGATTTTGAGCGGTCTACGGGTATTCTCAAGAAAAGAATATTCTAAGAGCTTTCAAAGAGTTGCCAAGCCTCAGGTCAGTGCCATCGCATAGCAGAGAGGCGCAAACGAAAATGAATTCTATAATATTTAGGTTATGCTTATCCTCGGGTCAGTGCCACCGCACAGCAAAGAGGCACACAACCAATCTTCTTTTTAGAGCATATATTTTCTTTTTGCATATAACACACTAACAACACAAATTATCAGCTTGATTGCATTTTGCATTTTTCCATGTGCTTTGCTCCGTTTTATGGTCGTTCACACACATTTGTGGCATTTATTTTGCTCGTCACCCCTTATTGGAACTTCGTTGATTGTGTTAACCAGGGATAAGATGGGAACCCACAGCAGGTTGAACAACTTAGTTTAAGCTTGAAATCACCAATGAGGTCTACTTATCTATTGTGTTGAATCTACCGACACATCATATAATGAGCTAACAACCTCTAGGTCTAATTTATCTATGTTACCACAATAGCATACTAGTTTAACTATCATCTTTCCTTTTATTTTGGTTAGACTTTTCAAACTTAAACTTTGAATATTGCATTTTGATCTGTTAAATTCTTTTGAAGTCCCAAACAATCTGTTCCCTGTGTACTATCATTTTCCATAGACGTTGAATCAAATCACGTATTTGATTTCTTTGCTTTTGGCAAAACGGTCCTCCTCCCTCATTTTTTACGTAATTAAATAAGACAACTAATTTAATACTAACTAACCTATTCTCCCCCTAAAATTCTAAAACCGAAAATATTTTTGCGTTTTGAATTTTAATAGACGAAGAATTAAGAAAAATAGAAGAAAATGAACCAAAACAAAAATAAAAATATTAACTATACTCGTCAGACTATGTACTGTCTTCTTCTGGAATCACTTCACATTTCTATTTCATGCCGTTGACCTCTAACAGATATAAAAATCTTGGTTTATCAAAAGCTTTTGTGTAGTGGTCAGTGCGTTGAAAGTTCGTATTAATATTAACCACATCGATTAAATTCTTTTCAAAACAATCACGTATAAAGTGATATTTAATTCCGACGTGTTTAGTTTTTGGATGTTGGACAGGATTTTTAGTTACGGCTATAGCAGCAGAATTATGAACAAATATGGGAGTGTTAGAGTATTTCAAACCGTAGTCGTGCATTTGCCGTTGAATCCAGATGATTTGTGAACAGCACCTTGTAGCAGCAACGTATTCAGTTTCACAAGTTGACAGAGCAACCGATGTCTGCTTCTTAGACTGCCAGGTGACTAATCTTCTCCCAAATAATTGATATCCTGTAGATGTTGACTTGTACTTCAGTTTGCAGCTGCCATAATCCAAATCGCTATACGCTGTAAGCTCAAAGTCATCGTCATGAGGATACCAGAACCCAAGTCTTGGAGTACCCTTCAGATAATGAAATATCCTTTTGACACCAATGAGATGGTTGACTTTGGGTTTTCCTGATATCTGGAACAAAGACACGTTGCATACATGATATCAGGTCGGGAGGTTGTGAGGTAGATGAGGGATCCGATCATTCCTCGGTACATGGTGGCATCCACCAGATCACCATTTTTGTCGGGTGCCGCATCGTGGTTTGTAGCCAGTGGAGTCCCAGCTGCCGAAGCATTCTCCATATCGAACCGACTGAGAATCTTTCCTACGTACTTGGTTTGATGTAGAAATATGCCCTTTGGGGTCTAATACACTATAACCGAGAAAGGACTTCATTTCTCACATGGCACTCATCTCAAATTCAGCTTTCATTACTGCTTCAAATTCTTTACATAATTCTTCGTGTTTGGAACTGAAGATTATGTCATCAAGATAATTTTTTACTAGAAGTAAATCACCATCCTTTTCTTTGATGAACAGTGTACAATCAATCTCTCATCTACGAAAGCCGTGTTTCACAAGATGAGTCGAGAGCTTCTTATACCATGCTCTTGGGGCTTGATGGAGCCCGTAGAGAGCCTTATCTAGTTTGTAAACTCTATCCTGATGATAAGGATCCTCAATCATTCGGGTTGACTGACATTCACTATCTCACGGATTTCACAATGAAGGAATGCACTCTTCACATGTAATTGATAAACTTTAATTTTCATATAATATGCATAGGCTAGGATGATACGGATTTCTTCCATTCTGGCCACAGGTGCAAACACTTCATTGTAATCAATGCCTTCGACTTGTCAAAATCCTTGAACTATAATTCGAGCCTTGCTTCTAATTATGACCCCTTGGTCATCTTTCTTGCATTTCAAGACCCATTTATTGCCAATGACCTTAGCACCTTTTGGTCTATCCACCGGTGTCCATACTCCTAATTCCTTGAATTGAAGGAGTTCCTCTTGCATGGCACTGACCCATGCCTCATCGTTTAGGGCTTCACTTACATATTTTGGCTCAAATTTAGACACAAAACATCGATACACACCATCTTGAAGATATCCCTTTTCCATTACCGAGGCATAATCAGCTGAGTATAGCTAATTTTTAGTCTGTACTCCTAATCGAACATCTCTAATGACATTGTCTAAAGCATGATAAACATTTAGTCATGATCTTGGAATTTTGGAAACAACTACCTCACTATCCAGATTGTGAACACCAGGTTCAGTATCTGAGGCAGTGGGAGTGTGAGGTTCCAAAGTGTCAGAGCCGTCAACATCATATGCTTGTGTACTTGAAGTAGTAGGAAGATGTTCCTCCTAATCCACATGATTATTTTCCACGTCTTCATCATTAGAGGAGGAGTCACTTACCGCAAGTGCTCCGCCTGAAGAACTAGAAGACTCCGCTTATGAAGCTGAGGTTGTCGAGTCCAGTGTGGTGTGTTTAATACATGGTACATCATTCTGGTCGATAACTCATCCTCAGGAGGGGAGAGAGGGATGTTAAAGCACTTAAAGAATCCATCATAGTGGAAAAAGTATGAGGGTCCTTTTCTTGCAAGGTGGGTGGTGTATCTCTGAACATCAATGTTGCACCACACTTCTACTTGACCCGTTGAGTTGTTATAAACTCTCTTATTCGGTATGTTCAATCCTACGAAAATCCCTTCTGCGGCCTTCTCGTTGAACTTCCCTAACTGTGTTTTCTTCAGCAGCGTACATGGTGTGCCAAATGGTTCGAGGTACTCCAGATTCGGTTTACGTCACTAGAGCAACTCCGAGCTGTCTTTATCATGCTTTGATTCTTTCTCTCAGCAACTTTGTTCATTTGAGGAGTGTAGGAAGATGTGAACTAGTGCACAATTCCTTTTTCTTTGCAGAATGCATCCATCCACCGGTTCTTGAACTTAGTACCGTTGTCTGAGCAAACTTGCCTTACCTTCAGCTTATTGAGTGACTCCAATGTAGTTACCAGCTCTTTGAATGATATAAATGTCTCTGATTTGGATTTCAGAAAACATCACCCAAGAAAATCTTGAGTAATCATCCATAAATACATAGCAGTACAATCGCCAGTAATTTTCTTTGTACTAACTGGCCCAAACAAATGCATGTGAAGAAGCTCAAGAGGCTAGTCAATTGAATGAACTTTCTTTGCCTAATGAGACTTCTTTGTCTGTTTCCCTTTCCTACACGCGACACAGATATCCAGTAGTTGGAAGTTCTTAACATTTACTCCACGCACTAAATCATTCTGGATCAAGTGATTCATCTTCCATGGATTAATATGTCCTATTCTCCTATGCCAGGAGATGAAGTCTTTCTCTGTTGCCTTTGACAAGAAGCATTGTACATTTTGGTCGGTTGTGGAGGCCTTTGATAAGTCCAAGACATACAAATCGTTATATCTTGAAGCTGACATTAAGACTTGGTCCTCCGGGATAACATAGTCCTTTTTCAGAACATAGCAGTTCTTTTCGTCAAATACAACCTTGAATTCTTTGTCACATATCTCGGAGACAAAAAGTAAGTTATTTTGAAGTTGTTGAACATAGTTTACCATATCAAACTTAACTTTCTACTTTCCCACTTCGCCTTGTGCAGTTATATATCCTCCTTTTCTTCGAGCAAAAGAAACATGTCCCCCTTTAATTTGTTTGACATTAGATAGGAGAGACAGGTTCCCAATCATGTGCCTTGATGCCCCGCTATCAACAATCTAGGTATTTGTAGTAGTACTATAGCAGACACCCTGCACATTCAAAGGAAATGATTAGTTTAGGTTAGGGACCCAAGCCTTAACTGGCTTGGGTGACCCAGAGGAATCACACATCATGAACTCACTCACTGTCCATTTAAGGGTGGGGGCAGATCACTCTTCTTCTTGTTCTTATTATCAGACACGTGACTTGACTTTTCCTTTCACAAGCCAGTTTTGTTTAAGGCTTGTTTGTGATAAACAGATGATTGGCTTACAGTTTGAACTCTACATTCATTACTTCTTTTTGGTGGAGTAATAGAACTCCTTTTTGAAGATGTTTGTTTATTATCATAAATGTCAATTTTCTTTCTTGGGGTCTGATAATAAGGACAATTAGAAGCTATGTGCCCATTCTTTCCATAATTATAGGATGATCTACTTTCTACATGTTAGTGGAACTGTTTGTGTGGGGAAGTGTGTGACACAAGTGTGACTTTAGTCTGTTTGGGTTTGGACACTTCTTGTTTAGACGTTTTAGCTTCTTTAACAAAATTCATTGTTTGAACATTTTTAACATCTTTAGCCTTTTGTTCATTTGGACTATTGCGTGGAGCACATGGTTGGTTAACTGGTTTGGTCCTTTTGGGTTCAGAAATAGACATGTCTGAACATGAATTTACATTAACCTTTTCAAATTGTTTATCCGAATTCATAATAGGCATCTTACCTTTAGACTTTAAAGTAGCCTCATTCTGTTTAGTGATAGACACCCCCGGTTTACCTATGGAATCCGGATCGCTAACTAGAGGAGTGTACACCACATGATCCTTAATTGGATTGTTATTTACTGGTCTACGTTTAGCATTTAGCATGATCTCATGTGGTGGTGGACCACTTTGTAACCCAAACCATCCCCGTTGTTACGTTCTTTCACAAAGTGCTGGACTATGTGAGAAGAACTGGTCCAGCTGTGCAGTTTTTGTCTTAATGAGTTGACTTCAACTTCTAAAACTGCTTTTTCTTTCTTAGTTTCTTCCAGTGAGTTTAAATAGTACTTTATATCATTTTCTTTGTTAAAAGCAACAAACTCGGTTCCCCTTAGTTGTTTATTTAAAAGTTCTATTTTCTCTTTATAACTGTGCTCATTCTGTTTCAAAATCCGATTAGCTTCTGTGCACATTTGTATGTCATTTACTAAGCTATCATTGTGATTTAGTAGCCTTGAAATTTTAAATCTATGTTTTCTCTAAATTTGTTACATTCATTAGAAGCATGATTTTCAAAGAGTTGGTCTTTGGTACTTACCTGTGAAGACTCGGTTGAATCAGCCATCATAGCAGAGTTTGACTATTCGGGTGATGGTGATTCTGAGCATGTTGTTCTGAGATCTTCTTCAATCAGGTGATTGACCATATTTGTAGTATCTTCATTATTTGACATCACTACTTCAACTGTGATTTCACCTTCACTTGCAGAGTCGTCATCCAAACCCTCGAAATGATAGGTGCAATCTTGCCCTTCGTCGTCTTGTGCGGTCAAGGCCTTAGTTTCCTTGCTTGACGAGGTAGCACCACTTGTGGGTTTGTCTTTACGGTTGAAGGTTGAGAATGGATTACCATTACCTATCTTCTTGGGCTTAACACATTCACGTTTTAAATACCCTTTCTCTCCATAGTTAAAGCAGGTAACTTTGGTTTTATCAAAACCAAAGGTAGTGTCTTTTGTGGCTATCAAGTTCTGTCTAGTTTTTTTCACAAACTTCTTCGCCCTCCGGATAGCACTAGCCAATGCCCATATGATATCCATTCTTTCGAGTTCAGTTTCATCTACCTGCTCGTAATCTTCATCTATGAGATGGCAGTTTCCAATCTTTCGAAACTAGGCCATCGTAGGAGTAAACGCCGCTACTAGGAGATCCATGTGCTCTTTTTCCACCTCCACAGTAATATTACCAAGATTCTCGGTCTTCAACTTCATGGCATTTGCTTCAGGTACTATATATTGGGTGAAGATGACCCTGATGTTTCAGATCCTGAAGAAGTGGCTTGGTAAGGAGCTATTGAACTAGACACAAATATCGTTTAAAGTGGTGCTCCTAAACTTGTTGGAGTGGGAGATGAGTTATACAGTGAAGGGTTCTGATCGTAGGATCCTTTCTGTCATCTGTACTTCATCCTCAATTCTTCCCGTCTTAGTTTCAGAATGAAATCATTAATATCCAACTTCGCAAGCATATCATTTTGTCTCAGATTTGACACAAACGAGACCCTCTTCTCTGGAAATCCATCTACAAAACTTGACACCTTGTCTTCCATGGACGTGGTTACCCCATGAGTGTGCAGCTCACTCATCAAGTGGTAGAATTGATCAATGATGTCATCCAGGCTCTCTTTCCCTATTGAAGAGAAGTTATCAAACTCCTTCTTCAGAGCATTTACCTTTAAGGCTTTCACTGATGCATTCCCATCATACCTTTTTTCCAAAGCCTCCCATAAGTTCTTTGGTTGTTTGTTCTTAGAAAACTAATGGAATATGTCTTTTGGTATCGACTGAGTCAACAAAGCATACACCTTCTTTTCAGCATTATACTTCACCTTCTGGCTATCAGTCATACCACCCAAGGTAATTTTAACACCATCAGCACCAACCGGCATACTATATCTTGTCTTGATTGATTCCCACATATTAGGATCAACTCTATTTAGATATATCTCATACCTTTGCTTCCATTGTGGGTAATCATCTAGCATTATAAGTTTAGGGGGCTTACTGTGATTCCTAATTTTATTTTCTAGAAGTAAAATGTTCTGGATCCGTGAGTCCCTACCGGGAGTAAACGCTGAGTACTAATCTTCCATTTCTATAAACTTTGAACTTCAAACTAAGACTTATTCAGTCGTGCGAATGGAGATGTACGATTGGGTCAATCGTGTGATTGAACAGATGCGGATGAGTCAATCGTGTGATTGGACAAATGCGGATGAGCAGTTGTGCGATTGGACAGATGCGAAAGACAATGCGAATGGGATTGTTGAGTCATATGAATGGATGGGCGAATGAGTTCAATCGTGTGAATGGATGGGCGATTGAGTTCAGTCGTGCTATTGAGCTAATCGTGCGACTTGAGGCTGCTGGTTTTGAAAATTCGAAGGTTTTTGGTACTTTGACACAAAAGTACGATTTTTTACGAACCCTAATCTGTCATAAGCCGAAAAACGTGAACTTTTAGATCAGGAGACGTCGAAAACACTGTTTTACTTAAAAAGATGGTGCTTTTGAATGAAAAATGTGATTTTTACACCAAAACCGATCGAATCACACACAAAATCAACAGCCAAGGCTATGATACCACTTGTTAGGGACCGTGTATGTACGGAGTACTAACTGATAATGCACGTATACCAGATCAAATAGTGTGGAATCCTATTTGATTGGCGATCCAATCAGTGAGAATGCAGTTCATATCAATCTAACGATAAATGAAACGTTAAGAACGATTAGAACAAGATCAATTGTGATCTATGTACTTGGAACAGGTTTTCTTGAGTCTCTAGATGGCTAGGGTACGATTATGTACGTAGGTATTCAAATTGTTTCGTTTTACCACGAATTAGGTGGTATTTATAATTTAGGGTTTTCCAATCGTATGACTGAATCATGCAATTGATCCATGGGCACGACCAAAGGTTCGGTCGTGCGACTGACTCAATCCTATGTCTCAATCGTTCGACTAATCCAGTCTCCTGGTTCAGTAGTGCGACTGGTCCATTAGCATGAAGTATTCATGCGTATGGTCTATTAGCATGGTCCATTCGCATGAGGACTTCATATGATTAAGTTTGAATACATTTCTCAATCATTATTGACTAAGAATTATGTACACAACCACAAACATATATAGTTAGTTCACTATAATTTATCACACAATAAACAATGGAACATTAAACATTATAAGCATCAATCACATATTATATTTCATTCATACCCGTTCATTACATATATGTAATACATGATAGACATTTACATTATGTTTCTAAACTAGGTAGATATGTATCAACAGAATCTCTCTATCCCCCCTGTCCCCTTCATTAGCAAGTATTAATTTGTTCATAAACTAAAGATAGTAGTTTTTTCTAGAGTAGAGGTTTCAACCTATTATTGAAATACAGCAAAGTCAACAACAAGAAGTCAATAATTATATTTGTCTTCAATATGATTACGAAGATGGAAAACAAAGATAAAGAAAATAAATTGATGTCTCTCATTCTCTCGATCATTCATAGATAACTATTGTAACATTCGGGCCCACTTACCATCAATATTGTCAACTTTGCCCATAAGTAGCTCATAAATTTGCTTTTGGTTGTCTGGGTCAAACTTCCTAGGGGTCGCTCATCCTAGTAATGCTCTCTTCCAGATGTCGCAAATCGTATCACAACCATTCTTGTAAGGACCGTTTACATATGAAGTACTAACTGATTCTGCGTGTATACCAACTCAAATAGTGCGAAATCCTATTTGATTGGCGATCCAATCAGTAAGAACATAGTTCAGTTCAATCTAACAATTAATGAGATGTTATGAATGATTAGAACATGATCACCTGTGATCTATGAACTTGGAACAGCTTTCCTTGAATCTCTGGACGGCTAGGTTACGGTTATGTGCGTAGGAATTCGAATTGTTATGTTTTTCAACGAATTAGGTGGTATTTTAAGGTTAGGCTCTTCCAATCTTACGACTGAACCATTAGTACGGTTCAGTCATGCGACTGAATCATCCGATTGATCCATCCGCACGACTGAAGGTCCAGTTGTGCGACTGAGTCAATCTTATGTCTCAATCGGGTGACTGATCCAGTCTCCTGGTTTAGTCATGCGACTGGTCCATTAGCAAGAAGTATTCATGCGTATGGTCCATTAGCACGGTCCATTCGCATGAGGACTTTATACGATTAAGTTTGAACATGTTTCTCAATCATTATGGACTAAGAACTATGTACAACAACCATAAACCTATATAGTTAGTTCACTATAAGTTATCACACAATAAACAATGAAATATTAAACATTATAAGCATTAACCACACATTGTATTACATTCATACCCATTCAATGACATATATGTAAGATAAGATAGACATTTTACATTAAGCTCCCAAACTATGTACATATGCATCAACAAACTCCCTCTTGGACCTAGTTTACATCATTGTCTAACACTCTTCATTAGCTCTTCAAATTTCTTGTACTTTTCCTCTCTTGTAACTCCGACATATATCTCAAATACAAATCAAAGTCTTATCACGTTCTAAAACGGGAGGGCTTGTACGATATCCTGCGAGTCATAGAATAGTGGCCGTTTGTATAAGGTATATACATCGTCAGCAGACAAATTGGTTACCCACATAGGGTCAAACACCTGGATAGTATCCATTTGGCTCTCCTTTTGTAAGACTATGACTGCTTCACCAGTTCTCCAATTGTAATACCACCACTTGAAGTATGGAGTGAAGTCCTATGGCATTTCCCTTAGCAAGATTTTGGACATTGTACGTGGAGGATTCCACTTCAGCACTACCAATGAGATCAACTTTAGACCTTCTAATGTCCGTCTTTGCTTGTTGAGGTCTGAAGTTTACCCACCTGGTGTGGTATTCTTTCCTTAAAGCAGCCTTAAACCAGCCTGACATTTGTCTCGGATCAGCATACAACAACTTTAGGCATACCAGCTGATTGAGCTCAAAACCAGGGAGAGTCTTTAAATCATGTGGGAATCTAAAGTACTCTATGCATTTCCCTCTTTTAACTGCATACACATTCAGATCCTCAAAATATGCCCATGCAATGATCTACCCCGACACCTTTAGGTGTTTCTTGACTTTGTATAGCTTGGTGTAGGCATTTGGCTTTTATGCAGTGTGCAGGGATTCGACTCAACAAAACAAGCCGCCCATTTAGCCTTCTTGATGTCGACATCAGCGTCTTAGGCTTGGGCTTGACTCTCATTCTTCTAAGTCTCTTTCTCCATCTGCTCCAGCTTGTCAAATGTATCACTGCCGAGAGTATCACCCAAGTTGGGGACTACATTTCCCTCTCGGTCAGTGTACTCTAGATATTGGTCAGCGGTGACATCCTCAATCTCTATTTCGTCTATGTCGTTGAGTTGCTCATCACTTGTCAGTTCAAAAGTAGATGCATCCTTGACAATCTGATCTGGGTTTAGCCTTAACATCTCAGCAAGTTGCTAGTCCGTCAGGTCATGTATGATTTCTCCTTCTTCGGGAGTATAGCTCATTGACCTTCTGACTATCCCTTGTAAATCAAGAATCATTGTGAGTTGAGACTTGATTTGCTATACGGGAGCAACATCATACGTGTCTTGCTAAGATGTTTGATCTTCTTGATTTATACATTTAAAAACACAACAATTGTTAGTAATTAATCAAGACATTCAAACATTTGATAAAGATACGTAAACATTAATTACATAATTTTAATACAAGATTCAAGTACAAAATTTTTCAAATACATAAACATCTAAGCATTACTTTTGTCTTGAATGGCGGGCTTCTCAGCAGGTGGGGCAGAGGATGATGCTCCTTGGTCTTGATTTCTCTTTGTCCTTGTCTCTTGACCTTGAGCTGAGGCAGATGCAGCTGTATCTCCTTTATCATTATCAGCATTTTGCCTTCCCTTTGGCCCTTCATCTGCACTGTCTCATCATCATCACTATCATCATCATCTTCATCATCATCATCATCTTCATCATCACCCATCTAATCTTCAGAGGCTCATTTTTTTATCCCTTTAGTTTGAGCATGATCGTCTTGTTAGAGGCCTCCAACTCCTCTATTCTCTTTTCTGATTGGTCATTTCGCTCCTGGAGTTGGGAGATCTGCTGTACTTGCTGACCTATCTGTTGTGCTTGGGTAAGATTTAGCTCCACAAGCTGACTTAATTGAGCAACTTTTTCTTTGTCAACAGCTAGCAGCTTCAGCACCATGTGGTTAAGTGCAGCTAGTTGTTCCTCTACCTTAATGGGGGGTAGAGTGGGCCCTATGGTGAATGTGGTGTGGGATGATGGTCCTGCTTGGTGGCTGGTGGTGGTAGTGGTGGTAGTGGTGAATATGGGTGGTGGCATATGAGTGGGTGGTGAAGGGTTGGCTTTAGTAGAGGTGGATGGGAGAGTGGAAGTGGTGGTGGGGGTGTGGTAGTGGTGGTGGTAGCTGTGGTGGATGTGGAGGTGGCTGTTGCAATAGTGGCGGCAGTGGCAGTGGGAGTGGACGTGGTCACTTTAAATCTTGGCCTCTTACCCTTTTTGCCATAAAGGTGAGCCATTCTCGCAGTGGTAGTGGATGTGGTCCCTTTTTGACACAGTTGCTCCCGCTTGGCTGTTGGGTGAGTCCGGGGTATAAGATGGATCTGTATCAGCAATAGCAGCATCCCTGGACTCCCTGTGGCGTCCACCAACCACCTTGAGACCTCTGTCCGTGGCTACGACCCGGCTCTGCCCCATTCGCACCAGAGGCTCTTCATCAGACTCCTCCTCCTCCTCTATCTGGAAATAAGGGTGAATGGGAGCAGACTCGTGTCCACCCTGACCATCACCTCCCTGATCAGCATCGTGGTCATCACCGTCGGAGTCATCGGAGGGTAGAGCAATCTGCTCAACATCCGAGTCACTATCTTCGTGGCGCCACTTTGTCCTTGCTGGAGCCACATAGTCATCCCGGGCTAGATGCCCAAACAACCTCCTTACAGGGGGCTTCACCTGCTTGCCCCGGTAAACCTTCAACCTCTTGAGTGTGGTATCGTTCATGACGTTCAGTGTAACGACATCATCACTCTCTTTGGGCAGCAAGGGCAGCTTTTGGTTGATAATTATCTGGAGGAACCGTGGGTACATACAAAGAGCTCATGCAGAGGCAAATAAAACATATCTTGCCATGTATAAATGTCTTCAATGCCTTGATCTCTAATAACATGCCACCTTTCTGGATTTGTGGTGTATGTCCAAGACAAGATGGGTCTTCCTGATGCTAGAGGAGCTACTGAAGATGGAGTTGATTGAGCATCCTCTAGCTGCACATCCTCAGGCTGTTCTGATTCATCCTGAGGTTCAGAAGGGGATGCAGGCTTCTTCTTCTTCTTAGACTTTGGTTTAGAAGCCATCCTTTTCTTTCCCTTTCCAAATTTTAACTGAGAAGACTGGCCTGCAGCACCAGATTGATCTTCACTGTCTTTCTCAGTTAGGACTTCCTCTCTCTCAGGTTCAGATGGAGAGGGAGGTTGACCCTGCTGTGGATCATAAAATGAAGCTTGCTGAGCATTAGCAGGAGATCCGGGTTGTGTTGTGTCTGTTTGTTCAACCTTAACCTCCACTTCAGGTGGGGCCTGACTTGGAGTGGAGTGTAAGTTAGTGAGCTCTCCACTCTTAATCTTCTACCTGATTACCCTGATATGCTCATCCATAGTGGATAAAGACATGCGTCCAAGTCTCCTTCCGGAGAATCCATACAGCTTCAAGAAGCTCATCATCCTCTGCCTATCAGCAGACTTCTTCAAGCTCTTTTGGATGATGGCTCTTGATTTTGCAGCTTCTTCCCTCAGCTTCTTCTTTGTTGTCTTTCTTTCCTTGACTAACTCAAGCTCAAGTTGCTTTAAGTACTCAAACTCAATATAGTCATAAGGTAAGGGAAGGAGTGCATCTGCCTGATAGAAGCCTGTGGCACTCAGGTAGTTAATCATCTTGATTTTGTCTTCTTCCTTATCTACCTGAAGTTTTTGTTGAACCACATCCTCTTGTTCAGGACTTTCTTGAACTTGTGAGAGGGTAGGCATATCTTTGTACAATCTTTTTCTTCTTCTATCTTCTTTGACTTGTACTAGGAGTTCTGCATCTTCCGCCTCCTTCTCTCTTGACCTTTCCAGATCAACCAGCTTATTCAATTCATCTAAGCAGAGAGAAATGAAACTATCTATGTCATAGTTCCTAGTCTGCAAATAGTTAATCCTGACTGCCCTTAGCTCATCATTCTGAGTATCTCGTCTGGGGGAAGCCCTGATTGCAGACTCCATGAGTCTTGGAGACTTAGTAGAGGAACTTTCTCCCCTTAGCCTCGTTTTCCTCTCTCTCTCTCCTCCTCCTCAATCTTCTCAGATGTCATCTTTCTTTTCCCTTTGTCACTCACAGACCTTTGTGACTCAGGGTGGAGAGAGCTTTGGCCTTCATTGCTCGTTGTAGCATCTGAGCTCAGGCCAGAGAGAGGTTGAGAAGCACCTTCACCAAAAGGTGTCTCAGAAGGAATATGGATCTCTGCAGCAGTTGGAGATGATGAGACAGGGCTCTTATGTTATGTCACTGGGCCTTCAGTCAAGGTTTCCCCTATGAAGCTAATCTTAGGGTCTGCCTTAACATCCAGTTGACCGATGACATTGCCTGATTGCCTTAGTCTCCTTCTTAAGCTGAACTCTGCAATGATCCTGTCTTGGATTCTTTTAGCCAATCTGTCAGCTTGTCTTGATTGGCTTGGGTTGACAAGTGGCATGTTGACTAGATCCAGACCTTCATAGTAGTCCAAGTTCTGAAAATTGAAGACTTCTTTCTGTCCTTGAACTCTTATGATGATGAGGGCCTTCTTGTTGTTGTCATACCTCCACCCAATGATGTGATTGAAGGATGGTGAAGGTGACATGGCCCTTGGTATCCCATCCTCAAACAGACTCTGTATGAAGGAGTTTGTGTAGTCCACATCAATGTGAACTAGAGGAGGTTGCTAAGAATGCAGAGTTGCAAGTGAGGATGGTGAGTCCTCAATGTCCACTCTCTCTGAAGAACTCCCAGGTTCTATGGTTGTAATGACTTTCTCCTCCTTTTTGGTAGCATCACACACTTGCATAGGTGAGCTGGAGGATAGGTCAATCACATCCACAGGTTCTTGTGTTCCTAGTTGAGCTCTTCTTAAGGGTCTCCCAGCTAGTTTGTCCTTAAGATATGAAATCTCAAGTTGCTGATCATTGATCCTATTTTGTAAGGTAGTCACCTGAGATTCAAGGTGACTGACCTTTGAGACTAGGTAAGTGCATGTTTTAGACAGTTTTTGCACTTTTAGTCTCAGATCCCCCTCATCTTCATCAGAAGAATCATTAGGGGTGGAGAAGATTGGACTAGAGTCCTTTCTCTCATGACCAGTTCTAAGTTCTTGGCTACTGGATTTCCTCTGCTCACTGGTAGTCTCAGTTGAGATGTTAGTGGGCTGAGTTGCCATGGTTGAGGTCTTAATGATGTAATCACTTTCAGAAGTGAGAGACTCTTCTATATGGACATCCTGAACAGGTTCAGGAGTGTCCACCTCAGTTGTAGGTGACTGATGTGGGATAGATGTAGGAGACTCAGGAGTACTCATCTTTCTTTGAGTAGAGGGAAAGAAGAGAGATTCACTATACTCATTGAAACCTATATCTTCATCAGTATAGAACTCAAGGTTGGGAATGGGTTGGTTGAGATCTATAGGTTGGGGATGGTAACTGTCCCCTGAAGCTTGATCACTTGAGTGTTGAGACTTAGAGTGATGGCTTAAGGTAGTAGGGCTAATGAGCTCATCAGGCTGAGCATGAGGAACCTCAGCACTGATTCTTGAAGAGATGGGAGTGGTCTGCTCCTCAGGAGAAGTGGGAGCTCCAGTGTCCAATTCTTCATGTATGGTAGAGTGTATGGGGGCCTCCACAGACTGAAAGGTCTAAGCATGGGTTCGTTTGGATTTTCTTTGGTAGGTGATGGAGATTTGAGGCTGTGTGGGTGGTTGGGAAGTAGCAGGTGTGGGTTCAACACTAGCTTGTGCTGCTAGGTTGTCACCTTGAGCAATGAGCTCAAACACTTTTCGGACTAGGGCTGTTTCTACCCTAGAGAATCCAACAGTGGATTTTCTTAGTATTTTAAAGATATCAGGCTTCATCTGTCCCAATTTAAGAATGTTACCTGTTTCCAGTTCACAGTGAAGAATGTACTGCACATATCTAGGAAACATGTAATATTCTAAGGAGTCTAATTTGCAAGTAATTTGTATAAATAAACTGAGAGTACCTGAATTTGACCACTTGAACTATTCCATGGACTATGAAGGAGAGATCTTCAGGAATCTGGTCCCATCCACCATGCTTGTTTGATAAGCTATGGATGACGACATGGAGCAGGAATCTCCATTGGGATGAGACCTTCCCTTTCCTGAAGGTCTTTACAAAGAAATCTCCCTCATACCCCATCTACTCAAAGGAATGATTGATAGCTTCCTTTGTGAAGAACACCTCACCTTCTTCACATCCAGCTGAAGATGTCGGTTGATGATGGCCGGAGTGATAAAGATTGTTCTCCCCTGCACTGTGGCAGACAGTGCCTTCTCCCCATCCATAATGACCACTTGGCAGGTCTTCCAGAATTCAAGCAACTCATCGTCATAGAGTGGAGGATCAATGGTTAGGGAGGTGAAGTAGTTGGACAGAGATAAGAAACGGAAAACCTCTGAGAAATGAGGATCTTTCTTAGAGCGTAACAGAGCAACTTGATTGTGTTGTCTGTGTAGCTGCATGTTAAAGTTGGGATCATTTCTGTGAGCAAGGTTGGCCATTTTGAAGTAGCTTAGGGATGAAGAAAGAAGAAAAAAAGAAATTTCAGAGAGAAATTTGGGGTTTTAGGTTGGACGAAGAACAGATGATGGAAAGAGGGGGGAAACCGTTGGGTTTATATGTGAGAAGGATTTCAGATAAAGTTTAATGAAAGAGGATAAACTTTGAAATCTGGATGTCGGTCCCACCTCTGAAAAAGTAGTTTACTTTTTGCTCAAAAAGTAGTTTTCTTGGAAAATAAAAACCTTCCGAAGGTTAATTATCTTCGGAAGTTTTAATTAAAAGGCTTCCGAAGCTAAAATGACTTCGGATGAATTTCTTGAGAGAAAATTTTGTTTCGGAAGAAAAATTAAAACTTGAGTGGTTTGTATAGAAACTAAGAAAGCTTCCGAGAGTTAATTTTGCTTCGGAAGTAAATGGTCCTTGAAAATGAGTAAGTGTTTGCGACAAGTATTTAAGCTTCAGAAGATAATTTGAAAACCCTTCCTAAGGTAATTTCTTAGATAGTTATTTATTTTGAAGGCATGATTTACTTCCGAAGTTAAAGGCAGAACTTCCAAAGTATCAGAATTTTCAAAATCTAAGGAAAGTCTTCAAAAAGAAATTTTCATCTAATGAAAACATGAGCTTATGAAAGTGATGAACTAGACAACTTAGGACAGACATATTTTAAGAAATAATAAGAATTAGTTTTAACAAAGATCTACTCAAGGTTGATCATCCCAATAGCTGATATAAGATATTTGAATCTCTGTTCATCAAAAGCCTTTGTAAAGAGATCAGCATATTGTTTATCTGTGTGAACCTTGACTAGTTTAATTAATCCCTTTTCATAGTTATCTCTTATTAAATGATACCTAATATTGATGTGCTTTGTCCTTGAGTGCTGCACAAGATTCTCTATGATTGAGATAGCACTGTTGTTATCTATGTGAATGGGAGTCTCCTTGAAGTTTAACCCATAGTCCAGCATCTGATTTTGAATCCAAAGTACTTGAGCACAGCAGCTTGCAGCAGTAATGTATTCAGCTTCAGCAGTTGATGTAGAGACATAGGATTGTTTCTTGCATTGCCATGAGACAACCCTTCCACCAAGAAATTGACATCCCCCAGATATAGACTTTACAGTCATGTTGCAACCACCCTAATCACTATCTGTATAGGCATAAAGATTGAAATCAGAATTCTTCAGATAGCATAGGCTAAGTGTTAATGCACCTTTGAGGTATCTTAGAATCCTCTTGACAGTGATAAGGTGAGACATCTTAGGGTTGGCTTGATATCTTGCACAAGTACATGTAGCAAACATGATATCAGGCCTGCTAGCAGTAAGATACATAAGAGACCCAATCATAGCCCTATATAAATGCTCATCTACACACTCCCCCTCAAGATCAGGACCAAGAGTGGTTTCTGGCTATGGGTGTCTTAGCAATCTTCCAGTCAGTCATATTAAACCTCTTGAGTATGTCCTAAACATACTTTGACTGACTTATGAAGATGCCATCTTCAACTTGCTTCACTTGAATCCCAGAAAGAAATTGAGTTCCCCCATGGCACTCATTTCAAATTTGTCTTTCATCAGCTTCTCAAAGTCTTTGCAGAGCTTTGGATTAGTTGAACCAAAGATGATGTCATCCACATATACTTGAACTAGCAATATGTCTTTTCCTTGTCCTTTGATGAAGAGAGTTCCATCTATAGTACCCATAGTGTATCTATGTTTACAGAGATACTCAGACAGTGTCTCATACCACTTCCTGGGTGCCTGATGCAGCCCATAGAGAGCTTTGTCAAGCTTGCAGATATAATCAGGATGATCAGGATTTACAAAACCAGGTGGTTGTTTGACATAAACCTCTTCATCTATCACTCCATACAAAAAGGCACACTTCACATCAAGTTGAAAGACCTTGAAGTTCTTGGATGCAGCAAATGCCAGGAATATCCTAACAGCTTCTAATCTTGCCACTGGAGCAAAGACATCAGTGTAGTCAATCCCTTCTTCTTGTGTGTATCCTTCAACAACCAGTGTAGCTTTGTTCTTGATGATGATGCCTCTATCATCTTTCTTCTTCCTTAACACCCATTTGGTTGCAATGGTAGTCTTCCCTAAAGGAAGAGGACAAAGGTTCCAAACTTTTTTGCCTTTTGAATTGAAGCAGCTCTTGTTGCATGGCTTCAACCCAACTTCCATCCTTTAGAGCTTCATCAACTTTCTTTGGCTCTATCTGGGATAGAAAACAAGAGTGAAGACAAACATTTGCTTCATGGGTTTGTCCTCTTGTCTTTACCCCCGAGCCAACATCTTCAATGATGTTTGTGGTAGGGTGAGACTTGTGGATCCTAAGCTGAGGGATCGCAGCAAGTTGTTAAGAGAGATCTAAATTTGAAAAATTTAGATCTGGCATAGATGTTTCTCCCACCACATCTGCACACTTTTCAAGTGAAACTTGATCCAAGCAGTGTGTGACATCATTGATGTTCTCATCTATGGTGTGGTTAGTGGCATCAAGAAATTCTTGGTCACTGTCACCATCACCATTGTTGTCTTCCATAGTTGAGGTGTTCTTATCTAGTTGTAGAGCCTTTGAGCTGCAATTTGAAGGCATACTAGATGTATCAGCTGAATTTGTCATTGTTGGGTTGACAGAAACCTCATTTGCAGAAGTGGTTCCAACTGGAGTTGAAGATACGTGTCTTGAAGATCTTCCAAGCTCAAATCTTGGATTAGGATCATCTGTATTTAAATTTTCTACAGATCCTGAAACATTCTCATAAGATTTGTTAAAACAGTTGGTAACCAAATCAAGATCAAACAACCAATCCGGACCAGAACCAGCAACACAAGGTGTGTGTTCATTGAAAGTCACATTGGCTGACTCCTCAACATTCTAGTTCTGAGATTGTACACTCTATAAGCCTTAGCTTGGGAAGATTATCCAATAAAATGTCCATCATCTGATTTGTCAGCAAACTTGGCAATTTGATCTTTGGTATTCAAGATGGTGCAAGGACAACCAAATGACCTGAGAAAACCAATGAAAGGTCTCCTCTTGTGCCAAAGTTCATAAGGAGTTTTGCCATGAGTCTTAACTACTAAAACTCTTTTCTGCACATAACAGGCAATGTTGACTGCCTCTGCCCAAAAGGTGATGGGCAGTTTAGAGTTAGACAGCATGGTTCTTGCAGCTTCAATCAGTGTCCTGTTTCTCCTCTCAGCAACACCATTTTGCTAAGGAGTCCTAGGAGCACTAAATTGTCTTGTAATAACCTTTTCATCACAGAATGTATCAAGGATATGGTTCTAAAATTCGGTTCATTGATCACATCTTATGATCTTGACCTTGTGATCAGATTGATTCTTAATCTTCAAGATGAAATTCTTGAGAATCACAGGAGTCTCATCCTTAGTTCTAAGGAAGAAAACCCAAGTGAATCTTGTAAAGTCATATGTGATCGCTAGATAGTATAAGGTCCTTCCTAAACTCATTACATTGGTGGGGCCAAAGAGATCCATATGTAACAAGTGTAGGGGTGTAGTGATGGAGTTCTTTCCTTAGGCTTGTGAGATACCTTATGTTGCTTCCCTTTCAGGCATGCAATACAGTGGTAATCGCTTGTAAACTTTTTCTTTGGCATTCCAGTTAGCAAATCATGCTTAATCAGTTTATTCATGTTCTTAAAGTTTACATGGCACATTCTTTTATGCAATAGGAAAGACTCATCACTATTGGCTTTAGACAGAAAGCATGAAACTTCTCCAGAGGGAGAGGTTTCTTACAAATCCATCTTGTACATGTTTCCTTTCCTGGGGGCTCTAAGCAGGATATGCTCATGAGAAATGACCACACCAGGCTTAAGAACAATGCACTCATGCTTAGTAAAGAGCATGTTATGACTCTGATCACAAAATTGAGATACACTCAGAAGATTGTATTCAAGCTCCTTAACCAAGTTTACCTTTTCTATGCTGAGCTTACCATTTATGACCTTGCCCCTTCCAGAAATGTAACCGTCTTCATCTCCTCCAAAAACAACTGGTCCTCCATCAATCCTTTCAAAGTTCTGGAGTAGTGACCTATTGCTAGTCATGTGCTTGGAGTAGCCACTGTCTATGATCCAGACATTTCTGTCTGTCTTTAGTTGTCCCTGCACAAAGAGAATGATTAGTTACATCTGGAAACCCAAGCCTTGCTTGTCTTGGGCTCATTTGCAGAAAGTAATTCAACAGTAATAGATCCTATGGTTGTACTAAGAAGATCTTGAGCTGTTGTTGATGGAGAAATCTCAGTCACTTGGTCTTTCTTAGACGTCCACACCACCTTTGGAGTCTTGGACTTGACCTTTAAAACTTTAGAAGCTTTTGGAACTTCAGAAGTTTTGATGACTGAACCTTCGAAAGATTCTGCAAACACTGCAGCAGACTTCAGTGCTTTGGAAGAACTCCTTTCTTCCGAGACCAAATATTCTTCCGAAGAGAATTTTCCACTTCCCTTCTTGTTAAATTTGGAACTTCCAAAGGAAACTGGTTTTCCTTCCGAAGCTTGAATCTTCTTAGAACCCTTTGAAGCCTTTGTTTTGGCCATATGGACAGTACCTTTAGGATTGAAGGGACAATCCTTGGCAATATGAGTGATGCTATCACATATGACACAATTCATTTTCTTCTTCACAAGAGCCTTGTCCTGAGAGTAAGACCGTCTTTGGTCACTTCCCTTCTCCACCTTCATCTTTGCAGATGCTGAGACAGTCCTCTTGGGCTGAGGATTGTGCTTGGAGTTTGATGGTCCAGGCTATGCAGCAATGGTACACAGCAGATCAGTCTTCTTCTTGCTACTCAGATGAGTTGAACAACAACCAGAACTCTTAGCAGAGGAGTTTTGGTTGATGTCTTCAGTACCTACCACTTTAAACCCTGCAGAAATAAAAACTTGTTTATGCTTAGAGTCAAAAGTAGCCTTGATCTCTTGAGCCTTCCTTGCCTTTCTTTTGCTCTTTCTGATCTTCTTTCTCATGGACTTGGTCATCACAGTCTTCACTTTCTCCTCAGAAGGATAGTGGCCCTTCTTGGAATCCTCCTCTTCACTCTTTGTAGAGGGATTCTTCACTATCTCTTCTTCATCCTCCTCACTCATAGGATCTATAAGAGGAAGCTCATCTTCACAAGTTCCACACCTAGGAGATCTTACTGACAAGATGTGTGTGGAGGAGCTATCTCATTTGATCCCAGTCCCTGCCTGTTTTGATAGCACACTTTGTTGTGCAGGGATGAGGATATCATGTTCTTGAAGGTCTCCTTTTCAAGAACACTCTTTTCTGCCCTGGCTTTGCTGATCACAAGCTCAGCCTAGCACTCAGTTAACTTGGTTATGATATCTTTAATTTGAGTCCTAAAATCTATGTGTTCATGTTTTAGAACTAAAATGATTTTCTCTAAGTCCTCTATTTTCAGCTTATAATCATTTTCAGACTTTCTAAAATCAGATTTTAAAATGTTTAAGGACTCAACATCAGATCTCAGTTCCAAGTTATAGGACCTATACCTGTGAACTTTAGCAATGCATTTAGGAGTACAAAGATATTCTAATACCTTGGCTTCATCATGATCTGCCATCAGCGCTGGTTTGGAGAAGCATATTCCACCTGAAAGCTCCAGTCAAAGCCTCCTTCTTCAACAGCAACAACAGCTTGCTGCTTTGACTTCTCATTATGGAGAGCTTTGTCAGTGTAGTTTGGTCTAGATTGTGTTTGGCCACCATTTGTTCTAGGTGCCTTACACTCTTTGGCAAAGTGGCCCGTCAAGTTACAGTTGTAACACTTGACTTTGCCTTTGTCCAGTCCAAACTTTCCACTGGTTGCCTTGCTTGGAAACTTCCTTCCTGTCCTCTTGTAAAATTTCTTGGCTCTGTGAGTGAGAAGAGCCATCTACTGGACTATTTCCATATATTCCAGATCATCTGGATGGATACAATCCAGGTCTTCAAGAGTGAAAAGAGAGTTGCCACAGCTTTCATCAGAACACACAAAAGCTTGAGAAGAGCTTGTCTCTTGGAATGGGCTTCCTTGAGTATAGTTCTCCTTTGGTGTCTCTGGGAAGGTGATGAAAGGACCCTTTGGTGAGTTGTCAGGGTAGCATAAGAGATGATGTTTGGGTTCTATGCTATCCCTTTCAACCACATGTAGGGCTGAACCCATCTGATTGTTGGAGTTTCCAGATGAACCTTGCATGTTCATCTCCATCTGGTAGCCACTGAGAATCCCATATAACTCTGTCAGAGTAAGAGTTTTGAGATTTTTAGTTCTCTTGATCACCACATAGTAATGTGTCCATTGCCTAGGAAGTGAGGACATGAACTTCCTTACAATGTCTCTGTTTTCAAGAGTAACTCCTCCATCCACAAGGGTATCCACAATCTCAACATACCTGAAGTACTGCTGAGTCATGGTCTCACCTGTTTTGAAGGTGAAGTTTTCAAACTGCTGCTTGAGGAGATCCTTTTTGTTCTCCTTGGCTTCAAAAGAACCCTCATACATTAGTTTCAGTGCATCCCACAGCTGCTTGGCTGTTTTGCACTTCTTGAAACCTCTGTACATAGAGTTTGGAAAGGCAGTTTGAAGAGCTGTCATGGCTTTTCTGTTTATCCCTACTCTCTTCCTATCTTTATCTGAGTAGTTAGCCACATCTTTGGGGATCATACCAGCACCAGTAGTAGAAGGTGTGCTAGGTATGAAAGGTCCATTCTCAATAGACTCCCACATTCTTGAATCAAGAGACTTGATAAAACCTTCCATTCATAAACACCAAGTGTCAAACTCATCAAGAGTGATCAGTGGGGACTTGTTCATGGTTCCAGTTTCCATATCAGTTTTGGAAATGGCTGCCATTTGAAAAGTTTAGTATTTGTGTGTGTGAGGGATCTTAAGATGGTGAGATCTTATATCAAGAGCCTCGAAAGCTCTGATACCAATTGCAGGATCGTTGAAGGGTATAAGTTACAACACAACAACACAAAAAGGAGACAAACTAAACTTAGATCAAACAGTAAACTGGATTACCAAGTAGTGACACTAAGAACGCAAGTAATATAAGAGACAGAACACAAAGAACACAAGTATTTGGTTTTCAAAAATGAAGTATATTTCCTTCTCAATGTTCTATTACAAGTGTTACAAAGCATACTCGAAAGATACAAGAACATGAGATACTTATACAACATCCTACAGCCGGCTATACTTTGAAACCCAACTGGATACAATTGACTAGACACACACAAATCAATTGTAGAGTCAAAAGGCAGATTGCCTTTTGACTTATGACTATGACATGCCATAGCTCACATCCTTATGTATTAAAAAAGGTTAAAGTACATAAAGTAGAAAGTTACAGACTCAAGACCTCAATGTACAGTTACCAAAAGCATGGACCTTTTCACCAAACCATGTTAGTTGGTGACTTGCAGAGTTGCAGCGGAAATGTGTCCAGTTTTATGGAACAGTACATCAGATAAAGCATGTTACTAAAAGTCTTCGGAAGAAATCTGTCTTCATGAACTTGAAGCTTCGGAAGACTTTGTCTCTGAGGCTTCGAAAGACTTCATCTTTGGCTTCGGAAGATGTCGGTCTTGGCTTCGGAAGATTTCACACTTAGAGTATTTCTGTTGCACATGTGAAAATTCCGAAGCATTCTACTTCAATGCACTTGTGCAGCATGCAGGAAAGACTAAAAATGTTGAGGTTGCATCAGCCTCTTCATTAATCTCTACAAACTCCTTCTTCTGAGCCTTTGTCTTTAATGCCTTCAACGTCGCATTTTCGTCATACCATTTTTCCAGAGCCTCCCATAACTTCTTCGCTTGTTTGTTCTCAGAAAACTGATGGAATATATCCTTAGGTATTGACTGAGTCAACAAAGCATACACCTTCTTCGCAGCATTGTATTTCACCTTCTAGCTATCAGTCATGCCGCCCAAGGAAAGTTTAACCCTATCAGCACCAACTGGCATGCTATAACCTCTCTCGATTGATTCCCACATATTGGGATCAACTCCATTTAGGTATATCTTGAACATTTGCTTCCATTATAGGTAATCATCTAATGTTATGATTTTAGGGGGTTTATTGTGATTCCCAATTTCATTTTCCAGAAGTAAAAGGTTCTGGATCTGTGAGTCCCTACGGTAGTAAACACTGACTACTGATCTTCCATATCTTTTAACTTTGTACTTCAAACTGAAAACTTATTCACTCGTGCGAATGGAGAGGTCCGAATGAAACATTCATGCAATTGAACAAATACCAATGCGCCAATCGTGCGATTGGACAAATGCGGATGAACAGTCGTGCGATTGGGAAGATGCGGATGAACAATGCGAATGGGATTCCTCAGTCGTACGAATGGATGGGCGACTAAGTTCAATCATGCGTATGGAAGGTGCGAGTGAGTTCAGTCGTGCGATTGAGTCAATTGTGCGACTAAAGGCTGATTGTTTTGAAAATTCGAGGGTTTTTGGTACTTTGACCCAAAAATACGATTTTTACAACCCTAATCTGCCGTAAGCCAAAAAACGTGAACTTTTACATCTGGAGACGTCGAAAACATTGTTTTACTCAAAGAGATGGTGTTCTTTCGAATGAAAAACGTAGTTTATACACCAAAACGATCAAATCACACGCAAAATCAAGAGCCAAAGCACTTCTACCACTTATTAGAACCATTTATGTACGGAGTACTAACTGATTCTGTGCGTATACCAACTCAAATAGTGCGGAATCCTATTTGATTGGTGATCCAATCAGGGAGAACATAGTTCAGATCAATCTAACGATTAATGAGATGTTAAGAATGATTAGAACATGATCAACTGTGCTCTATGAACTTGGAACAGGTATTCTTGAGTCTCTAGATAGCTAGGTTACGATTATGTGCGTACGTATTCAAATTGTTATGTTTTTCCACGAATTAGGTGGTATTTATAGGTTAGGGTCTTCCAATCGTACGACTAAACCACTAGCACGGTTCAGTTGTGCGACTGAATCATGCGATTGATCAATCCGCACGACTGAAGGTCCACTCGTGCGACTAAGTCAATCTTATGTCTTAATCGGACGACTGATCCAGTCTCCTGGTTCACTCGTGCGACTGGTCCACTAGCATGAAGTATTCATGTGTATGGTCCATTCGCATGAGGACTTCATACTATTAAGTTTGAACATGTTTCTCAATCATTATTGACTAAGAATTATGTACAACAACCACAAACCTATATAGTTAGTTCACTATAAGTTATCAGACAATAAACAATGAAATATTAAACATTATAAGCATCAACCACACATTGTATAACATTCATACCCATTCAATTATATATATGTAAGACATGATAGACATTTTACATTAAGCTCCTAACTACGTACATATGCATCAACAATTCTTGTGTCGTTTAGGATGTTGGGGCAAACCTCGTCAGGGATGGTGAGTCCTCGAAGGTGCTTAAATGGAAAACTTTGGTATGTCCCACCTCCATGGATGGGATGGTAGGGAAAAGCTCATCGAGGACAATAAGTCCAAAGGGTGATGATTGTAACACCCTAGGCAAATCTCACATCACCAATGGATTAGAGGAGAACGTTATAGTTACAAATACTAAGGGGGCAGCAATAAAGGGACAGATGTCCTCTTTAGAAGTTTTCACCGGGAAACCAAAAGGAAATACCTAAGCTCCTCGTGAGAAAAGTCAACAATATTGGTGGTGTCACACCCCCAACCACGGTGGTTTCCCGCAAGGTGTCAACGTCATGAAATCACAATCATTGATCGACCACAACATGGTTTAGTAAACAAACATTGCAAATAAGTTTCAAAATTCATAATTGTTTTCAGAGTTGAATTGCGAAAGTAGTAGAGCTAACGTAATCGTTTTCAAAACATGACTCATACATAAATAAATGATCTGATAACATCAATGGTCCTAAATGCGACATGGTCCAAGCTAACTTAACTTGCTGTAAATGTCAAATACCTGAGAAAACATGCATGAAAATATGTCAACATAAAGTTGGGGAGTTTACAGGTTTTAAAATAATAGTAAATAGTGTAATGGACCACAAGTCTTTCCATGATTTTATTGTTGATCACACAATAATACAATATTATATAAGCATAGCAACCGAAGCTAGACTATAACAGTAATAGATTGCCCCTACCCATGCCTATCGTAAGAATGAGGGTGAGCAGGCTAATAATACACATGTTTAGACCTCTACTCAATGTTAGGTCAATTAACCCGGTTGGGTAGTAAAACCTAATAGTACTATACATGATTACCTTGCTTTGGGAATAAACTAGCAGTCTGATAATAGGGGACTTCATACGGTAACTAAACAACTTATATAACATGTGACATCATTGACAAGTAAATATGTCCAAGAAAATTAGTATTATGCATGTAATCTCCCCCAGAAGAAAAATAAGTAAAAATGGCATTGTGAAAACTCACTTGTGAAGTTAGTCAGGTTTTGTATTTCTAAATCTATGGTTTCTCTCTCTATTGCGAGCACAACCTCTATTCTTTCTTTTTCTAGAAAGCGGGTATAGAAGAAAAGGAGAAAAGAGTGCATGTAGTAGCCAAAATTCCATTTATAGGGAGGAGGATTTTAAGTTAAAACCCCCTTCTTAAGCATGTCACCTATTTATGTTTCACCATTGGTCATTTTTACCCCACAACTTGGATCTCGACTTTAGTTATGAAAAAAAATCAGGATGTTATGTTCCTATCTATTGTAATGGTGTCATCTACGCTTGCATGATTTCTAGTTTATTTCTTATACTTCCCTTTATTGTAATTGACGCAATCCAATGATTTTTTTCTATTTCTTTCCCTTAAATAGTACATTTGAATATGCAGCTTTGTCATGGAAAAATCTTCTTAGTCAATTAAGCTATAATGTATGAATAATGTGGCTTACTAAGGATGATGTTAGAAACTTTTTCATGTCATATATAAATAAGACATAGAATTTATTTATAGTTTTATTCGATATTTTAACTTCACATATTACATGGTTTAGGGACTTATATTTCATTATACATGCACATACATCCCATACATATAAGGCTATATCACCGACTAAACCACAAAGATATCATATTATTAGGTTTATTAGCCAAATACATTTTTGGTTATACTAACAACTTAATCATAATATTATTACTATATATATTATATAGCAATTCATGTATCACAGTAAAGTTTTTTGAGTTTTTTATTAGCTATCAAAGTTATAAAAAGAATTTACAAATGGCCCTTAGCTGCAAGTGTCATAACAATGCACTTAGTTTTTCCTCAACCCATGTGTGATGCACTTTGTGAGAGAGAGACCACGAATTTAGTTTCACAAGATGAATCTCTCTCTGTCTCTCCCTATCCTCTTTATTATCAAGTATTAGTTTGTTCATAAGCTTATGATAGTAGTTTTTGTATATAGTAGAGGTTTCAACCTGTTAATGAAATATAGCTAATTCAACAACCAAGAAGTCAATACTAAATTTATCTTAAAAATCATTGCAAAAAGGGAAAACAAAGATAAAGAAAATGAATTGATGTCTCTCTTTCTCTCGATCATTCATAGATACTGATTGTAACATTCGGCCCCTCATACCATCAATATTTTCAATTTTGCCCATAAGTAGCCCTAAAACTTGCTTTTGGTTGTCTCTCTTCCGAGGGGTCACCCATCCTAGTAATACTCTATTCCGGATGTTACAAATGGTATCACAACCATTCTTGTGTCGTTCAAGATGGTGGGTCAAACCTTGTGAGGGATGGTGAGTCCTCGAAGGTGTTTAAAGGGACACCTTAGGTATATCCCACATCCATGGATGAGATGGTTGGGCAAAGCTCATCGAGAACAATGAGTCCAAAGGAGTTAATTGTAACACCCTAGGCAAATCCCACATCACCCATGGATTAGAGGAGAACTTTATAGTTAAAAATACTAAGGTGACGGCAATCCAGGGACGGATGACCTCCTTGAGAAGTTTTCACCACGCAACCAAAAGCAAATACATATGCTCCCCGTGAGAAAAGCGAATAATATTGGTCATGTCAAACCCCCAACCATGGTGGTTTGTCGCAAGGCATGAACATCATGCAATCACAGTCATTAATCGACCACTACATGGTTTAGAAAACATACGTTGTAAATAAGTTTCAAAATACATAATTGTTTTCAGAGTTTATTTGTGAAAGCATTAGAGCTAATGTAAATTGTTTTCAACACACGACTAATACATAAATAAATGATGCAATAGCATGAATGGTCCTAAATGCGATGTGGTCCAAGCGAACTTAACTTGATGCAAATGTCAAATACTTGAGAAAACACGCATGAAAATATGTCAACGAATAGTTGGTGAGTTCACAAGTTTTAAAATAATAGTAAATAGTGTAATGGTCCACAGGTATTTCCATGATTTTATTGTTGATCATACAATACTATAATATTATATACGCAGTTCAATCAAAGCTAGACTATAACTATAATATATTTCCCCTACCTATGCGTACGGTAAGCACGAGGGTGAGCAAGCTTATAATGCACTCGTATAGACCACTAGTAAGGTTAGGGCAATTAACCTTGTTGGGGTCATCAAACCCAACAGTACTATCCATGATTACCTCACTTTAGGAAATAAACTAACGGTCTGATAATAGGGGACTTCATACGGTAAGTAAATAACTTATATAACATGTGAAATCATAGACAGATAAATGTGTCCATAAAATTGGTAATCTGTATGTAATCTCCTCTAGAAGAAAAATAAGTAAAAATAGGACTGTAAAACTCACCCATGAAGTGAGTCGGGTGTGAAATCTGAAAGTATCAAATGCTCGAGACAAACAAAACTATGTGTTGGATCAAGAAGAAGGTTGGTGCAACCAAAACAAAATCACTTAAACAAATTTTGGTGTTGCTTACAAAGATTTCCGAAGGCAAAGCTCTACTTCCAAAGATAAAGTATTCACTTCCGAAGATAAAGTATTCACTTCCGAAGATGAAGTCTCAAAGAAAGAAATCAGAAGACTACTTCCGAAGTATGATGAAAGAAGAAGTTCTCAAGCCTCGAAAGAGTCAGCCTCTTCCGAAGTATAAGTGGCTTCGGAAGTACTTGTTCTTTCGAAGCGATTTAACCTTCAGAAGACACTGCTATGAAGCAGTGGACAGAAGTATGGTCTCTGACACTCTGCTACAGACCTGTGATACTACATGGTGTTTTCTCAAAGAGCCATGTAGTTGACCATACTTTATTCCACTGTTCACCTTTTTATGTTAGTACAAGTTACCAACTTTAGTTGGTGACAAAAGGTAAGTCAACGACATGTCCTGACTACCATATCTCAGATAAAGTGTTATCTTAGATACCTTAAACTATAGCTTTGTAGTATTTGCTTTAGTTAGAGGATTCCAGCTGGTATCAAAGTATATCTGGCCTTAGGTAGTATATATATAGTCTCTCATTGTAACTCATAAGGACAGCTTGTAAGAGTCTTGTAATATTTGAGTTGAGAAGCAATATATGCAAGTACCTTGAAAATTACTTCTTGTATTCTGTTATTACTTATTATATTGTTATCAACTCTTAAAGATTCTGCTTTAATCGAGAGTGTTGGTTAAGTGAGTTTGTGAGAAAATCAAGTGTTTAGTGACAACAACCGATCCTACAATTGATATCAAAGCTTGTTAGGCTCTTTATTGTGTGATTTAACCATCCAAATCAACCTATTTTCCACTCATCCTTACAACTCTCACAAAAATGGCTCTTAACTAATCCGAAGTAAAGATGGGAACCATGACCAAAGCTCCCATCATTACTCCTGAAAACTTCAGGTCTTGAAGCTGAAGAATGGAAGGCTTCATCAGATACCAAGACAGCAAAATGTGTAACTCCATAGTCAATGGCCCGTATAAACCAAAGGTGACATCACCTGGTGGAAACGGTGCCATGATAGAAAAAGCTGTTGAAGATTATTCTGACGAGGACTGAAAGAAAGTTGACATCGACAACAATGCTATGACTATTCTGATGACTGCAATACCCAACTCCATCATAGTGGGGTTTGAGCATTGTAAGTATGCTAAAGAATTGTTTGATGCACTTGCTCAAGTGTATTCAAGCTCCAACGACTCCAAGAAGAACTCACTAAAGTAGCAGTTCGAGAACTTCACTTATATTGCTAGAGAGACCCTCAGACAGCAGTATTTCAAGTACATGGTCTTATTTCTTCACTTAGTCTGTGAAGATCACTCCTGAACTCAGAGATCTTATAAGAAATTTCATGAGTGCTCTTCCAAATAAGTGGACATTTTACTTTGTCTCTATGAAGAGGACAAGAACTTGAACACTCTTACCATGACTGAACTCTACGACATCCTTAATGGATACGGTAGAGATGGAGGGTAAGAAGGGCTACCAAACAAGCAGACCTCTGAGTCTTCCTGCTAGCACCACTTTAATGGTTGTTGAAGGCTCAGTACCCTTACAACCTCAGCAATACCTGACATACAACCAACAGCCATCCTGCTCTTCTGGACCTTACATCACTTTCCCTAAGACTCCAAGGTCTCTACAGGCTCAGCATAACTCTTTTCAGGACAGCTATGCCTTTGTCTCAGGAAGTGGACACTCTGGTGATTTTCAAAAAATTTTTGATGATCTAGAGTGTTTTAGTCCAGACGGTGTAGAGTATGTGGACATCATCCAACAGATGGCTCTTTTAACCTACAGAGCAAAGAAGTTCTTTAAGAGACCTGGAAGGCAATTCCCTCAAAACCCAACTGCCAGCAAGTTTGGGTTTGACAAGACGAAGGCCAAACGTTACAACTGTAACCAACTTGGTCACTTTGCTAGGGAATGCAAGGCTCCCAAATCAAACCCCGGAACCCCACAGGCCTCCACACATCCCTCTTCATCAAAGCCCACTAGAAAGTCAACTGAAACAGCTGCAATGGCTCAACAAGTTGACTAGAGCTTTATGGTTTAGGATGTGACTCCTGCTCAAGCTCTCATGGCCGGAACAGATGACAACCAGGTGTATGAACATCTCTGTACTCCTGCCTGTATAGCTAAGGTTAAATTATATCAGGATTACAATATGGAAATTACATCTGATATTACGTCTTTAAATATCTTAAAATCTAATTTTAAAAGGGCTGAATCTGACTATCAAAAGAAAATTAAGGAGCTAAAGAAAACTATGTCCCTATTAAAACATGAACATACCAACTACAAGACTCAAATAAAAGATCTGATATCCAAATTGTCTGAGGCTCAAGCCCAGCTTGTCACTACGGAGGCTCAAGCCAGGAAGCATGCTATTTCTGAGCAGAACTTTCAAGCTATTCTTGCATCATCCTCCAACTCCAAACTCTGTTATCAAAACAAAGGAGGGTTGGGGACCAATGAAATTGCTCCACCACATTCTTATGAGTCAATAAGACAACCAAGATATGATACCGAAGAGCAAGAGGTTCTAACTACTGACCCTTCTTCACTTGAGGTTAAGGATGAAGCAACAATAGTGGCCACCATAGGGAAGGAACAGGTAACTGTACCCACCTCTTCTAGTGAAGATCAAACCCTAACCACCAAAGCCAGAAGAAGTAGAGCTAAAGCTGCTAGAAGAACTGCCAAGAAAATGGCTGAGTCTAAGCTGAAGATTGACCCAAAATAGAAACGTGCCTTTATCTCAGCTGGATTCCAGGTGATAGGTACTTCTGATTTAGGAAAGGATTGTAATACCAGCACTCCTGTCCTACCAAAGGATCAGAAGTTGAAGGGAAAGGTTGCTAACCAAAAGAGAAAGACTATGAAACAGCAACCTACAACTCCCAAAAGCCTAACATTACATGCATCATGTGTGGTCTGTAAAACCACATGGCTCAAGATTGTTACTACAATCCTTCTAGCACACATTATGCAAATAATGTTAGAAAAGAAGGAGTCAGGGAAGGTTTCTCGTTTTGACCTTATCAGATGGTCCAAGTGATGAAAAAGGGAATGCTAGTTTCTAAAGCCAGGTTGTCTTCAGAAAAAACTCCTTCTTCCAAAGGGAAAATGGCTTCGGAAACAAAAGCTACTAAAGTTCGGAAAAGCAAGAAAGCTCCCTTGAAACCATCCCAAAAGAAGACTGCCTTGGAAGAAAAGGTTGTGAAGGTTTCTTTCGAAAAGAAAGAAGCTTCGGAAGAATGCCAAGCTGCAAAAGCTTCAACAAGGTCATCCTCTATGATCAACCAAAGGATGGATTGGAAGATCAAGGAAGATGTTGCAGCCCAAACCTCTTCTTCAAAGACATCCATTGAACCCCCATGCTTAACTTTTGGTTCAATTATGTCACTATCATTGGAAGAACCCAAGACCAACAAGGCTTGGGTTTCCAATCAAAAGTAACAATCTTATCTTTTGTGCAGGGACATCCATATGACAAGAACAACAATGTCTGGATTGTAGACAGTGGATGCTCTAGGCACATGACAGGGAACAGATCTCTCCTTCAATAGTTTCAACACTATGATGGAGGTCCTGTCCAATTTGGAGGTGAGGCTAGAGGATATATTTCAGGCAGAGGGAGTATATCCAATGGTAAGTTAAAAGTTGACAAATTTAACTTTGTCAAACAACTTGAACATAATCTGTTAAGTGTTTCTCAGTTCCGTGATCAAAAGCACCAGATGCTTTTCATAGAGCATGAGTGCATTATCCTCAAAACAAGGATGACAATTCCTCCAGAATTGGTGCTTTTTAGATCTCCCAGGAAAGGGGATATGTACAAGCTGGATATGAACAATGCTTCCCCAATGGGTGAAGTATCATGCTTTCTTTCCAAAGCTGATGGTGACAAGTGAACACTTTGGCATAAACGTATGTGTCATGTAAATTTTAAGACAACGAATAAATTGGCTAAAAATAACTTGTTACATGGTTTGCCTAAAAAGGAATTTTTCTGCAAAGACAACTATGTTGCATACCTGAAAGGGAAGCAACACAAGACCTCTCATAAATCCAAAAGTGTTAACTCCATCACTACTCCATTACACTTATTACACATGGATCTTTTTGGTCCCACAAGTATAATGAGCATTGGAAGGAAATCATACTGCCTTGTGATAGTTGATGATTTTACAAGATTTACATGAATATTCTTTTTAAGAACTAAAGATGAAACTATTGAAACATTAAAATCTTTTAATCTTAAAATAGAAAATCAAATTGATCACAAGGTTAAGATTATTAAAAGTGATCAAGGGACTGAGTTTAAGAACTTCGTTCTTGACTCATTCTATAACTCAAAAGTGATTGCCAGACAATATAGTGCTCCTAGAACTCCTTAACAAAATGGTGTTGCTGAGAGGAGGAACAGGACACTTATTGAGGCTTCTCGAACTATGTTAGTTGATTCCAAACTACCTCTAACATTCTGGGCAGAGGCAGTCAGCACTTCATGCTATGTGTATAATAGAGTACTTGTAGTTAAGCCACATGGAAAAATCCCTTATGAGCTATGGAACAATAGGCCACTGTTCATTGGCTTTCTGAGGTCCTTTGGCAGTATGTGTACCATACTTAACACAAAGGACAATTTAGCAAAAATTTTTGAAAACTCGGATGATGCTATCTTTGTTGGATACTCTTCTAGCTCCAAAGCTTACAGAGTATACAACATTAAGAACGAACAATTTGAGGAGTCATCCAATATAGTTGTTAATGAGCACACTCCTTGTGTTAGGGGGAATGGCCCTGATCATATCTTTGATTTAGAATTGTTTCCAAACTATTCTAAACCTTCTTGTGAGAATGTTTCAGTTGGAACAGGTGCTCAAAATGATGTTGCTACTCATGTTGATCAACTGTTTGAGCTACCCAGACCTCTTCCAAGTTCTCCAAGACATGCAACAAATCAAGCTCCCACTATTCATAGATCAAAAAGTATAACCATATCCAAGAATAGTGAAGCTTCAGCCAATGAATCACCTGTTGATCCTCAAAACTCATCAGGTGATCCCACACAACACCAAGCTGAGGGAGGTAGCATTTTGAAGGAACATGTGACTATTAATGCTACTTCACAGTCAACAATTGATGATGGTTCTCTTCATTCAATCAGTCCTTATTGTATGAACTTGAAACAATAGCTGGACAAAGTGTTCCAGTCCCTGTGCAAAATATGTCTAACCTAGACTTATCTTGGCAGCTAGAAGTGATTGCTCGTTTATGGATTCACAACACTCATCCAGCTGAGAACATCATTGGGGATGTCTCTGAAGGTGTGAGAACAAGAGGGCAGACTCATCATGGGAATGTCTGCTTGTACTCATGCTTCTTATCCTAGATGGAACCCAAGAAGGTGGAAGACGCCTTAAAGGATAGTAGCTGGGTTGAATCAATGCAAGAGGAGTTGCTTCAATTCAAAAGAAAGAAGGTTTGGAACCTATGTCCGCTACCATCTGGTCAATTACCAATAGGCACTAAATGGGTTTTCAGGAACAAAAGAGATGACAGAGGCTTCATCATCAAGAACAAGGCAAGACTGGTAGTTCAAGGATACACTCAAGAGGAAGGAATTAATTATACTGAAGTCTTTGCACCTATTGAGAGACTTGAGGCAGTTAGGATCTTCCTTGCTTATGTTGTTCCCAAGAACTTTACTGTCTACCAGCTTGATGTCAAGTGTGTCTTTCTATATGAGGATATAGATAGGGAAGTGTATGTGTGCCAACCTCCAGGATTTGAAGACCCACAGCATCCTCACTATCTGTGCAAATTGGATAAAGCTCTATATGGGTTGCACCAAGCACCAAGGTTGTGGTATGAGACTTTGTCTCAATTTCTCCTCAAGAATGGCTACACCAGAGGAACCATTGACAAGACTTTATTCATAAGGAAGTCTAGTAAAGACATTTTGCTTGTTCAAGTCTATGTTGATGACATCATATTTGGCTGTTCAAATGACCAAATGTGCAAAGACTTTGAAAGCATTATGAAGAAGAAGTTGAGATGTGTTCCATGGGAAAAATGGATTTTTTCCTTAGAATTCAAGTGAAGCAACTGAAGGAAGGATTTATCATTAATCAATCTAGGTATGTTAATGACATCTTAGAAAGATTTAAGATGAAAGATTGCAAGCCAGCCAAGACACCCATACCTAGAAACCATAATCTTTGTACTAACCTTGAGGGGGAGGATACTAATCAACATTGGTATAAGGAGATTATTGGTTCTCTGATGTATCTTACAGCCAGTAGACCAAATATTATGTTTGCAACTTGCATCTGTGCAAGATATCAGGCTACTCAAAGGTGTCTTACCTAGCTGCTGCCAAGAGAATCCTCAGATACCTCAAAGGAGCACCTAAACTAGGTCTTTGGTATCCTAGAAACAATGATTTAAATCTCTATGGATACTCTGACTGTGACTATGGTGGCTGCAACATTGAAAAGAAAATCAACATCAGGAGGATGTCAATTTCTTGGTGGAAGGATCATCTCATGGCAATGTAAGAAACAATGTTGTGTCTCTACATCAACTGCTGAAGCTGAATACATTGTTGCTGCTAGTTGTTGTGCTCAGCTATTATGGATTCAAAATCAGATGTAAGACTACGGATTCAACCTTATGTGTACTCCTATCCATATTGATAACAATAGTGCTATCTCCATCACTGAAAACCCAGTGAAGCACTTGAAGACAAAGCACATTGATATCAGGTACCATTTCATTAGAGATATTCATGAAAAGAATCTAATTAAACTAATCAAAGTTGATTCAAATGAACAATATGCTGATCTATTCACCAAAGCTTTTGATGAACAAAGATTTAAGTATCTTATAACAGCTATTAGGATGATAACATTGATTAGATTACCTCTTTTGAAAACCATTTAATGTGTAAAGTCTTATGTCAATAAAAATTATGCCATGTTACAAAAGATCTCTATGAAGCTTCTAAGTATAAATTTCTTCCGAAGAGAATTAACCCTCGGAAGTTATCTTCATATCTTCCGAAGCAAAATTTCTCCAAGGATAATTTTCTTCTCGGAAGAGTTTTTAGTCTTGGAAGAAGCGATTGATTTCATATCAGATTTACTTCCAAAGCTTCCAATATCTCTCCATTCGAAAAGCAATCTCTACTCTCGGAAGTAAACTTTACCTTCAGAAATAGGAATTACCTTCGGAAGACAAATTACCTTCGGAGATGTTTTATATTCGGAAGAGAGATTTTACTGTTCAATGGAAATCTTTTGGGCCCCACACTATAAAAAGCAAAGATTTTGTTCATGATGTCGGATTATTTAACTGAATTAAAGCTTACCGCCCCTGTCACTTCATCCACTAAACCGTCATTTCACCTTATCCTAACACTTTACCGCCATTCCATCCTCTTTTAAATTATCCCGACTATTCACTCTCATCTTCTTACCACAAATTTTACAACCCTAATAGTTTCCCCACTTCCAAATTCACCCACACTCAAACTGCTTTACCTTCACTTTTACAATGGCCCTAAATCCTCAACACAACCAAGTTGTTCTTGATTCTTCAAGAGATGTGGACTTCTTTGAAATCAACTCCTTCCTCACCCAATTATCCTACTACATAGCCTTGACTGTAAATCCCATAGTTTACCTCAACCACATGATTGAATTTTGGGGAAACATACAGGTCAAAACCCTAAATGGGGCTCGTGTAATACGATCCCGCATTTGTGGCCAAGAGTTGGTCATCTTTGAACAACTCATCAGGGAGCATCTGGAGCTTCATGATGAAGGTGCCCCTACTGAGTTCCCCAAGGCAGATTTAGACAGCACATGCATCCTCATGGTATATGGTGGAGATGTGAGCAGGTCGTCTGTCTACAAATACAACTTCTCCTATAATTGGAAGTTCCTCCTGCACATTGTCCTTCACCGCTTGTCAAACAAATCTTGAAACCTTCAGAAGGAAACACTCTTTATGTATCCCAGATTTCTTCAGCACATCATTAATTGTGAGTTGGACTAGAGTCGGCTTGTCTGTGCAGCCACTCTGTCTATCCCTTACATGAGGCCAACCATCTTCAAGACATTTAAGAGGGTATCCACCAACTTCATTGGAAGGTACACTTCTCTACCTCCTAGTATGACTGAGCACATCGCTCCTCATGACATCCCTATTCACCCCACAGGTGATGAACCCACACCAACAACTGCAACCACAATGCTAACACTACCTTCTCCTCCCATACCATTACCTAAACAAGACGTCCCAAACAAACCCTTGTTTAGTCTACTCTGATTGAACAAGCTCCTCATGTTCAACCTAAAAGGCTAAAGTGGAACATGGGCTCCCACTCAGTCTGAGGTCCCACCTTCCTTCACCATTGACCTCAATATGGGTCATGAGTCTCCTCAGTCTCAAACCCATGAGCCCATTACCCAATCTGAAAGCCCTTAGAGTGAGTCTTTACACTCCTCTAAGCAGCCAATAAGGGATAGCCCAATCAGAGGGTCAATGCCTGTAGACATTGACCAAGGTCCCGGGTCAGTAGGTTTAACCTCCTTATCTTTCACTGTCCTTCTCTTTAAAACTGATAAAGAGATAACATCTCTCCATGGCAATGATGTTGATCTACAACACCCTCTCCAAGATCAGCAGAGCCTAGAGATACCTCTTATCTCTAGCCCCCATCAGAAAACCATTAATGAGGTGAGTCCTACTGATGTGGAGGGGACTCATGCAGATTCAGTTGTCACTACAGAAGGTGCCTCAATGGACCTTATAGATAGTGGTAACAATTCTAAGGCTGAATCTGCGGCAACCATGCGTATTGATGACTTTGCAATAGACATCACTAAGCAAGGGAAACCAGGGTGCCAAGAAACCATATCTGGTGGTGAGGCTGAACATACTAGGTATGTTACCTCATCTCCCCGTGATTCTTTAAAAAAAGTTGAGGCAAGCATGAAACTCTTCCTCATAGACCTGCTACCTAAAATCTCAAACCTTGAATCCAAGGTTAGGACTTTAGAAGAAAGGTCCGCCACTCAGCAACTTGAGATTGACAATCTCAAGGCTCAACTAGCTGAGAAACAGATTAAGAGATCTGTTAGGCATGTACCTATTCATGTCTCCTTGACCTCTTCCTCCCGCTCATCTACCTCTCAAGATGATGCTACCAAAAAAAGAGAGAGTGTTCAGAGACAAACATATGAGGACCCACAGAGCCAATCTTCAACTTCTAAATATTTGGCTCTTATCACAACTTCTTCTGAGCCATCTCAAGTCACTTTAACTATTGATTCAAGGATGCTCAGAGATCTCTACAGCTTCTTTTCTTAGTTCATATTGAGATCTGCTCGTGATCAACCAAGTCTTGATGCTGCCATGATTTACTTTGGAGCTGAAGAGCTTTAGAGCCTTACTGCACCTTCTACCACTGTGGAAGAAGTTGGTCAACCTAACATCCACATGGAACCTAAGATTTAATTCGAAGGGGCAATGAGGACTGATGGCCAAGCAACTGAAACAGTTGGGACAGAATCTGCATTCCCTCTTACTTCTAAAGTTGAAGTTAAAGCCTCGGAAGAACAAGCTGAATCTTCCGAAGCTGAAATGGAAGCTGTGGAAGGACTGTTCAAAATGTCCAAGGAAATGATCATCACAGATGCAATCCTAGAAATGGCATATGAGGTGAACAGTGAAGACTTTCTGGATCAACCTCCTGTCCAGACACCATCTCTACCTCTCACACAATCAGTATCCACTATCCAAGAACCACCAAAGTCAAGTTCCTCAAAAGATACCAAAGGAAAAAGGAAGATGACTACAGAAGAGCTTCAAGAAGAGGAGAAGATTGAAAAGATGAAAAGAAAAGGGACACTTCCAACTGGGAAGCTATTGGTTGCTAGTACAAAAGTAGCTGCAGCCAACCAGGAGGTTGTCAACAACAAAAGGAGAGAAGAGATCATTGACCGGCTCATTCAGCTCGGAGCTGCCAATGAAGAAACACTCCTGCTACCATTAGAGGAGTTGGTGAAACTGGAAAAGGCAACCAAGTTGCAGCAGGAAGCAGCAAGGTTGGCCTCAGAAGAAGAGAAGGAAAAGGAACAAAGGGAAGCTGACTTGTAGCTCAGGAGGGAAAGGATATATTTCCTAACCTCCAGAGGCTTCTTTCTTCAAGAACTTTCTCCACACAATGATGAAACGATCCTTTGGCTCGTCAACAAAGAGCATGATCAAATGGAGAAAGAAAGAAAAAGAGTTGCAAGAGACAAGTTGAAGGAGAGAAGAAAAAGAAAGAGGAAGAAGCAAGGGCATTTGCAACTAGGAAGATAGGTGACAAAGCCTAGATGAAAGACTATCTCCGGGCTCACGGCTTCTCTGGAAGGCAGGGTTGGTCCCATGTCTGGAAGGACACTCCAACGAGTTTTCAGCGAGATTAAAGCTGACATGCGTTCGGGGAAAAGAAGAGAGATGTACAAAAGGGTACAGGGATATCCTTCACACCAACCACTCAACCCCAACCTAAACCAATTCCCTCTCCCTTCACCATCAAAACTGAACCTTACACTCCTGAACCCATAACTGTACCTTCATCTACTTCTTCACCTCAACCACCAAAGCTGCCTATTCTTCAACCTAAAACTCTAACCCGAACCACTCACAACATCCTACCCCTCAACCTTCTCAACCATCCCTTCAGCCTTCCAAACATCTCTCTCTAGAAGAGTTTAAAAGCATCAAGAACAGGCTCATCAATTGTACAACCCTGAGCGATATCTCCTGTGAGGAAGACTCCATCAAGCTAACCTATGTGGATGGATCTTCATGTTCCCTCACAAGAGATCAATTTCTTGATCTACCCAGAGGAACACTAGACCGAGCTACAGTACTTCTAGAATCAACTCAGAATCATTAAATGATGAAGAGAAGAAACTAAGAAGGTGAAGTTAACAGGCTGAATGCCACCTCTCTGCTACACTCCAACAGGTTTGATATTGCTGAGTTAGCAAAGAAATGATTCTCTAACCCCTCCAACTCTGAAACTGCTGCTCATATCAAGAATCATCTCAGCAGTCTTCATCTGGCTGAGTTAACAGCAAAAGCCAATATTGAGGAAGAGTTAAGATTGAGAAGAAAGGAAGACAATGATACCTCTCCCACCAAAGCAGGCACACCTTTCTACAAATGGTGGAAGGTCTTGAATTGGAACTTATAGTTTGATGGGAATATGATTATAGCTCCCATCAACTAACTCTTTTCAGAGGGCCACAACAAAGGGCACATATTATTCAGGGAGATAGACTGGAGATCCTGTCAACCAAAGATTTGTACAAACTTCTCAGCATCAAATCAGGGAAGAACAAAGAGACTCATAAGAATTTACTCTCCCTGGTGCTGAAAGTTTTGAGGAGCAGAAACAAGTAAGGTTTTGGTAGCATCAGCCTAGGGGGAGTTTGTTGGATCAAGAAGAAGGCTGGTGCAACCAAAACCAAATCACTTAAACAAATTTTGGTGCTGCTTACAAAGACTTCCAAAGGCAAAGCTCTACTTCTGAAGATAAAGTATTCACTTCCAAAGATAAAGTATTCACTTCCGAAAATGAAGTCTCAAAGGAAGAAATCAAAAGACTACTTCCGAAGTATGAAGAAAGAAGAAGTTCTCAAGCCTCGGAAGAAGCAGCCTCTTTCGAAGTATAAGTGGCTTTGGAAGTACTTGTTTTTCCGAAGCTATTTAACCTTCGGAAGACACTGCGATGAACCAGTGGACATAAGTAGGTCTCTGACACTTTGCTGCAGACTTGTGATACTACATGGTGTTTTCTTAAAGAGCCATGTAGTTGACCATACTTTATTCCAGTGTTCACCTTTTTATGTTAGTACAAGTTACCAACTTTAGTCGGTGACAAAAGGTAAGTCAGGGACATGTCCTGACTACCATATCTCAGATAAAGTCTTATCTGAGATACCTTAAACTATAGCTTTGTAGTATTTGCTTTAGTTAGAGGATTCCAGCTGGTATCAAAGTATATCTGGCTTTAGGTAGTATTATATATAATCTCTCATTGTAACTCATAAGGACATGCTTGTAAGAGTCTTGTAATATCTGAGTTGAGAAGCAATATATGCAAGTACCTTGAAAATTACTTCTTGTGTTCTATTATTACTTATTATATTGTTATCAACTCTTAAATATTCTACTTTCATCATGAGTGTTGGTTAAGTGAGTTTGACATAAAATCAAGTGTTTAGTGACAACAACTGATCCCGCACTATGTTTGCCCTAAAAAATCAAGAAAACTTATGTCTAAGTTATTATTCCTACGTGTAACGTGAGTATGTAACTATTTCATCAACATACTTGGTAAGAAATTGTTTGACTTGACGACTCATTGGAGACACAAAATAGATATTTGTGAAATATACATATACATATATATACATATATATATATATATATAAGTATGGGTTCCGCTAGAATGGCCATATATCCTAAAAAGTATAGGAAGAGTTTTAGTGATGACACGTGTCATTAAGATAGTTTTTGTTTAAAGGGCAAATGCATCTTAACAATACACAATGTTAATCTAACGATTGAAAGTGCATATAATTTGGGAAATTAAATATCAATTTGACTCGACCCGAGACTTGACTCGAGTGTTCAAAAGTTAATTATGTCATTTACATATGAAATTATTAAAATTTGAGTTTGAAATAATCTTGTTTTCTTAGGTAAAATTACATTTGTATTATATTAATTGGAATATAATTTGAAATAATAACATTCAAGTAAAAGTATTAGTTTTCATATTTTACAATCCATATATAAACATATATGTTTGCACGTAAAATAATTATTTAATTATTTTCTTAGTAGGATTATTCTTTTAATTTATCTAGATTTTATAAATATTTCATATATTAAATTAGGATTTCTTCAAACTATTTATAATTTTTATTATATCATAAAGTAAAATCCTTTGAATAAGATACTTAGTCACATTATTCATTTAATATCATATCATTACCCAACTTTTTAAGTGACCTAGTAACTAATATTATAAGTTTCATAAATTTATATTTTAAGTCCCATGTCAAAGCAACAAAATCATGTGTCATCTTTGTTAAAAGTCATTTACTGACCATTTTAACATACCCTTTAAACTAACATAATACTTAGTTGTGACGTTCATACTTTTTCATTTAAAGTGTGATGTTTATATATACAACCACACTTGTAAACTTTGTCAAATTACCATCTAATCATAACCCAACTTTCATATTAAGATTCACTAACTAAATATAACTTGTGGAATATATATTAGGGTTCATAATAATACTCTTAAAACATCTAAAATTCCATAAATATAATGTAACCCTTTTGTGATATTTCTTTGGTTTAAACAAACTCTTATGACTTTTTATAAAATCTCCAACTAGTAACTTGGTCAAACATAAATCTATGAATATTTACTTTTCAAAAAACAAGAATCATTATTTAGTTCATATTAAAATGTCTTATAGGAAATATTAACCTAGGAACTCCTTATTGGTAAAACCACTTTTTTTAACATGAAAGACTTTAGTGGATAAATGTTGTTACATAAGAACTAGTATATGAAAAATATAATGAAATTAAAAATATATAGACAAAAAGGGAGTGTTCTTACTTAAAACAAGCAAGAAAAAATGGAAGGGTTGATATTGGATGCTTGAAAGCTTTGAAAATCACTTGTTCTTCAACAATAGCACTTGAATCACTAAGGATTTGCATAATACAAGTTTTGAAGATAGTGGAATGGTGGTGTATGTGTATGGGACGAATTTTGAAGGAGAAGAAATGAAAGAGCGTGATGTTGAAGTGTAAGTGAAGTGTTAAGGGTTCACTTGTATTATATAACTATTTGCTTGGTAAAGTTTTAAACGTTTCATGGGGTTTTGAGTGGGTCTCATACAACAAGGAAAAGTGAAGAAAAGGAGGCTTCTAAAAGTGATATGAAGTCAAGTATCTTTAATCATTATGGTTGATGGGAGGTTATTCACCAAACAAGAAATCCTTGAATTTTACAAGGTCAAAATAGTTTTTTGTTTGGAAAGTTAGTGAAAAAGAAAGAAGGGAGATGGGGAAGGCTTAGGGGATGACTACAAGAGGGAAAATAGGGGTTTGGTTTTTTAGTTTTTGTGTAACATTAGGTATTTGGATGATATTTGTTACACTATTGGTATTTTTACATTTTTATATTTTTTTAATTTTTAAATATATTAAAATATTATAAGAACTTGTAATATCACATGCATACCCAGTTCGACAACAAACCCTTTAATCCAAATATCCACTTTGATAGCTTCTATCAAAGGTATCTGTTGTACCTCAATAGTAGATAAAGTTTCCCCCTCTACAATTCAGCTTTTAAATCTCACAATATTTCCCCATTACCAAAGATGTATATCTAGTTAATGACTTGCCTTTATCCATATGTTTTGCATAATCAACAACAACATACCAAGAAATCATATTATCACAAAATACTGACTGATCACCAAAATAAAAAACCATGAAACTTTGTACCTTTCAAGTATCTTAGGATCGATTTAGCTACATCCTAATGAGCTTTACCAAGACAAGACGAAAACTTACAGGAGAATACCTTCTTGTTAGTAGACTTGTCAACTAAAATCCAGGTCTTACTTGTATATATGGACTTCATTTCATCATCCATGGTTGTGACCCACTTCTACTTATGAGCTGATACAATGGACTTCTTCATATGAAATTGGCTCAAAAACTTTCATTCTTTACATCCATAAAAACAACTATAATTACATCTTCATTACTCTTGTGCCTAAATGGTGCCACATTATGTCTTCTTACCTAATCTCTAGCCATACTTGGACTTTTTAGTGAAACAATAGGGCTCCTATTGCTATGGGATGATTCACCATTAATCTCACTACGCTGCACTATAACCTGGGTGAGATCCATTGGATAGCACATCATTAATACTCATACACATCAAATCTGTATATAATACCATTTCATTAAACTTCACCTCCATACTACTAATAACTAATTTTCCCATATTTTCCAAGTTTCACAGCCTATATCCCTTCACATTAGGACAACCTAAGAAGACACTTAATTACACTTGATTTCTATTTACCTTGACTCACAAGAGTATAGTTCAATAAACCAAATACTCTCATATCACTATAATCAACCTTATGACCTAACCAAACCTCCATTGAGATCTTCTTTTGTAAGGCTGTTGAGGGTGGCCTATTAATCAAATAGGCAGCTGTGATAGCACTTTCTACCAAAAAACTCTTAGGCAAATCAGCACTAACTAGCATTCACCTTATTCTTTCACCTATGGTTGTATTCATCCTCTCAACCGATCCATTTTGTTATGGATAGCCATGCACAATAAGTGTCTAGAAATTCTATTCTTCTTTCAAATACTGATTACACTCATTATTGCCAAATTCCAGGCGATTATCAGTTCTAAGCTTCTTTGTACTCTTCTAAATCTGATTTTCCACTAACACCTTCCATTATTTATACTTAGTGAATGCCTCACTCTTGTTTTTCAACACAATTACCCACACCCTCGAATAACCATCAATTATAGACAAGCAATATCGAGCACCTTCCAAAGAATCATGTTGAGTTGGCTCCCATATATCAAAATAAATATAATAAAAATATCCTTTAGTAATATGTCTTCCTCTACTAAACTTTACCCTCTTATGCTTCCCTAAGAATCCAGCTGTCATAGAGACTAATGTCATAGTGCTCTAGCTTACCCAATATCTATTTTTTGTTTAGTTTCACTAGGCCTTGCATACTTATGTGACCCAATCTATTATGCCACAACACAAGATCTACCGTTATATTATCTTCAGTAATATGGACATCGTAGCTTGACACTCAACATCACAATCTAAACTATATATGTTATTTTCTTTCCTAGTGCTAGCTAAAACCACCATAGATACTTTAATCACCCTAGTTTTACCATTATTTAGATTCACATGGTATACATGTCTTTTGAAAATGCCAAGTCACAAAAAGCTTCTCTTCAATTAATAGGACAAGGCCTATCATCTCCTAAGTTGACATAACAAAGATCCTCATACTTTAAGTCTTTATAGAAACCCTTAACTAGATTCATATAAAATGAATACCTTGAGTCCATCAACTATTGTTCATTCCTTTTGATTTCACTAAGGAACATATCTACACTATCATAGCCATCAGATTGTTCATCTTGTGAGACAATACTTTGTTTCCATCTGAGACTACTACATTCACTTTTATAGTATTTGGCTTTGGGCAATCCCTCTTAACGTGTTTCTCTAAATTGCATAAGAAACATCTTCTTTTCAACTTTGGTTTTGACCTAGCTTGGTTCTTCCCATTAACCCATTATGCTTTAGTCTTCCTATAGCAAACAAGCATTTTGCACCATCTTCATTGTGACCAGAATTATTCTTTGATTCTTTCGAATTAAGAGCTGCTAGTACCTCCAGTATGGTCAGAGTTTCTCCTCCATACATCTAGGTATCGATAAAATGTTCATAGGTTGACGGGAATGATGTTAAGAAGATAATTGCCTCGTCTTAAACATCCAATTTAACTTTATTATTTTCAAGATCCTAAATGAGTTTGTTATAGCTATTATCCTCTTAGGATTTCCTAGAGCTCATATCAAAGACATAAAGTCGTTTCTTCAGGTATAATCGATTCGCTAGTGACTTTCTTATGTATAGTGATTCTAACTTTGAGCACACCCCGGTCGTTATTAATTCCTTTGATACTTCTCTAAGAACTCTATCTACCAAGCTCAAGATGATGGCACTATTAAGCCTTTTCCAAGATATCATTCTTCTCTTTATCAAAGACCTATCAACATGTTCTGCTCACCTAAATGCATTTGAGAAGCCTTGATGAACCAATTTGGCCCTCATCATTACCCTCCACAAACTGAAATCGTTTCTTCCATCAAACTTTTCCAATTCGAATTTTGTCGATCCCATCTTATTCTTCAGTTATCGGGGAACTCAATCGGGATTTGTTATATCGAGCTCAACTTGGCTATGATACCAATTGTTAATAAAACACGGTAAATTCATCAACCAAGAAATCAAGAACTTGATTGATCTTCAAAATGATTACAAAAATGGAGAAAAACAAAGAAGATGAAAATGAATTGATGCATCTCTTTCCCACGATTATTCATAGATACTTATCCTCAAATAAAGTAACTAATTAATTACTAACAACCTCATTAGAGCATTACAACACAAGCCCCTCAATATTACACTCGGTTACAAACATGACCTAAACTATCAATATTACAACTTGAACCTTATAACTGTTCACAATGACAATTATGACCCTTTAATTATACAACCCAATTTTGGTTGTTTCTATGCATTCTTTCCTATTCGCTGACAAAGGGTCATTGGTATGTTTACGTTAAAGTTTTCTGTGGGAAACATATTTTGTCTCTCATAATCACAATTTAAAGCCTTGCAGTTTATTTTTTGTTACTTATGAATATTTATTTGGCTCAAAAATTGCAATTGACACTTGAATTTGTACTTATTAGGTTTCAATTAATCAGATACATTGTAGTGTTAGGAAATGGGAACAAAGAATTATAATGAAGAGACTGTTCATCTATAACATCTAATAAAATAATATTTTCTTTACCACTTGTCCTTCTCGTATTCCATTTTTTACCACTTGTAACTCTTTTATATATTCACATATTTATTTTCCCTCCAAAAGTATATTATAGTAACTAAATACTTATATAATTTTTTTTCTCTTATTAAAAATGAACGTTATTAGTTAGTATATTTATCTCTGTTATCTAAATTTATTTAAAATCAAACTATTTTTTTAATAGATTTTATTAAGGAGATTAGAAATAAAATCTTTAACTAAAATTTAAACAATATAAAAAAACTAAAAGTTTATATAATATAAAATTTTCTAAAACACTAAGCATTTTTAAATAAAATATTTTAATTGTTTTGTTTTTAAAAAGCATTATAAACTAGCAAATTTTTTAAAAACTATGTTATTAAAACAACCAGAATCATTATAAACAAGTATTTTTTAAAAAATATATTTTTATAAAAAATATTTACAAAAAAATCTTAAACCGAATGTTTAAAATTGAAACTTTTTTGGAAAAAGAGATAAAAATAGTATAATTGTTTTATTTATTGAACTATTATGCATATACAATTTCAACTATATATTATATTAGAATATTATACAGTAGCTATTCGTATTTATTACTAACTATAGTACGTTTAATTAATGGTTTTAGCCTATCAATCTATCTATAAAAAACCTAAAATAAACGTGAAACAATTATAAGACTTGTTATACTTACTTATTTCTCTATATTGTTAATAATAATATTGAATACAAATAATATTACTCGTACCATATTCAAATTAAAAATGTATAATTTAATAAATTAAAAATCTATTTTTATCAAAAACAAAAATTTTATAAAAATACAGAATATGTATAATTATTTATTTACTTAAAGTAGTTATTTGTACGTAACTATAATCATATTTCTTAAATTTTATAAAACAAAAGTTTAAGAAAATACAGAATATGCATAATTATTTATTAACTTAAAATTTTATAAAACAAAAAATTATATAAAATACAGAACATGCATAATAAATTAAAAATGATGAAATTTTCTTTTATCATTTTTCTTAAAACAAAATTTTTAAAAAACGTATGTTTAAGGTTTAAGAAAATACATAATTATTTATTTACTTAAAGTTGTTATTTGTACGTAAATATAATCATATATTATCTTCAAACATTATTTTATAATGCATAAATTTTTAGGACTAATTACTTAATATTTTATTTATTCAATATGTGTAATACACGGGGACTAGCGTATTAAGTGAATATACCAAATTAAGTTAACCTCTTCTTCTGTTTGCTTTCGGTTTTCTCTAACCTCCCTACGAATTTGGGTAAAAAGCTTATTGTTGTTAATACCAAAAAACAAAAATGGTATGTTTAAATTCTTTTATGGGAAGAGTCCTAACATATTGCGAGGCATTTGTAGGGTTATGCGGTTTTGCATGTGAGATTGATATGGTTTTGGGAAACAGAGGCCACATGCAATTATTATTGTGTAGTTAGAGTATGGCGGTAGTGGCTACATCATCTACGGCTTCTTATAATAAGTTTTGTGATAGAAAAACCTTTACTAGGTAAAATGAAAAAGTGACATTTTGAGAAGAAAATTCTTTGATGGTTTTAATTGTTGCGAATTGCCAGCCACATAAAAAGCAACCACAAAATTCACTTGTTTATTTATATATATATAACTATGTTATCAAAATACTTTTACAATATAATAAACTAAAAGAAATATGTTATATTCACATGGACATGCATGTTCTTACTTCTTTGTAATTTTATCTTATGGTGCAAATGTTTTATGCCTTCCAATAATTTAAAAGAAAAATCAATTATAAAATGGAGTGTCCTGCACATGGTTCACTAATATGGGAGAAATTAAAAAAAATCTCCTAATATATAAACACCCACGAGACAAATCGACACCTCCGTTACGTCACGTATGGTTCCATACGTATAGGGTCGAATACATTAAAAATGAGGAAAATTGAGGGGGACTTTCACAGAGCTATACGCCCCATATAGCCCTATACGACCCCCCCCCCCCCCATACGACATGTATAGGGCTATACGACGTGTATAGCGAATTTGGACACTGACGACGAGGAAAAATTCAGCGGACTGTCAGAGGGCTATACGACACATATAGCCTTATATGACACATACAGCCCTATACGACACATACAACCCTATACGACCTCCCTCTATACGACGCGTATGAGACTAGACGACACGTATAGAAATTTTGAGGTGTTGCTTTAAAATCATGGGGTTTAGAAAAACAAATATACTGCAAAAAGTGACTTAACACATGTGAGTCCATGATCCATCACCCCTAACCATGTTCTCGGAATCGTGTGACGTTGCCAAGCATGTGAATGATACACTTTGTGTTACGTCATATTTGTGTGCAACATCGATTATGGGTCCGTTTTTTTCTTTTTGGGCCTCCACTGCCTCGAAAACCGTTCCCTTTGTAATTGAGAAATCACTACCGAAACCAATAACAGATGGTTGGTTCATTATGGTTCGGCTAAAGCAGAGGTGATGGTTCGGTTTCGGTCACTCCCGGTTAATCACGTAGACAAGTTTCATTGCACGTTTTAATGTGGAAATCGCGTAAAAAAGGTTCCAAGCTTTGTATATTGTTGTGGAAATCATGTAAACAAGGTTCACCTAATGCTTTGTTTCTATCGGTGGCGGACATACTTTATATTTAGGGGTAGACTCCGCTACTCTCAACGTTTTATGGGTAGTGTAAAAAAAATAAAAATTACGTTTTTATACAAAAGAATAAAAAAATACGGTTTATATTACCACTGAGAAAAAAATACATTACCCTTAATTTTTTTAAACTCAAACACTTCATAGAACGTTTTAAATTTTATAAAAATACTCTTATATTTAATAAAAACATTACATCTTATTATTATTATTATTATTATTTTTATTTTTATTATTTTTATTTTTATTATTATTATTATTATTATTATTATTATTATTATTATTATGTTTGATAGGAGTTCGTTTGATATGTACAAATTGTTTAATATTGAAAATCATATTTTTATTCCACAGTTGGCTTTGACACCTTAAGACAAAAGAATTTCTTATAAATTTCAAAGAAGACAGTTGATGTTATTAGTGTGTTATGCAATAACAATAAAACAATAGCCAATAATAATCGATATCCAAAGTTAGTTTGATTTTAAAAATGGATAATGATCAACTGTATGTTAGATATCTCGAGTTAATTGTGGATATATTTTAAAATTATTAAAATTAGATAATGATTTAAAAATAACCAACAAAACATCAAATGTTGTATATAAATAATTTTTTGGATTTTTATGAATTTGAAATATTGTATTTTATGTTCAATTTAATTTGTTCATTAGTTAAAGTTCTTATTTATAAATTTATTTCATTTCATATCATATACTATTTAAATGTATAGATATTAATAGAGCTAACCTACTAATGTTAGATATAGGTAACATTAAAAATTATAGATAAAGTCAATATACAAAATATTATCAACAACAATATAACTTACGCATTTTTTAAACAACAATAATATTTTTTTATTGAACCCGTGTGTTACACAAGACTTTAGCCTAGTATATGTATATATATGCAGAAAAGTGAAGCTGGAACACGCTTATTAGTTTGGTTTGGTGGAGGATGGGTTTCTGGAAATCAATTCGGAACTAAAACCGAATCTGATTGGGTCCTGGCCAAACTGAAACCATAGTAGATTGCCATCAAACCGGTTATCGTTTGGGGTGGTTATGCTAACCTTTGGCATATATAACTATGAATCCAAGGATTGCGAACAAGATTATCAATGTCAGTCGATTGACAAGTCAACGTTTGCGAAATCAACGTTGATGGGTTTTAATTATTTTGCATAACTTTAAATATCAATAAATGTTCAAGAACACATGTAGTAAAACACAATTAATGATTAATATGTTTCATTAGAACATGTAATGATTACAAATATAATAAATGAATGATATCAAAGTGTGTTATGATGTGACGGCTGCTAGGGTTTGATTGAGAGACTTTGAAGTGATTGTTATAATGCTCATGCTTTTGTCGCTCAATCAATCGTCTAAAAAAACCTCCTTGAATCGAAACCTAGGATCCATATATATAGACAATGATGTTTCTGTTATAGGAAACACCGGATCTCTTGGGATTTGATTTGTGCTAGTTAAGGAATCATCGGATTTCTTGGGATTCGCATAACTACCTTGTTGACTTGTTAACTTGTTGACTTGTAACACTTTCATTATACAAGTGTTTGGACTTTATAGGAATAGTGTCTTCCGTAGGAGTTTCTTCTTCCGCAGAAGAATTGTTCTTCCGTAGAAGCCTTGTTATTTCGAAGCAATCTTGTTCTTCCGAAGCAATCTTGTTCTTCACTTCTGGTTGTTCATCCGCAGAGGATCTTCAGATGAATAGATACTTGTAAGAAATATATCTACGGAAGAAAAAAATGTTCATCCGTAGATGTTTCTTACACTTGGTCAATTTCTTAAGTTGACAAAGTATAATGTTTGTACCTGTAACCATACATAAATCAACACACACAAACATGGGTTAACCTATATATATAATGCATACACAATAATGAATTACAAACATTCATTACAGATATTAATTCAAGTACTAAGCCTATACATAATGAACTAGATCTATTAAAACTAGACCTAACAATACTCCCCCTTAGGCTTAGATACTTGCAATCAGTTCTTCAACACTGAAAGTTCCTTGACTCTGGCAATGATCTTATTGTAGAAGTAAGACACAACAGTCTTCTGATCATCATACTTGTAGTTGATCTTCATCTTGCTGAACTTCTTCAAAGTCTCAAAGCGTATTCCCAAGACATCTTCCTCCGTAGTAAGTGTGTCTAACACATTGTTGTTATACATCACTTCTAACTCATCTTGCTCTGAAATTCTGATTTCAGTGAATTCATCAAAAGTTGTTCCCTTTAGTAGTCCAGCATTGTATCTTCTTCTTTTGTAGGCTTTGGCATGTAATTTGTCAATCACTTGGATCACATGGACATGAAGGAACAAATCATTCTGTGCTTTTTCATCGGCCAACACCTGGGAAAGAATTTGTCATTGAGGTATGAGATGTAGCTGGGATGAAGTAGTTTGATTTCCACAGGATCAAGATCCTGATACGGTCAGCTTTCTTGTTTTAAGCATTTTTTAAACCACCCACTCCTTTGTTTTCTCAATATAGCCCCATTCAGTTATAGGGTATGTGAATTGAGTTCCTTCAATACATTTGATTGCTGTTGTAGTTCTACTTTTGTATCCAACCCTGATCAAGAATTCATCATCTATAGATTCTAAGGAATTGGACTTGTATCTTTTAAGCCCATTGATTCTCTTATGATGCTCTGCATCTTCTCTTTTAGCTTCACTTAGGACATCATCTTTAAACTTAGTCTTGAGCTTTCCCACTAGAGTTGAGAAGTCTCTTCCTCTAGGGTGAATTGGATAATTGCAGATGATCAGGCTTTGAAGATCTTTGATGTCATTCTCTGGTAGACTAACCAGTGAAAATACATCATGGAAGTATTCAACTCTTCCAGATGTTCTTTTAACAATAGCACAATCCCAGTCTGGATCATATTTCCAGGCCATGATCCTGTTTTCTTCCATAGAACTGGGAGTCATGAGGTGGTCTATTAGTTGTATCAGAGTGGATTTTTGTTCAGTTATCTCCCTCATTGTAGTGCCCAGTGGCCATACTTTGCCGGGAATTACTTCTCTTGGCTCTCTGATCAGTTTGTCCTTCCCTTCGTGCTGATCTTTAGGTTCAACTGTTATAGGTTTAGCAGGAAGCTTACTTTGTTGCTCATACGATGGATGAGGAGCTTCAGTTCTGAATTTTACACTAGTATCGAACTCAACTTTCATCACATGCTCCATCATCCTTCTAAGTTCTCCGATTGACCTTCCCTTAAGCTCATGTGGTTTGTAGTTGTGGCCTTGTAACCAGCAAGTCATGTTATATCTACTCAGCTTAGCTGTGTCATAATGACCCAACTCTTTCTTTATCTTCTGTATGGATCGAAAGGTGCTGAAAGCTTCATAGTCACAATTTGGAATCATAAAGCTTGCAAGTTCAAACTCCTTCAATGTGTTCTTCATCTCAGACATATTCATCCTTTCAACCATGTCATATGGAAATCCATGGTTGATCAGGGTCATAAACATAGCAGATTCAGGCCTTTCTTCCATGATGTCTTTTGATGTAAGAAGAACATCAGTCTTTGATTCTTCTTGAGCTTTGTGAGGTCTATCTTCAATCAACTCTTTCCATTTAGCATCACTCACAGATTCATCACTAGCAGCTTGCTTTGATGTTAAATTTTCAATAGAAGGAGTGTGCTCAGAAGATGTATGTCTTGATCTTTTAAGAGAGTCTTCAACATTGATGACTTGAATCTTTGTTGGGCCTAAATACTTCCTCTTCCTTGAGTATTGAATGAGATGCTTAGAAGATTCATCAGGTTTCTTTTGTTGGTTTGATTCAATAGCACATAACTTCATTTTGAGTTAATCAATCTCTGCTTCTTTTCTTCTCAACAGAGCTGATTGATCATTTTGAGTGTCATTGATTTGATCAATTTTCACTGTTAGCTTCTAATTTTCTTCTCTCTCTTTGTTTACTTCTTCTTTGAGTTTAGAATCTTTGAAGAAGAGCATCAATCACTTCATTATTGCACATGACATCTTCTCTCAATCTTTTTATTCTATCTTCTTGTTTCATCAACTCTTCCTCCCTTTCTCTGATCACTCCCTTCAACTCCTGTATTCTTTGCTTTCTTTTATTTTATTTTAGCACCGGCTTGTTGTACTCAGCAACGAGATAACTCTTGCTGACAGGGATATCAGCATCACTTAGATCCTCTTCATTGTATGATATTACATCAACATGGTTTGCTTCTTCTTCTCCTTCCTGATGTTGAGAAGCAATCTTATCATCTTTAAATTCTTCTGGGTCTACACTTGCTGAGCTTGAACTGAGCTTAATGAGTTGGTTTACAAGTTCTTGATGAGGTTGTTGTTGTTGTTGATGATCAGACACCGGAGAAACTTGTTCAGTTTTGTTTGAGAGGACATGGGATGGGAGAGATTGGTTCTGTATTTTGGCTGGCTGGAGATTGTGGTTGAGGTGTTTGTTCTTGATTTGGTGATGGATGGTGGATGGGAGAGATTGGTTCAGTATTCTGGCTGGCTGGAGATTGTTGATGTATGGGTGATGTATCTGGTGAGAAAGTTTCTTGAACAGACTTGGTTGTAGAATTCTCTTGTTCATCTTTCCACTCAAGCTCTTCAGGGATATTTGCAGTAGCATCAATCACATATGCAAACATGTCTATATCACCTCCTTCATATTTCCGAGAAATTTTGTTTAGAACAGATCTGCCAAGGTGTGCTTGACTAAACACACCACCATCCACAGAAGTTCCAGGCAGATCAGCATTAATGATTAGTTGCAGGAACCTTGGAAACATGTACATCTTATCAGCCTTCTGCACTTTGATGTGATCACTTAAGCAGTTGAAGATGTACTTGGAATAATTGTAGGTTCTTCCCTCAAAAACACCAATAATCCCAGAGGAAATGTGCCTTGAGAATCTGTCAAGACCAGATTTTCTGTTTGATATGCACTTAAGATAAGTGTGACAGAGAAATCTGTACGACTTGCAAAGTCTTCCTTTCTTGATTTCTCCTTTGTTGAAATCACCATCAATCCCATCAGTAGAAATACTTTTTCTATGTATTCATCTTCGAACACATCAGGATGACCAGCTTTGACTTCTCCCAACTCAAGAACCCTTCTTATTGTCTGTTCATCGATTCTCAATCGTCGATACTTCACAGTAGCCACAATAGCTTCACCGTCTTCGTCTATGCGTACAAGTTCCAGAAATCAATGATACGTGATTGATAAATCACAGGCTCTGCTCATAAGGCATAGAACAGCCTTGATCTTCTTAGATATCTGATAAGTTCTTGACACCCTTCTGAGATAGGATCATCAGGTTTAAGAAGGCACACATATTGTGTTCTTTCACAAATCAATTATCCATCTGTTCATAAGAAAAAGACTTTGTTAAAATCAATTATTGATATGAGAATAGAAACAGTTGTGAGATAAACAAGAATCAAATGGTTCATTCTTGAATATTATAACATGTTTTACCTTAATAACAGGGGATTAAGAACACAAATATATGTTTGTTGAATGTTTTGATTTGGTGAAATTTGAAAATTGAGAAAGTGGGAAAACGTTTATTGAGAGTGGGTTTTTCTAGGTCTGAAAAGTGAGCTGAAAAAACCAAATAAGAATTTGAGAGGTCAAACCACATTATTATACTCTCAGACGCATTTATTTATCTCATTTATTAAGTGGGACCATCAATGTATTCTTCCGCAGAACATCTACGGATTGACAACATCTGCTGATGAACATTTAAAATTAAATTACATTTGTTGATCTTTGTTCATCCATAGTTTACCAATCTACGGATAAACATTTAAGATTTCCACATTGTAGCTTCTGCTGATGCTTAAGATAGCGTTGTAGCTTCTGCTGATGCTTAAGATAGCACAATGCAGAGAAATATTGTTGTTTGTATGGTCCAAGTCCATTGGTTAGAACCATTTATTGCTTTAGGACCTTGTAGGCTTGGTATACATGGCAATTTAGCACAAGAAAGCTTAAAATGATTTTGAGAAAATTTTCATGTATCCAGAATCTAAGATTGATGCTCAGATTCTAATTCCTTCAAATTGATAATGAGATAGACAATGTTGCATATTGAAAAACTTAACTTCATGTATTCTACTCCCCCTAAATTTGTGATTAATGGTGAATTAAGCATTTATCATAAATTCATTTAAGAGGAATAACATGATTTTTAACTGTATGAGGATGATCAGACATGTATACACATATGATGGGATCATACTATAATACTAAGCCTCTTCCTGATGAGTTATTTTGTTGAATTGATACCTGAACAAAGTTCTGATTGCAAGTATATTGTCCACTTATATCCATACAAGAGCTCATTTATCAACTAGGCATGTTGATTATCATGTTTTCATGTTGTTTTAGAAATAACTATTATGGGCTTCACATTCAATTTACAAAGATTTTGTCCTCCCTTTGAAAGACAAATCATCACTTTCTCACACTTAAGAACTATGTACTTTAAGTTATACGATCTATCTTGAGATGCATTTGACATGTCATTAATGCAATGATGTAAAAGCTCAAGATAATATACAATTGATCACATAGGATTCTTTTGAGAGCTTAGATATGATCATCATCAGGTCACCAGGTCTTTACTCACATAAACAGAGGTGCCTTTAACGCAGGTCTTTGTTTACACAAAACAGAGGGATGATGAGGATCATGATCTGTTCACCGTTTGTAACTGAATTTCAGTATGGCGATCATATACCCAGGTCTTTGTTTACACAAAAAAGAGAGAGTATGATTTGCAAAGATAGCTATTATATAGTGTTGGTACATAGTGTGTTTAGATGAGTGATTTGTTCACATCAGAAAAAGACTCACCTTGTATTATCAAAATGAAGTTTCCCACAAACAATCACTTTAGCATTATGTTTGGCATGCACTCAGATTAGTTTCCACTCAAGATGAATCTACTCACATATCAAGAAACTTGCTGAGATTTATTATTATTTATGAATTCAGGAATAAGCAAAGCTACAGTGTACTATCATTTCCCATACATATGTAGTATTTTATTTGTTTAGACTTGATTAATCGAAGTTAATCATGCCCGGAGACTCAACCAGAAAGTTAAATCTGATTGAATCAAAGGCTTTAGTGAATAAATCAGCAAGCTGATTTGATGTATCCACTTTGACTAACTTAATCAAACCCTTTTCTGAGCAATCTCTCAGAAAATGATATCTTATTTCAATATGTTTTGTTTTACTATGTTGCACAGGATTAGCAGTTATAAACATAGCAGCAGAATTGTCTATATAAATTGAAGTTTGAAGGAAGTTATAACCATAGTCAAGTAATTGGTTTTGCAACCAAAGAACTTGAGAACATCCGGCTGAAGCAGCAATGTACTTAGCCTCAGCTGTGGATACAGAAACATTGGCTTGTTTCTTGCACTGCCATGATACTAGCCTTGGTCCAATGAATTGACATCCACTGGTTGTTGATTTTTTATTATTGTTACATCCACCATAATCACTGTCTGAGTATGAGTAGAGTGTAAAGTCACCATCCTTTGGATACCAAAGACCAAGTCTTGGTTTTCCTTTGAGGTATCTGAAAATTCTTTTCACCGCATTGAGATAAGACTCCTTGGGATCAGATTGGTGCCTAGCACATACACACACACAAACATAATATCAGGTCTACTCGAAGTTAAATACATAAGTGAACCTATCATTGATCTATATAATTTTTGATCAATAGATTTTCTGGAAAGATCAGGAGCAATCTTATCAATTGTTGATGCTGGTTTTTTGCATGAGGATACTTCAGCAAGATTGTATTTCTTAGAATTTGATGTATGTATTTTTCTTGATTGTTGAATATCTCATCTGATTTTTTATGAACTTGAAGGCCAAGAAAGAAGGTTAATTCACCCATTTAGCTCATCTAAAATTCAGATTTCATCAGCTCTTCAAAATTCACACACAATCTCTTATTAGTTGAACCAAATATAATGTGATCAACGTATATTTGAACTACTAGGATATCTTGATGTTCTTGTTTGAGGAATAGAGTCTGATCAATAGTTCCTCTTTTGTATCCATGCTTGAGCACGAAGGATGATAGTGTTTCATACCATTTTCTTGGTGCTTGATGAAGACCATACAGGGCTTTGTCTAGTTTGTATACCCTATGGGGATAATGAGGATCTTCAAAACCAGGGGGTTATGATACATAAACTTCCTCATCAATCTTCCCATATAAGAATGCATACTTCACATCCATTTGATACACCGTAAACTTCTGATATGATGCATAAGCCAGAAACACTCTTATCGCCTCAATTCTTGCAACTCGTGCAAAAACTTCATCATAGTCAATTCCTTCTTCTTGAGTGTATCTTTGTGCAATCAAACTTGCTTTGTTTCTTACATAATCCCTCTATCATCCAGTTTGTTTTTGTATAGCCATCTTGTTCCAATAGGATGTTGACCTTCAGGAAAATCAACAAGAGACCATACTTTTTGCTTTCTGAACTGCTGAATCTCTTCTTGCGTAGCTTCAATCCAGCAATTGTCTTTTAAAGTAGCAGTGATATTTGGAGGCACCACTTGAGAAAGAAAACAGCTGAAGAGACAAAGGTTGGCTGTACCACTTTGACTCCTTGTAGTTCTCTTGTCAGGATTTCCAATGATGTTTATAATTGGATGAGTCTTATGGATCCTCATTGAAGGAGTTGATTCAACTAGTATAGATGATCCCAGGTTAGTCACTTCCAGTGTCTCACACTGATTCACCTCAGCTTGTGAGTTTAAGAAATAATCAAAATGCTCAACATGAGAAGAATGATCATGAGAGTCTCTTGTATGGGCTGTAGGGGTATCTCTAGTTTTGTTTTGTTTTTCCGTAGGAACTTCTCCAGAAAGAGTTTGCTCTTCCACAGGAACTTCTCCAGAAGCATTTTGCTCTTCCCCAGGAACTTCTCCGGAAGCATTTTGCTCTTCCGCAGGAACTTCTCCGGAAGCATTTTGCTCTTCCGTAGAAGTTTCTCCGGATATTAAGTGAGGACTTGAATCATTTCCAAGATTTGTTGCATTCACTTGAGAGACTGGATCTGTTGAAGGCATATCATTCACATCTCCGGTTGCAGCATGTTTGTTTCCAAATGTAGTATCTGCATCTACTGATGTGTTTTCATTCGACAATGGGGGTATCCTTGGAGGATCAGCAGATAAGGTTACTTCAGTCATAAAAGGTGGAACAAATGGATAACACACTTCATCAGATCCTGCATTGTTCAAATAATCATAGTTAAATGATTTGGCTAAAACATCTATGTCAAACAACCATGATGAACCTTTAATTGACTTTGTAAATACAGATTCATCAAAAGACACATTAGGAGTTTCTTCCACAATGTTATGTTGTGGAATATAAACCCAATATGATTTCTATGTTGAAGAGTATCCAACAAAGAAACCATCATATGCTTTTTCTGTAAATTTTCCCAATGACTCTTTCATGTTTAAAACAGTTACATGACATCCAAAGACTTTCAGATATCATATGTATGGTTTCTTTTAAATAAGAGCTCATAGGGAGTTTTGTTATGTTCTTTGACAATTATGTTTTGTTTTGAACATTACATACAGTATTCACAGCCTTAGCCCAAAAAGAGATAGGTAATTACGAATCAGCTAGCATTGTTCTGGCAGCTTCAATGAGAGTTATGTTTCTTCTTTCAGCTACTCCATTTTGTTATGGAGTTCTTGGTGCACTGAATTTTCTTGCAATACCTTTGCTCCTGCAAAAGGAATCCAGTTCAAAATTGACAAATTCAATACCATTGTCACTCTAAAAATTTTAACTTTTGAATCAAGTTGATTCTCAATCTTGATCACAAAGTCCTTTAATGTTTCTGATGTTTCATTCTTTTTTTAAGAAAAAGACCCATGTGAATCTTGTGAAATCATCAACTATCACCAAACAATATTGCCTTTTTTCGATGCTCATCACATTGATAGGACCAAACAGATCCATGTGAAGCAATTTGAGTGGTGTAGTATTTGAATTGATAGTTTTGTATTTATGTGACACTCTATGTTGTTTTCCTTTGTAACATGGAAAACAGTGAGTTGAGCAATGAAACTCTTTGTTTGGCAATCCAATGACCAGATCATTTTTCACCAATTTATTCATGTTCTTCATGTAAGAATGGACAAGCCTTCGATGCTATAATTGAGACAAATCTTCTCATAGTTTAGATATAAGGCATGTTTCATGTTTTGTGAGAGAAGTGTTGTTCATATCCAAAACATAAGTGTTTCCTTTTCTTGCTGCTTGAGGAGGATCCAATCTTCTGGAACAATAAATCCTGGCTTAAGAATATAACAATTAGTATTATCAAACAATGTGGTATAATTTTTGATCATAGATTTGAGACACACTAAGTAGATTATAGTAAATTTTTACTGTAATTTACTTTCTTAAATTTGAGCACATCATTTGTTATCATCCCTTCACCAACAATTTTACCTCCCATTTTATCCCCACCAAATGCCACATAAGAAGCATTTTTATGTTTGAAGTCATGGAGAAGAACAGTTTCCTGTCATATGCCTGGAACAACCACTGTCAACATACCACTTGTTGTCAGCTCTCTAATATTGTTCCTGCATTCAGAAATAAATTAGTTAGAAGTGACAACCCAAGTCTTAGTGATCTTGGGTTTGTCAACAGAGTCTAAACTATTTACTCCTTCATGACTTAATCCTGAAGTTTCAGTATTAATTTCATATCTAGTTGTTTCATTTTGATTTGATGATGGTGAGGATGATTCTGTTGAATCTTATGCAGAAGCTTTGGAGTCTTCTTTCTTCATTGATTCTTTCTTCACCTTATCTTTCTTTGGTTGATATTTTGATTTAGAAGATGAACCTACACTTTTGAAGGTTTCATCATCTTTTGCTTTTGATTGAGACACATGTGATCCCTTTTCAAAATGATCAAAGAAATTATCATTGATGATTGACTTCTTCTCACCCAAGTCCACCTTTTTGTGAGGTGTTTTGGATTGGTTGATGTTTTCTTCATAGATTTAGCATCTTCAGAAGATTTCTGCTTTGGGTTTTCCTTTTGCTTTTGATTTACCTTCTTTTTCTTTGAATCATCTTGACTTTCAGCAGATTGAGATTCTGATTCTGTCAAATTAGTTTTTGAATTCTTTGTGCTTTTGTTTTTGTTCCTTTTGTTAAAATAGCATTCCTGAGTTGAATGATTATTTTTGTTGCAAATAGCACAGAATTTGTTGAAGTAACACTCTGAAGTCATTTGATTGTTCATATTGCATATGGAACACTAACTGCTGAAGTAGCAGTCTTCTTATTGTGATTAGTCATATTACACCACTTGCAATACATTTCTTCAGATTCCTCTTTATTCTCATCTTTCTTTTTTTTCTTGTTCAGTTTGGGAGCTTTTGTTTCCTCCTTTGAAGAGCTTGAATTGTTCTTGTTGTTCCTAGGAATATCAGCAATTGAATCTTTCTTATCCTTTGATGACTTTTGTTGCTTCAAATTCAACATCTTTTGATTGTTAACATATACTCTTTTTGATACCTCATCCGTAGATTCGGCATTCTTCTTCCACAGAGGTTCTACGGATTCGGCAGACTTTGCTTTCCGTAGTTCTTCTACAGAAGGGTTTTTCTTTTGCTTAGTTGAAACTTGTATCTTCTACCTTTATCTGCATGAGATAAAAGTACTTCTTCAATTAGTCTGCAGCTATCAACTTCTTTTTGAGGATTCAGTTCTTGGAGTCCTTCATTGAGTTCAGCAATCCTCTTACAGATAGTCTTCAGCATATTTCTTTGCTTTGGAGGATATTGAAGCTTTGATTCTCCAAGCACTCTTGGAATACCAGTTTTAATGTGAACATTCATACCAATGGTCCTTTTACCAACATCAGGTCCATCAGAATCATCCAAGTCATCACAATTATCATAATCAAAGTCTGAATCATTTTGATACAAAGATTCTGATTCAGAGGATTCAGTTTTACTCACCTCAGCTTTATTGTTAATGTTGATTTGAGTTGATTCTGTTTCAAACTTGGTGCTAGGCACAAAATGATTTGACAGAGTATTGGTCATTGTTGTAGGTAAAGATGTATAATTATCATTTATAGGTGGTGGAACAACATTATAACCCAACCTAGACCTTTTCTTTGATTCAATATGAAAGTTTAGTAAATTCTCATATTGCTGAGATGATAATTGAAACTTCTGAAGTTTCACTTCAGTTGATGCATGATCAGCCATGGATTTTGTTAAGGAAGTGGTCAAATGCTCAACTTGGGCTTTTAGACTATAGTTTTCAGAAACAAATTTTTCTAAATCCTTTTGCAAAGAGTTAATTTTGATTTGATACAATTTATGTTCTCTAACATGGGATTCATTCAAAATCATAGTTTCTTTTACTTTGTCAGCCAACTGTTGAGCATGGACTATATAACGTTCAACTTCCTCAACACATGTTGATAAACACAACCTTTCTTTTACCTCTCTTGCCATTGGTGGAACTGTTTGATCCATATGAGCCATCAATGCTTGATTCTCTTCAAAGACTTCTTTTTCATACACACTCCAGTCACATGTTCCATTTTGAAGTATAATCAGTCCTGACTCCTTTGAGTTACTAGGTCGAGTTGATTCATTGGTGACTGGTGGGGATGCATTGATCAGTTGAGATTGTCTGTGCAAAGGTCTTTGAGAATTTGGTTGTTGATGAGGTGGAATCTGATGTTGTTGATACTGCTGATGTTGTCTCATCTCTGGATATGACTGTTGATTGCATTCTCTGGAAAAATGTCCATAGAGATTGCATTTGAAGCATCTTACCTTTGACTTGTCAAGACTAATCTTTGATGTTTTACTTGCTGATGCCAAATTCTTATTTCTTCTGAGATATTGCTTTGCTCTATAAGCAATCATGGCCATCTGCCATTGTAGGTCCATTTCTTCCACTACATCAGGAGATAGTTCTTCTAAATCTTGTTGGCAGATATTTGCTGAAGTTAGAGAGCTTCCCAGATATGCTTCGAAACTCGAACTAAAAGCTGCAAAAGCTGCTTTTTGTTCTTCAGAGTCCAATATCACAGTAATTGGTTCTAACAGATTGGTTGAATGTGAAGACTTAGCTGTTTCTACAGTTGTATCTTCACGATTAGCAGTTCTTCCTTTATTCTTTTGTTTCTTACCTTGAGATGATTTCTTTGAGGGTTTAGAAGCATAAAAGCTAACTTCCTCCTCATCATCACTCCTAGCACAAGAGTTATCAATTTCATTATTTGAAATGAATGCACTTCCAATATTATTTGTTTCTTTGAAGTGATAGGGTGAGACATGAGTTCTCACACTCTTGTTTCTTGATTTTTCGTCCATTTCAATAGCTTCCACTTTTGCAACCAGAGTATCTAGATAGTTGATTTCAGATCTATTGTGTTCTTGAACATGGACATAGTTTGCTTCCAACTTTCTGGCAAAGGGTGGAGCATTTTCTAGTTTAATTCCTCATTGGTATATTTCAACTCCAGAATATTCATCTCAGTTACCAACTGCATGAATCTATGAAGTTGTTGAGGAATTGATTCACCCTCAATATGATGAATGTTTGATATTGCGACCTGAGGGTATCTCTCCTTATGCTTCTTATCTCATCACTCCCTTCGCAGAGAGTGTGGAGTATCTTCCATAAGGAGTGTGCTATTTTGTAGTTCACCTGATAAATATCTCTTCAGGTAAAGCCATACTAAGCAAACTGTATGCTTTGATATCAACGTTAACCTTTTTGACATCATCAGGTGATAGATCTTTGGTACTGATTGGTTGATTTTTGTTGTTATAATCCGCCGAAGTGTGGGTGGAATATAAGGACCTTCGTGATGGATACCCATAAGTCAAAATCAGTATATTTTACATGATTCCTAAACTTGATTTTCCATGACTTGAAGTCTACTTTTGTTTCCAACTTCGGTGGTTGGTAAGATGATCCACTGAAGTTGCTCATGATGTTAATTGATGAGAAAGATTAACAAGGTCTGCTATTCAATTGATTTGAATATAGATACAAGTTAATCAAAATCTACGAAATTAAGAACTGGCAAATTAAAATCAATTAAACACAACTGACACTGATAGATCAATCGATCTAGATCAATGAGCACTTGGCTCTCATACCACCTGTGAATCCAAGGATCGCGAATAAGAATTATCAATGTCAGTCGATTGACAAGTCAACATTTGCGGAATCAACGTTGTTCTCGTTTAATTGTTTTGCAATAACTTTAAATATCAATAAATGTTCAAGAACACATGTAGCAAAACAAAATTAATGATTAATATGTATTTCATTAGAACATGTTAATGATTACAAATATAATGAATGAATGATATCAAAGTGTGTTATGATGTGACGGCTGCTAGGGTTTGATTGAGAGACTTTGAAGTGATTGTTATAATGCTGATGCTGTTGTAACTCAATCAATCGTCTAAAACAACCTCCTTGAATCGAAACCTAGGATCCATATATATAGGCAATGATGTTTTTGTTATACGAAACACCAGATCTCTTAGGATTTGATTTCTGTGAGTTAAGGAATCATCGGATTTCTTGGGATTCGCATAACTGCCTTGTTGACTTATTGACTTGTAACACTTGCATTATACAAGTGTTTGGACTTCGTAGGAATAGTGTCTTCCGTAGGAGTTTGTTCTTCCGCAGAATAATTATTCGTCCGCAGAAGTCTTGTTCTTCCGAAGCAATCTTGTTCTTCCGAAGCAATCTTGTTCTTCACTTCTGATTGTTCATCCGCAGAGGATCTTCGGATGAATAGATACTTGTAAGAAATATATGTCACACCCCAACCTTGACGGCGGAAACGTCGAGATGTGAGGGTTTAAGATTGTTCACAACCACATAACGCTATAATTAAATGTAAATATTAAAACTATAAGTTTCAAAAGGAAATACAAACATAAGTCTCAAACATGAAATATATTCAAACATAAAACAAAACATAACATAACATTTTATTTATCTAACTAGGTCCAAGTCTTAGTTTTATAGCAAGCCTCAAAAGTCCACTTTAAACTTGGGGATTTCTTGAAACATGATAAAAATAAAAGGTCAACCATACATAGTTGGTGAGTTTCCAAGGTTTTCATACATAATATGAAAAAGTTACAAGTAGCAATTCATGTCATAGGTTATAACTTAGTAAGGTTATAGAACACATATCGTTACAACCAAACCTCGACTTGATTACAAGTATATAAGATTGGCTAAGTGTATTTGGTTCCCATGATGAACAAACATACGTCATCAGGAGCCGGCAACACCTCGGCTTTAGCACCAAATAGACTTGTCAGGCCCAAAGATCTAAGACGTCGCTAGGCTAGCAATAGTTAATGATTGTAAACAAACTATGTATCTCATATAAACACTTACAAAACACAAATAACCATGACAATAGTATGAATTTGCAAGTGCTTACAAGTTTAAACGTTTACAAGTGTATGAGAAAAGTATCATGTTTCACCCTAAATTAGTGTGAAAATATAAAAAAGGGGCAAGGAAAACTCACATTGATATATGCATTTCAAGATGATATAAAAGATTAAAAGATAATCCAACGTATCCATTACAAGGCACCTAAACATACATGAATATACCAGATCAAAGTTTATAATAAGATTTACGTTCAATAAGAATTAGAGTTTTGATAGAATTACGGGGGTTTTTAATAAGTAATAAGTTTATAAAGTATTTTTTTATGTTTTGATTCAATTAAAAGAACTATATATGTATATTTAAGTATTCTAGAAATGAATTTAAGTATGAATATTGATAACGGTCAACATAAATAAAGCTTTAAAATTAGTAGGAATAACATTTTGATTAATAACGAATTATTAATCTAAACCTTTAGTTAATATATTTTATAAGAAGAATAATATTTGTAAATAATTTGTGAAATTATAAGATATATAATTTCTATATTATCATGATAAAACTTTAATTAATATAATGCCTATTAATATTTTAAAGATTTATTGTTCCAAGTCTAATAATTACTTAATTATTTTAAAAGAAGACAATTTAAATATAAAAGTTAGATAACATTTGAGATAATTATGTCTTTAAAAGTAACATTTGGACCAAATGGTTTATTATTTATTATTTGAAACCCATTTTAATAGAATTAAACCAAAAATAACATTTGTTAAAAGGTTTTAAAAAAAATTATAAAAATTCAGAAAATTATTTGGTGTCTATAAAAATATTTAAAGTTTACAAAAACTATTTTTATATTTATTAAAAATTTTCTACAATTAATTTGAGGGTTAAAATCCTTAAAAAAACATATGGGCGTGCCCGGGTTCGAACCCGGGACCTCATGGTAGGATGACAGTGTCTTAACCAGTGAACCAGGCCGCGGCCGTGGTTTATGTTGGTTTCAAATAATTATAAACTCAGATTAAGAAGTTCCCCCAAATCACATAAACCCTAATTCTTTAAATCTCAAAATTGAACGCCCAATCGAATGATTCAACCCGATTAACCATAGGGCTTTTGATCCCTAGGTGTAATCGAGTCGAATAATGTAACACACTTACTTGATTAAGGTTGGAATGATGTTGCTTCGGTTAACCTTCGATGAAATTGACTTGGGATTCGTTTGTTTGAGTGTGTGTTTCTTGAATTATGGTTTACGGGGAGTTTAGGAAACTCAATTCGAGTAAGAATACACTAATTTATAGCTTCAATTCGATCGCTTGGTACTCAATGGCTATGTCGTTTAAGGTCAGTCGTTTCAGATCGGTTTTAATTCATTAAATGTTGTTTCAGGTTAAATTGAACGCACCATTAGTTTCAAAATGATTGCAGAAACGTGTATACGTAATTAATTTGATAATTACAACGATTTAAGCGTAGAACGGTTTTGAGTTTGAATGAGGGTTCGGTTTCGATTTGAAAGTGAATGTAGTCTATGTTAAATCTGAACTAAAACGTATCCCCGAGTTCGAATCGGTTTCATGAATCGGTTGGGTGAGTTTGGGTTAAAAACCACGGCCTAAAAGCCGGTTTCTAGGCACGCCGGAGCTCGCCGGAGCCTGCCATAATTTTCCACCGGAAAACCGTGGGAAGGAGTGGGGGGTTTAGTTTTAGTAAATTACAATTTGGTCCCTGTGGTTTATGTTTTTGTTATTTTTATTTCAAAGTTTAATTTTTAGTTTAAATCAATTGACAGTTTGGCCCCTCAAGTTTAAAATGTTATTATTTTATGCATAACTTATTAATTTCAAGTTTTAAGATAATAGAAACTTATATTATTTTTATTTATTTCAAAGATTAATACTTATTATGATTATTGCTATTATTGTTATTATTGTTATTATTGTTGTTATTATTATTATTATCATTATTATTATTATATTTAATTTAATAATCAATTATTAACCTTCAAATTATAGAATTATGACAAACTAAGAAGTAAACATAAATAACCTATAAGTTTCATAATTGACCACAATGGCCCTTACAAGAATAAACGACGTTAACTTTTAATTTAACGAAAAATATGAGATGTCACATATATCTACGGAAGAACAAAATGTTCATCCGTAGATGTTTCTTACACTTGGTCAATTTCATAAGTTAACCGAGTATAATGTTTGTACGTGCAACCATACATAAATCAACACACACAAACATGGGTTAACCTATATATATAATGCATACACAATAATGAATTACAAACATTCATTACAGATATTAATTCAAGTACTAAACCTATACATAATGAACTAGATCTATTGAAACTAAACCTAACAATAACCTCTCTTGAATTAATTTATATAGTATATGTAATTAGTCAGTGTCTCATAGCAATTAGTTTTTTTATATGACCAAAATGCACACTTTCTATTTATATCTACTTTGTTTTTATAATCATCACAAATATATAGTATATTAGCTTTAATAAACCCGTGTATTACACGGGTTGAATAAAAAAATTAAATAAAATATAATTTTTATTAGTTATAAATCGATATTTTAAAATAAAATATGGTTAAAATCTTTCTTATCATAAATAAAATAACAATTTTGTTTTAAAGCCAACGTTTTAAAAAATGTCACACTTAAATTTTTTTCTTACAACTCTTAGTTTTAATTATTTTTGTTTATAAAAAATACTTTTTAAAAGCAACAATTATAAAATATTTTATATGTTTGAAAAAGTTTGATGTTTTCAAAAGTTTTTCTAGTTTTATGAAAAATTAGGAGTTAGAAATAACATTAGTGAATATATCTCTTGCTTACTTTATTAAAAATTATTTTAATCAAAAAAATTAAATAATATTTATAGTAGTTAATGTGATTATTAAATATGAGAGAAAAATGAGAAAAAAATATTGAGAAGCAAAATGGTGTTGACATTTGTCATCTTAAATACATTTTTATTAAAGAAACTAGCTTTAGTAAACCCGTGTATTACACGGACTGAATAAATAAAATATGAATATAATAAATTTATTAAATATAAAATGATATTATAATATATGATATAACTTAAATTAGGTACGAGAAATGACTACAAATAATAAAACAGTGATATCGACTTTTTAAAATATTGCTTTTAATTGTTTTTAAATAAACATTTTTTTAAAACAAATCGTATAAAAATACATTTTTAGAAAAAAATTCTTATTACATCTTCCAAATTTGCTTAATTTTTATTTAAAATTTGACTTTTTAAATGTATCGATTTATTTAGAAATAAACTTAATAAATAGATTTATTTATTATTTTATAAAATATTAAAAATATTAAATAATATTATTAGTAATTAAAGTAATTATTAAATAAGAAAGAGAGGTAGGAAAGTTTTGGTGAAAAAGATTATGGTGATGTAAAGCCCCATTCCCGGGACGCTTACAACTGGTGATTCATCGCACGTAAAACATACACTTTACATTTATTCATCAAAACATCGCAGCGGAAAACATAAACCACATGGCATTTCATTTCATCCAAAAAACTTTTGCAAAATAATGCATCATTGGTCGGTTACAAAATTATATCGTTGTATTACATCACAAAAGCCTTAATTATATAGATGCCATCCAAAAGAGCTGAGTAGCCGCCTCGTGCCATCCTCAGCAACGATTACCTGCCAACTGAAAACGTATAAAAGTTAGCGTAGCTAAGTGAGTTCTAGTTTTATAATAAAACATACATAAAATCGTTATTTATTACTTTTCAAAGCCCATACTATACGTTTCATTCGTTCGTGATCATACATCATACGTAAATGCAGATAATATCATTATTATCTTTCATTTCGTTCATTCATTACATCTTGTGACATGTACAATACCCCGAACATTGTGCACGAAGCTGGTTACTGGGCCCGAGGTCTATCATAGACCCCGAACATTGTGCACGAAGCTGACTCCAGTACCTGAGGCAAGTACATTCACCGTTCATCTTTTTGTTTCATTCCGGATCAATGCCATATGCTATACCCCAACATTGTGCACGAAGCTGGTTACTGGGCCTGAGGTCTATCATAGACCCCGAACATTATGCACGAAGCTGACTCCAGTACCTGGGGCAAGCGGCAAGGATCCCATATGTGTGGCCCATCACAAGGATTGGACCCCGGTGTGCATCCTTCTGGGGTAGCTAACCCGCACACAGTTGAGCTAACACCCTTCATTGGGTGTGAACCTCCATACATTTGCTGGCAACACTTTTTACGTTCATTCGTTCGTTAATACATGCATTCATTCATCATGTTCCTCTTTCATTATCTTTCATTTTACGTTACATAATACTTTCGGTTCATTCATTAACATAACACGTAAAGCCATGGAAAAATAAACATTCATCATCATAAGGAACATAACATAACATACCATACATACATCATCACAGGGCATCATACATACATAACATACATCATGCATAATCATGCAACATCACCATCATCATCATCATCCATAACATGCCCATCATACTATTTATGACCTCAAAAGTCAAATTATAGTCCCCCGGGAATTTCCCAAGTCAAAGCCTACTTTACACATTTTCCCCAAAAATCAGAAAAATAATCTAAGTCCTAGGTGCAATGGCACTATGCAGGCGCATGGACACTATTCAGGTGCATGGGGAACACTTAGGCGCATGGGCCACTTTCAGGCGCATGGGGACTTCCGGACGTCTGAACACTTAGTAAATTCCAGCCCAATCTAGGCGCATGGGTACTCTTCAGACGCATGAACACTTAGGCGCATGGGCCACTTGGGCGCATGGGCACTATAGGGACGCATGGCCCTACCCTTAGTCATCCGACTAACATTTCTAGGCGCATGGGCCACTGTTCAGGCGCATGGGCAGAACTTAAACATTTCTAAGGCAAATTTTGGGCGCATGAGCTACTGTTTAGGCGCATGGCTTACACTTAATTCTTCCTAAGGCAATTCCAGACGTATGAACACTTATCTAGGCGCATGAGCATTCTGTAACAAGTTTCTAGGATATTTTCAATCCTAATCATCGAATCCATCTGTTCTAAGCATAATGTGGCTATTCTAAACATGAGTAGCCTATAAACCATCAAGAACTAACATCCAACATACACATACATACGGGTAGTCACACATAAACTTTGTAAAATCACTTTAATACGTTTTCAGCCCCAAAGATGGTTTAAAACATGTAAAAACCGGGGTCTAGAACTCACGTGGTACAACTTGGGTGTTCTTCCTTTTAACCCGCTTGCAACGAGTTCAAAACACCTAGAAATAACACCAAAAACACACACACCCGAGCACAAACACAACCCATCAGCATACAAGCACATAACCGGGATAAAACCTGACATAAAAGCATAAAAACCTTGAATTCTTACCTTGAATTTGACTGCTTCTGTTCTTCTTCTTCAAAACCGAGTTCTGCTATTCTTCCCTTGTTTCTCTCCCTAAAATAAACGAAAATTAGGTGTAGAAAAGGTGATGGGCGGCCATGCCACCTTTATCACCAACTTTTCTAAAGTTTTGTCCTTTTGGACACTTTTGGTCCCTCTACTTGGACCTTATTGCCTTTCTTGCTTTTATTCTTTTATCTTGGCTTTAAAAAATAACCGGGTCTTACAAGTCCACCCCCTTATATAGGTTTTGCCCCCAAAACCTATTATTCCACGAACATATAAGGATAATGCTGCCTCATCTCCTCCTCAGTCTCCCATGTAGACTTGGATCCCTTCCTATGCTTCCACTGTACACGAACAAGAGGAACCACTTTATTTCTCAATCTCTTCTCTTTACGATCAATGATTGCCACTGGTTGCTGAACATAATTGAGCCTTTCATCAACTTCAATGTCCTCCGATGGAACAATCATGTCTTCATCAGCTATACACTTTCTCAAACGGGATACATGGAATGTCGGGTGAATTCCACTTAACTCATCTGGCAACTCCAATCTATAGGCCACCTCTCCCACTCGAGCAATGATTCGGTAAAGGGCCTACATACCTTGGGCTCAACTTGCCCTGATTCCTAAATCGGATAATACCCTTCCAAGGTGAGACCTTCAACATGACCCGGTCACCCACCTGGAACTCAAATGGGCTACGTCGTTTATCAGCATACGACTTCACTTTATCTTTAGCTGCCTTCATGAAGGCTTTGATCCTCTCCAGCTTCTCGGTCGTAGCCTCGATTACCTCGACGCTTCCCAACTCCTTCTGACCAATGTCACCCCAACAAATGGGTGTTCTGCATTTCCTACCGTATAGCATCTCGTATGGTGGCATACCAATGCTGGCATGATAACTATTGTTGTACGAGAATTCAACTAACGGTAAGTGGTCGTCCCAACTTCCTCCAAAATCAATCACACATACCCGAAGCATGTCTTCCAACGTCTGAATGGTCCTTTCTGACTGACCATCAGTTTAGGGATGATAAGCCGTGCTAATATGTAACCTCGTCCCCATGGCATCGTGGAATTTCTTCCAGAATTTAGATGTAAACCGGGTGTCACGATCCGACACAATAGACATCGGCACACCATGACGAGTTATAATCTCCTTGATGCACAGGTCAGCCAACCTCTCAGATGAATATGTCTCGCAGATCGGTAGGAAGTGAGCACTCTTCGTCAAGCGGTCAACAATCACCCATATGGCATGGTATCCTTTCGGAGTACATGCCAGCTTCGTAATGAAATCCATGGTGATGTGCTCCCACTTCCATTCCGATATATCCAATGGTTGGATTTTCCCATACGGCTTTTGATGTTCCGCCTTCACTTGCAAACAAGTAAGGCATTTGCTCACATACTCCACCACGTCACGCTTCATACCCGGCCACCAATAATCCTTCGTCATGTCTTGGTGGATCTTTGTGGCACCGGGATGGATAGAGTATCGGGTCTTGTGAGCTTCGTCCATAATCTTCACACGTAGATTCCCGAAACGAGGAATCCACACCCGTCCAAATTGAGTTTTAACACCAAGTGTGTTTTCACTCAATTCCCCAACCAGACCTCTCATTCTTTCAAAGTTTAGATGATCTTCTTTTAATGCCTCATCCTGAAACTCCTTGACTTGCTTCATTACGTCAGAGGTCATGATTAGTTGGTATGCCTTCACCCGAATCGGCTCGGGCCTTTCCTTCTGGCTAAGAGCATCAGCCACCACGTTAGCTTTGCCCAGATGGTAATGGATCTCACAGTCATACTCCTTTATGAGCTCCAACTATCGTCTCTGCCTCATATTCAGGTCCTTCTGCTCAAAGAAGTACTTTAAGCTCTTGTGGTCGGTGAAGATTGTGCACTTCGTGCCATACAGATAGTGCCTCCAAATCTTTAGTGCAAAGACCACGGCCGCTAATTCCAAGTCATGAGTAGGGTAGTTGACCTCATGAACCTTCAGCTGTCGGGATGCGTAGGCTATTACTTTTCCTCTTTGCATTAACACACACCCCAAACCCAAGAAAGAAGCATCTGAATACACCACCAAATCTTCGCTTCCATCGGGTAACGACAAGATAGGAGCTTGAGTCAACCTCGCCTTCAACTCCTCGAATGCCTTCTCCTGAGCCTGACCCCATACATACTTTACATCCTTCCAGGTCAACTTAGTCAGTGGAGAAGCAATCTTAGAGAAGTCTTGGATAAATCTCCTATAGTAGCCCGACAAACCCAAGAAACTACTAATCTCAGATGGCATCTTTGGAGACTTCCATTGCGTCACTACCTCTACCTTAGCCGGGTCCACCATAATCCCATCGGGATTCACCACATGACCCAAGAATTGCACTTTGCGTAACCAAAACGCAAACTTGGAGAATTTTGCATACAACTTCTCCCTTCTTAGCGTCTCCAGAACCTCCCGAATGTGCCGGCATGCTCAATCTCACTCTTCGAATAAATCAGGATATCATCAATGAACACAATCACCGATTTATCTAACATTGGCCGACACACTCGATTCATCAGATCCATAAAAGTAGCTGGCGCATTGGTCAATCCAAACGATAATACGAGGAACTCATAGTGACCGTAGCGCATGCGAAAAGCTGTTTTAGGAATGTCCTGCTACTTCACTTTTAGTTGATGTTAACCAGATCGGAGATCTATCCTCGAAAACCAACTGGCACCTTGGAGCTGATCAAACAGATCGTCTAGTCTGGGTAGGGGGTATCGGTTCTTCACCGTCAACTTGTTCAACTCTCGGTAGTCAATTCACATCCTCATACTACCGTCTTTCTTCTTCACAAATAATACCGGAGCACCCCATGGAGAGATACTCGATCTAACGAATCCCTTATCAAGCAGTTCTTACAACTCCTCCATTAATTCTTTCATCTCAGTCGGAGCCAACCGGTACGGTGCCTTGGTAACGGGTTGAGCACCGGGTATCAAGTCAATTTGGAACTCAACCTCGCGGTCTGGTGGCACACCGGGTTAGTCTTCCGGGAATACGTCCGGAAAGTCGCGCACCACTGGTACTTCGGATAATTGTAGTACCGACGCACCCACATCTTTTATGTATGCCAAGTAGGCACTACATCCGCGCCTCATGCACTTTCCCGCCACCGCCATCGAGATCACCCTCGGGATTATCGTGACGCGATCACCATAAACCGTCACCTCATTTCGGTCACGCGTTGTCAATCGTATCATCTTCTTGCGACACACGATATTTGTCTCATAGGTTGCAAACCAGTCCATCCCTAGTACTATATCAAATCCACTTAGGGGTATCATATGTAACTTAGCATCAAACCTATGACCTTCTAGTTCTATGGCACAGTCCTCCATCACCTCAGTAGTTCTAGTGGACTTACCAATAGCAGTTTCTACATCAAATGGCTCACCAATACATCTACTCCTATTAGGAAACTTAGCACCAAAGGCAGCAGAAATGAAACTCCTACTAGCACCAGAATCAAACAACACATATGCAAGAGTTTGGTTTACTAGAAACATACCTGATACCACGTCAGGATCTGTCCTAGCCTCCTCTCGAGTCATCGTGAAAGCTCGGGTGCTTGCCTTCGACCCTTCTCCTCCGGCCTTCTTCACCCCGGAACTCTCGGCCCTTGGCTTCTTACACTGCCTGCTCATGTAACCACTTCCCCCGCAGTTGAACCACCTCATGCCTCTACAATCTCCAGCCATATGGCCAGAATTCCCACACTTGAAACAACATTCGACTCCTATCTACACTCACCACCATGCTCTTTCCACACTTGCCACACTTCTCCAACCCAGGACTAGCTGTGACCACACGTCGGTCACCTACACTCGCCGCCTTGTTTTTTGGAGTGGCTCTACCACGCCCAAACCGTTTCCCATTCCAGTTTCTCCCATCCCTACTCGTCTTCTTCTCCTCAGCCACTACCACCTCACGCTCATCATATACTCTACCAGCCAAATCACCGCCGACCTAAAAGTGCTTGGCTGGGCGGCGATCATATGCCTATGGATATCCGCCGGCAGTCCTTGAATATATCTCTTAATCTTTCGTGAAAGTGGCGTCACCTGATCAGGCACCAGTCGTGCCATTTCATTGAATTTTGTGGTGTACTCTTGGTGTGTCATAGTTCCCGCCTCTAGTTGCAGAAACTCTATCTCGACCTTGTCCATTTCCCGGTGAGGTCAAAACTCCTCAATCACCAACTTTTTCAACTCGGACCATCTCATTCTCCCGATCACCCGACTACCCTCAGCTTGGACTATGTTGTCCCACCAGCACAGAGCCGAGTCTACGAATGAGTGGGTAGCGAACTTAAGCTTCTGGTCTTCTCAGCACTCGCTGATATCAAGTACCGCCTCCATTTCCCTCACCCACCAGTCAGCAGTAGCGGCAGTACTGTTTCCATCGAAAGTAGGGGGTTTGCATCTCATAAACACCCCGTAGTTGCATCCTCGGGTCGCCTCCGGCGCAGGCTCTTCTTCCTTGTCCTCATCATTGGACGAAACTGTCTCAGTCTCGGGCTGTCTTTTTTCTCCTGTAGGTCCACTCCTTTCCGTTCTCTCTCCCTCTCTAACTGCCTTTATCACTTCAGTCACCACAGACGGTAGGATCGTCTGCATGACTTGGTGCACTTCTTCCACAACCGCCTCCTTCACTGAGGCTCTCAGGTTAACACTCTCATCTCCGGTCTCCGGAGGAGGAGTTTTTTTTCTTCATGAACCACTTTCTCGACTTTGGGTCTCCCCCTCTTGGGTCGCGGTTCAGCATCGTGACCTCCACCACGAGAGGCCTTCAAGATCTACCTCCAGCCATCTACTAACACACTGAAAGATTCAAACACCAACACGGTCATTCAAGGGAACAACTCAGTTTATGTCAAGTATAGTAAGTCTCTAATTACAGTGGCCAGTTGTGATTAACCACTTACTTTACTCTTCATACCTCGAGCATTACCTATCCTGACTACATTAGTATTTAAATCTACATACAACACATAACCACATACAATGCGCACATAAACCGGTTAACATTACGAAAATACCTGATGGCACGCAGCTACTCAGATTGGCATCGCATTCCCATTATGTCCCATTTTCAGTTTAGGTTAAGGTTTATTTTGAAAATTTACCCATTTCACTTAAACTTTCACTCTGATACCACCTTGTAAGGCCCTGTTCCTGAGATTCTTACAGCTAGTGATTCATCGCACGTAAAACATACACTTTACATTTATTCATCAAAATATCGCAGTGGAAAACATAAACCACATGACATTTCATTTCATCCTAAAAACTTTTGCAAAATAATGCATCATTTTTCGGTTACAAAATTATATCGTTGTATTACATCACAAAAGCCTTAATTTAATAGATGGCATCCAAAAGAGCTGAGTAGCCGCCTCGTGCCATCCTCAACAACGATTACCTGCCAACTGAAAACGTATAAAAGTCAGCGTCGCTGAGTGAGTTCTAGTTTTATAATAAAACATACATAAAATCGTTATTTATTTCTTTTCAAGGTGCATGGGTACTATTCAGACGCATGAACACTTAGGCGCACGGGCCACTTGGGCGCATGGGCACTATTGGGATGCATGGCCCTACCCTTAGTCATCCGACTAACATTTCTAGGCGCATGGGACACTGTTCAGGCGCATGGGCAGAACTTAAACATTTCTAAGGCAAATTTTGGGCGCATGAGCTACTGTTTAGGCGCATGGCTTACACTTAATTCTTCCTAAGGCAATTCCAGACGTATGAACACTTATCTAGGCGCATGAGCATTCTGTAAACAAGTTTCTAGGATATTTTCAATCCTAATCATCGAATCCATCTGTTCTAAGCATAATGTGGCTATTCTAAACATGAGTAGCCTATAAACCATCAAGAACTAACATCCAACATACACATACATACGGGTAGTCACACATAAACTTTGTAAAATCATTTTAATACGTTTTCAGCCCCAAAGATGGTTTAAAACATGTAAAAACCAGGGTCTAGAACTCACCTGGTGCAACTTTGGTGTTCTTCGTTTTAACCCGCTTGCAAAGAGTTCAAAACACCTAGAAACAACACCAAAAAACACACACCCGAGCACAAACACAACCCATCAGCATATAAGCACATAACCAGGATAAAACCTGACATAGAAGCATAAAAACCTTGAATTCTTACCTTGAATTTGACTTCTTCTGTTCTTCTTCTTCAAAACCGAGTTTTGCTTTTCTTCCCTTGTTTCTCTCTCTAAAATGAACGAAAATTAGGTGTAGAAAAGGTGATGGGCGGCCATGCCACCTTTATCACCAACTTTTCTAAAGTTTTGTCCTTTGGGACACTTTTGGTCCCTCCACTTGGACCTTATTGCCTTTCTTTCTTTTATTTCTTTTTATCTTGGGTTTTAAAAATAAAACGGGTCTCACAAGTTCACCCCCTTATATAGGTTTTGTCCCCGAAACCTGTTATTCCACGAACATATAAGGATAATGCTTCCTCATCTCCTCCTCAGTCTCCTATGTAGACTTGGATCCCTTCCTATGCTTCCACTGTACACGAACAAGAGGAACCACTTTATTTCTCAATCTCTTCTCTTTACGATCAATGATTGCCACTGGTTGCTCAACATAATTGAGCCTTTCATCAACTTCAATGTCCTCCGGTGGAACAATCATGTCTTCATCAGCTATACACTTTCTCAAACAGGATACACGGAATGTCAAGTGAATTCCACTTAACTCATCTAGCAACTCCAATCTATAGGCCACCTCTCCCACTCGAGCAATAATTCGGAAAGGGCCTACATACCTTGGGCTAAACTTGCCCTGCTTCCTAAATCGGATAATACCCTTCCAAGGTGAGACCTTGAACATGACCCTGTCACCCACGTGGAACTCAATTGGTCAACGTTGTTTATCAGCATACGACTTTAGTCTATCTTTAGCTGCCTTCATGAAGGCTTTGATCCTCTCCAGCTTCTCGGTCGTAGCCTCGATTACCTGGACGCTTCCCAACTCCTTCTGACCAATGTCACCCCAACAAATGGGTGTTCTGCATCTCCTAGCGTATAGCATCTCGTATGGTGGCATACCAATGCTAGCATGATAACTATTGTTGTATGAGAATTCACCTAACGGTAAGTGGTCGTCCCAACTTCCTCCAAAATCAATCACACATGCCCGAAGCATGTCTTCCAACGTCTGAATGGTCCTTTTTGATTGACCATCAGTTTAGGGATGATAAGCCGTGCTAATATGTAACCTCGTCCCCATGGCATCGTGGAATTTCATCCAGAATTTAGATGTAAACCGGGTGTCACGATCCGACACAATAGACATTGGCACACCATGACGAGTTATAATCTCCTTGGTGCACAGGTCAGCCAACCTCTCAGATGAATATGTCTCGCAGATCGGTAGGAAGTGAGCACTCTTCGTCAAGCGGTCAACAATCACCCATATGGCATGGTATCCTTTCGGAGTACATGCCAGCTTCGTAATGAAATCCATGGTGATGTGCTCCCACTTCCATTCCGGTATATCCAATGGTTGGATTTTCCCATACGGCTTTTGATGTTCCGCCTTCACTTGCAAACAAGTAAGGCATTTGCTCACATACTCCACCACGTCACGCTTCATACCCGGCCACCAATAATCCTTCTTCATGTCTTGGTGGATCTTTGTGGCACTGGGATGGATAGAGTATCGGGTCTTGTGAGCTTCGTCCATAATCTTCACACGTAGATTCCCGAAACGAGGAATCCACACCCGTCCAAATTGAGTTTTAACACCAAGTGTGTTTTCACTCAATTCCCCAACCAGACCTCTCATTCTTTCAAAGTTTAGATGATCTTCTTTTAATGCCTCATCCTGAAACTCCTTGACTTGCTTCATTACGTCAGAGGTCATGATTAGTTGGTATGCCTTCACCCGAATTGGCTCGGGCCTTTCCTTCCAGCTAAGAGCATCAGCCAACACGTTAGCTTTGCCCGGATGGTAATGGATCTCAAGTCATAATCTTTTATGAGCTCCAACCATCGTCTCTTCCTCATATTCAGGTCCTTCTGCTCAAAGAAGTACTTTAAGCTCTTGTGGTCAGTGAAGATTGTGCACTTCGTGCCATACAGATAGTGCCTCCAAATCTTTAGTGCAAAGACCACGGCCGCTAGCTCCAAGTCATGTGTAGGGTAGTTGACCTCATGAACCTTCAGCTGTCGGGATGCATAGGCTATAACTTTTCCTCTTTGCATTAACACACACCCCAATCCCAAGTAAGAAGCATCTGAATACGCCACCAAATCTTTGCTTCCATCGGGTAACGACAAGACAGGAGCTTGAGTCAACCTCGCCTTCAACTCCTCGAATGCCTTCTCCTGAGCCTGACCCCATACATACTTTACATCCTTCCGGGTCAACTTAGTAAGTGGAGAAGCAATCTTAGAGAATTCTTGGAGAAATCTCCAATAGTAGCCCGACAAACCCAAGAAACTACGAATCTCAGATGGCATCTTGGGAGACTTCCATTGCGTCACTGCCTCTACCTTAGCCGGATCCACCATAATCCCATCGGGATTCACCACATGACCCAAGAATTGCACTTCGCGTAACCAAAACACACACTTGGAGAATTTTGCATACAACTTCTCCCTTCTTAGCGTCTCCAGAACCTCCCGAATGTGCCCGGCATGCTCAATCTCACTCTTCGAATAAATCAGGATATCATCAATGAACACAATCACCGATTTATCTAACATTGGCCGACACACTCGATTCATCAGATCCATAAAAGCAGGTGGCGCATTGGTCAATCCAAACGATAATACGAGGAACTCATAGTGACCGTAGCGCATGCGAAAAGCTGTTTTAGGAATGTCCTGCTACTTCACTTTTAGTTGATGGTAACCAGATCGGAGATCTATCCTCGAAAACCAACTGGCACCTTAGAGCTGATCAAACAGATCGTCTATTCTGGGTAGGGGGTATCGGTTCTTCACCGTCAACTTGTTCAACTCTCGGTAGTCAATACACATCCTTATACTACCGTCTTTCTTCTTCACAAATAATACCGGAGCACCCCATGGAGAGATACTCGGTCTAATGAACCCCTTATCCAACAGTTCTTGCAACTGCTCCGTTAACACTTTCATCTCAGTCGGAGCCAACCGGTACGGTGCCTTGGCAACGAGTTGAGCACCGTTATCAAGTCAATTTGGAACTCAACCTCGCGGTCTGGTGGCACACCGGGTAAGTCTTCCGGGAATACGTCCGGAAAGTCGCACACCACTGGTACTTCGGATAATTGCAGTACCGACGCACCCACATCGTTTATGTATGCCAAGTAGGCACTACATCCGCGCCTCATGCAGTTTTCCACCACCGCCATCGAGATCACCCTCGGGATTATCGTGACGCGATCACCATAAACCGTCACCTCATTTCAGTCAGGCATTGTCAATCGTATCATCTTTTTGCGACACACGATATTTGCCTCATAGGTTGCTAACCAGTCCATCCCTAGTACTACATCAAATCCACTTAGGGGTATCACGTGTAGCTTAGCAGCAAACCTATGACCTTCTAGTTCTATGGCATAGTCCTCCATCACCTCAGTAGTTCTAGTGGACTTACCAATAGCAGTTTCTACATCGAATGGCTCACCAATACATCTACTCCTATTGGGAAACTTAGCACCAAGGGCAGCAGATATGAAACTCCGACTAGCACCAGATCAAACAACACATATGCAAGAGTTTGGTTTACTAGAAACATACCTGATACCACGTCAGGATCTGTCCTTGCCTCCTCCCGAGTCATCGTGAAAGCTCGGGCGCTTGCCTTCGACCCTTCTCTTTCGGCCTTCTTCACCCCGGAACTCTCGGCCCTTGGTTTCTTACACTCCCTGTTCATGTGACCACTTCCCCCACAGTTGAAACACCTCATGCCTCAAAAGGGATACATGGAATGTCGGGTGAATTCCACTTAACTCATCTGGCAACTCCAATCTATAGGCCACCTCTCCCACTCGAGCAATGATTCGGAAAAGGCCTACATACCTTGGGCTCAACTTGCCCGGCTTCCAAAATTGGATAATACCCTTCCAAGGTAAGACCTTTAACATGACCCGGTCACCCACCTGGAATTCAATTGGTCTACGTCGCTTATCGGCATACGACTTCTGTCTATCTTTAGTTGCCTTCATGAAGGCTTTGATCCTCTCTAGCTTCTCGGTCGTAGCCTCGATTACCTCGACGCTTCCCAACTCCTTCCGACCAATGTCACCCCAACAAACGGTTGTTCTGCATCTCCTAGGTGGCATACCAATGCTGGCATGATAACTATTGTTGTACGAGAATTCAGCTAACGGTAATTGGTCGTCCCAACTTCCTCCAAAATCAATCACACATGCCCGAAGCATGTCTTCCAACGTCTGAATGGTCCTTTCTGACTGACCATCAGTTTGGGGATGATAAACCGTGCTAATATGTAACCTCGTCCCCATGGCATCATGGAATTTCTTCCAGAATTTAGATGTAAACCAGGTGTCACGATCCGACACAATAGACACCGACACACCATGACGAGTTACAATCTCCTTGATGAACAGGTCCGCTAACCTCTCGGATGAATATGTGAAAGGATCGGAATCTAGTTTGATCCATTAGACTAAGATTTGCAGCCGAATAGAACAAGAATTAGACGAAATTTAAGCAAGAATAATATGAATATCCAATCAAACAGTGACGGTTATAGAGAGACAATTTTCTGCAAAGAGAATGTTTCATTCACGCACAAGCTTCGACTAGCAAGAAATTAGGTCAACATTCCTTTTATAAAGGAATGTGACATGAGCTGACGTCACTTGATAGTGACAGCTAACTGATTTATACAAACAACTGAAAATAGACTAAACTACTGAAGATGTCCACAACAACTGAGGACACCTTCACGTAAAGCTAAGTACAGGCTAAAATTACAACTACTGAAGTTATAACATCTGAAGTACAAGAACTTCAGATGTTTTACATAAAATAAAACTACTGATTACAAACTACAGAAAAGTAAACCATCACAACTACTAAAAAGAACTACTTCAGCTATTGTGACAACTTCTGAGAACTTGGTCTTCAGATTTTGTCTTCAGTAGTTGTCTTCAGACTTTGTTTTCAGACTTTGTCTTCAGACTTTGTCTTCAGTAGTTGTCTTCAGACTTTGTCTTCAGACTTTGTCTTCAGACTTTGTCTTCAGACTTTGCCTTCAGACTTTGCCTTCAGACTTTGCCTTCAGACTTTGCCTTCAGACTTTGCCTTCAGACTTTGCCTTCAGACTTTGCCTTCAGACTTTGCCTTCAGACTTTGTCTTCAGACTTTGCCTTCAGACTTTGTCTTCAGACTTTGTCTTCAGACTTTGTCTTCAGACTTTGCCTTCAGACATTGTCTTCAGACTTTGTCTTCAGACTTTGTCTTCAGACTTTGTCTTCAGACTTTGTCATCAGACTTTGTCTTCAGACTTTGTCCTCAGACTTTGTCTTCAGCTGTTTTCTTCAGACTTTGTCTTCAGCTGTTGGCTTCAGACTTTGTCTTCAGTAGTTGTCTTCAGTAGTTGTCTTTAGACTTTCTCTTCGGGAGTTGTCTTCAGACTTTGTCTTCAAACTTTGTATTCAGTTGTTGTCTTCCACTTCAGTTGTTATGACGTCTGTGGGAGTTAAAGGTTTTTCTGATCTGGCTCATTAGTTCTTTTGGTCCAACAAACTCCCCCTGAACCAATACAACCAAAACCTTTAAGATTATTGAAGTCCCACTTATTGGCAGAAACATTTTCTGGATCAGCTTAGAAATCACCAAATTAAGCTCAGGCCAGGGAAGAGATTTTAGAAAGTTTGATTAGCAAAGGATGAATGGGAACTCTGTCTTGGGGAATTGGACATAGAGCTGTTACCCCATCCATGAGACCTACTTCCCAATGAGGAGTCTGTAAGACTCTCTAACATAGGCCTCAAGGAATACAACTTGTTTTTCAATTGTGAGTTCTTGAGCTTCACTTTCTAAGAAGAACTCAGGCCCATAGTACTCTGATAAGTATTTAACATTCTTTCCATTCTTTAGCTCCATAGTAGTTATTTCTCTGTATGCAAACTCATCAGGATGAGTACCTTCAAGTAACAACTGGAGCTCATTTCTTCTTATTTCTTCAAGCTTCTTGTAGATCAACGCCTTCTTCACCATTTTGTTTTCTAGTAAAGTTTGTGGAGTCATCTTAGATTTGTAAGCTCTCTTGAAGTCTTCAAGGATTTCCCAGGGTGACACTACAATGGCCAGCAATATCACAGCATCTACAGTCTTCTTTACTTGGCCATTGTATCGACTTGGAATATTCTTTTATGAATTCTGTCACTTACTCTGGGGTCAGGCCAAATGCTCACTCTCTCTTTTTGTTATTGAAATGTAAATTTGAGAGCATACAACCTCTGAGCATGTTTCTTCATAGCTTGTATGGATGAAGACTTGAAACTCTTTATCAGCCATCCTTAACAGCTGCTCATCATGTTGTTTGTGCTGTTCTTCTTCTTCAAGTTTGACTTTTACCATTTGCCTTTGGATGTCAGGTGTGATTGTTGTTGGTTGACTCCTGGGCTGAGGCAGCTTTGTTTTAAGAACAGTAGAGATTGGCAGACTATCATCCTCATCATCTTCTTCTTCTTCTTCTTCCATCCTTAACACCCTTCTCTTCCTCTTGGGTGCATCGTTGGTAGTGGTTTGAGTAGGTTTCTTGGGTAACGGAGTTGGTTTCGAGGGTTGTGAAGTTGGTTGCATTGATGTGGGAGATTGTACAGGCCGCTCTAGCATCTTGGTTGTGAGTGAGGCTTTGGATAACTTTGCCATATCAGACGTTTTCCGAGCACCAGCTTCATCAAGAGCTTCTATGATCAATCCTTTGTTGAATACTTCTGAAGAATAGATTCCGGTGGTTATCTCCAAAATACTGTCTTTGGACCATGACTTCACTATAATGATTGATCTTCCCAAATGCTTTGATATTAATCTTATCATAGCTTCCAGCCTTTCCCTCTCTTTCTCACTACAACTTGCCCATCTATGCTCAATCTCTTGAATCTCTAGCCTTCTATTTTCAGAGTCAAGTTTGGTTGTGTCAAAACCTTGTCTGAAGAGTTGATCAATGATCTTATCCATAGATCTGCTATGTTGCTCATCAACTTCTTTGATGAGTTCTTCTAACTTTTTCTCATCTTCAGTCTGTTCAGCACTCTTCTTTCTCTTGTATGTGATCATCTCCTTTTCTTTCTTCTCTTTTTCTTCATCCTCTTCAACTCTCTTTCTTTTGTCTGCTTTCACTGACTTAGAATCCCCCTTTTTGGTTGCATTGGGTTCAGGGGTTTGAATGTCAGAAAGTCTCTTAGAAACAGCATCATCAACTAAGGTTTGAAAATTTGAGGAAAGCCTCTCATCAATGGCTTGATGCACAATGTTAGTGATGATGGAAGTGATGAGAGGAAAGGAGGATTGAAAGACAGCAACCATTTGTTCAGAGGGGTTCTGTCCCTAAGAAATGGTGCCTGAATCAGAGGCTGGTGGCATAGTTGTTGGGAGTGGCTTAGTGTTTGGGAGAGCTTCAGAAGAAGCTGCAATCTGTGGGTGAATTTGGGCAGATGGACTTGATTCTTGTGACAATTTGGCAAGCAGTTCTTGTAGTCTGCATACCTCAGCCTCAAGAATGGTGTTGTGGGCTAGAACATCAAAGAAAAAGCCCAGGTCATCATCAGTCTTTGCTGAATCATCTGACCTCCTGATTAAATCAGGATGAACATGTGCTGAGTGTAGATCAGTATTCACATGTGCCCCTATTTCTTGGAACTGGGGACTTCCTGCCTCAGGATTATGTCCGTCATTGGCAGTTGCCTCTGGTGAGGTCTTAGAGATGATACCACCTCATCCTGTTTATGTGCTGAAACAGGAGAAGAGGCAGCCTCACCAGATGTTCGAATCTCCTCCTCTACACAAGGAGATTGAACTCTGTAATCCCTGTGCTGTGGGTTATCAGCCACATTATAATCCTCTCCCTCAACTATTGAGGTTTTCCCAGTGGTAATAGGTTTCTGGGGAGGGTTAGAGGAATGTAGTTGAGTCAGCACTTGTGCAATAACTATAGTTAGGCTTGTAGCGGTGGCTTTAGTGCGAGATAAGGGTGAAGAAGATTGCACCTGGGGTGAATGGTGCTGTTCAATGGCAATCTTCTCAAGTGAGAGAGATTCCAGTAATGTGGTTTCCCCATTTTTGGTTGCATCAGGATCCTGTTAAGAGGATACTTGAGCGGTTTAAGCTGGTAGAGTCTTGGAAACTACAAGGGGGTTACTACCAGTAGTTTCATCCTGCCTTTGTGTTGCAGGGGCATCATCAGGGGACTCAACTCCCTGAGTAGCCTTTTTGGTTTGTTTGGATTGTGGTTTGGAAGGGACTTTGGATCACGAGGATGAGACTATGGGTTCCTCTGCTTGGGTTTTAGCAGTTTGGCAGCCTCTTTGAGTTGTGGGTCAGAGTTGTGCCTGGAGTATACCTCAGGCAATACTACCACAGCAGGGACTCCAAGGCCAACATGGCCATCATATTTTAATTGATTGATGATTATGGCCATAAGAAACCTTGGATATAATATCCATCTGTTAGCCACAGGTTTCATTGCCAGATCTTTTAATTCCAAAAATATAATTTCAGAAAAAATTAAGCTTTGGCATTCAAGGATACAATACAAGACCTGCTGCCACCTGGATGACATTTGATCCCATGAAGAGGATTTTGGGGCAAGGCAGACATTGATCATACGAAAGATTAGGCGTTCAACATCATGGAAGTGCTTCTTTAGAATGGTGGTAGCACTTAAGTCACCCTCATACCCATGGTTGATGAATGATAGATCAGTGGTGCTCTTCAGGTATTCGGTCACAAAGGTGGCATCATTCAGATCTAGGGTTTGGCGAATGATAGTAGGAGTGATGACCACCTTCTTAGGGTTTACAAACAACTAGAGAGTGATCGCGACATCATTCTCACCGGTATGGACAATGACATTTGTCCAGAATTGGCGAAGGATATCGGGATAGATGGTTGGATTCAGAAGAAAAGCAGTTTGATACGGGGAATCAACCATCAGATCAATGGCAGCATCAAACTTAGTCCAAAAGGCCGATTTTGTGAGGTAGGCAACACAGTTGTGTCGTGGTTTGATTTGCATGGTCGCCATTAATGGAAGATGAAAGTTTAAAAACGACTTATGAAAAGTTTGAAGTTAGGGTTAGGTATTTATAGGTTATAAAACGGCTGAAAGAAAACAACTGAAAGTTTTGGTGTTAGTCATCAGTTGTTAGAAAACGACTGAAGACATGGTTTTAACTATCAGATGTTGTAAACAACTAAAGACTTGGTGTTAGTCATCAGTAGTTTGAAACTACTGAAGACTTGGTTTTGGCTTCAGTTGTTTTGAAATAAACAACAGTTGTTTGAAACAATTGAAGAGTAAAATTTCTCATCAGTTGTTGTCGTCAATTCACAGATCTCAGTTGTTTCATTGGCCTTAACACTTACTCAGCAGACTATCTGATTTTCAGATGTTTCATTGGTCATCAGTACTTATCTGTTAGAACAGACATCAGTAGTTGTAACCACATCAATAGTTGTAACTACATCAGTACTTTTCAACAAATAAGTACTTCAGTACTTTTAAGTAATTTAGTCTTCAGTAGTTATAAAAACTGCCGAAGATAAAATAACTTATCAATACTTATTTTCGACAGCTGTATACTAATGCTCATCAGGTGTTGTGAACTGAGATCATCAGTAGTTGTCAAATCATTCAAGCTGCAGCATACCAAGCCTGAGCACTAGATTTTAGAAAGTTGCACTGTCCAAAGGCTTAGTAAATATATTTGCAAGCTCATCAACACAAGGAACAAAGTTTGGATCAATCAGACCTTTTCATAACAATCCCTAATAAAAATGATGTATGATCTCAATATGTTTGGTCCTAGAATGCTGGACAGGTTTCTTAACAATACAAAGAGCTGCAGCACTATCCATCAGTAAAGGAGTCTTAGTCTGTAATGTCATAATCCAGTAATTGATTATGAAGCCAGAGTACCTGAGATGTACAACATGCAACAGCAATGTACTCTGCTTCAGCAGTGGATGTAGCAACTGAAGTTTGTTTCTTACTCTGCCAAGAAACTAAATAATTGCCTAGAAATTGGCATCCACCAGAGGTTGATTTTCTTGTTAATTTACACCCTGCATAGTCACTATAGAGAAAGCAACTAATTTGCAAGAGTGCCCAGTGGAATACCAAAGTCCTAGAGATTGAGTTCCTTGCAACTATCTAAAGATCCTTTTGACTGCAATCATATGGGATACTTTAGTTGCAGCCTGAAATCTAGCACAGACACAAGTTGCAAACATAATGTCTGGTCTAGAAGCTGTAAGGTACATCAAGGAACCAATCATACATCTGTAAAGAGTTTCATCAACTGCTTTACCTTTCTGATTAGCATCCAGTTGTGTGGTGCTGCACATGGGAGTAGAACAGGGCTTACAATTTTGTAAATCAAACTTTTTCAACAGATCCTTTGTATATTTTGACTGATGAATGAAAGTTCCATTAGTCATTTGTTTGATTTGCAAACCCAGAAAGAACTGTAATTCTCCCATGGCACTCATTTCAAACTTTTGTTGCATCAACATAGTAAAGGCATCACATAACTATGGATCAGAGGATGCAAAAATAATATCATCTAGATAAATTTGAACAAGGAGCTTATGCATGCCTACTTTCTTAATGAACAAAGTTTTATCTATATAGCCTCTAGTGAAATTGTTTTGAAGAAAAAAGTTAGATAGTGTTTCATACCAGGCTCTGGGAGCTTGTTTTAACCCATAAAGAGCCTTATCAAGCTTATACACCCAATCTAGATGTTTATGATCTTCAAAACCTGGTGGTTGACACACATAAAATTCTTCTTTTATTTTACCATATAAGAATGCACTTTTGACATCCATTTGAAAAACTTTAAGATTATGGAAAACAGCATAAGCTAATAACAATCTGATTGCCTCCAGTCTGGCTATAGGGGCAATGGTTTCATCATAATCAATACCTTCTTCTTGTGAAAACCCCTGTACAACCAGTCTGGCCTTGTTCTTGACAATTTGACCTTTTTCATCAGTTTTATTCCTAAACATCCATTTAGTGCCTATTGCACACTTACCTTGGGGTAGAGGAACCAGTTCCCACACATGCTGCTTTTGAAACTGAAGAAGCTCAAGTTGCATGGCTTCAACCCATCCATTGTCTCTTAATGCCATATGATAGTTCTTAGGCTCTTGCTGACTGATGAAGAGAGCATAAAAGCAGAAGTTGGACAATTGACGTCTAGTTGAAACACCAGCATTGATATCACCAATGATCTGAGACATGGGGTGATTCTTTAGTTCTTGGTACTCAATAAGATCTATGCAAGTGTTTGTAGGAGATTTAGCAGCAACAGATGTTGATCCAGACTGTTGAAACCTAGAATGAGATGGCAATTCAAATGAAATAGAGGATTCAGAGATCTCATCCGCATTTGTTGTGGATGGAACTGCTGAAGCTACAGGAACATCAAGTTTAGTAGACTCAGGCAGGTGATCACTAAAACTTGCATTTGTACCACCAGATGGATGACTAGTTGCAGGAGATGATGGATTCACCGAATCTGCAACAGCTGGAGACTGATAAGGAACATATTGCAGTATGTCCAAATCAAATAACTCCACAGGGTTTTGTGGGATTTTGTCCTTTGGAGATTCATTAAACTTTACGTGCAAGGTTTCTTCAACTATCTTTGTTCTGCATTTAAAAACTCTGTATGCCTTGCAAGTAGATGAATACCCAACAAAGTACCCCGCATCCACCTTTGATTCAAACTTCTGAAGTGGATTCTTTGTGTTAAGAATGTAACAGGGAGACCCAAATGCTCTAAAAAAGGAAATCAGAGGGGCCAAATGATGTAACACTTCATAAGGACTCTTCATCAACCTCTGATTTACTAACACTCTATTTTGCACATAGCAAGCTATATTGACAGCTTCAGCCCAAAAGGTTAGTGGCAAACCAGAATCAACCAACATTGACCTTGCGGCTTCAATAAGGGTCCTGTTTTTTCTCTCCACCACTCTATTTTGTTCAGGAGTTCTTGGAATGCTATACTGCCTCTTGATTCCCTTAGATAAATAGAATTCATCAAGTGTGTGATTTCTAAATTCTGTACCATTATCACTCCTCACACACTTGACTGGAAGGGAGTACTGCTTTTCAACATACAACACAAAGTAGATGATGATTTGACCAGTCTCATCTTTTGAATGTAAGAAGAAGGTCCATACAAATCTGGAATAATCATCCACAATTACCAGACAGTATTTTTTCTTTGCCATGCTCATCACTCTTACTGGACCAAAAAGATCCATATGTAGTAATTGCAAGCAGGCAGTGGACTTTGGTTCTTCTATTAGAGGGAATGATACTTTGTGTTGCTTTCCTTTTAAACAAGCAGAACAATTGTCATCACATTTGACCTCCTTTAATGGCAGACCTCTCATTAAACCATGATGCATAAGTTGGTTCACGTTTTTAAGATTCACATGACCAAGCCTTCTGTGCCGTAGTTCAGATTCCTGAAGAGAGGCCTTGGAGAACAGACATGGATGGCCTTTTAGATCAATTTTCTTTGATAACTATAGGCATATACTCTTCCAATCCTGTTGGCCTTCAGGAGAGTATATTCATCCAATATCTTGTCAATCATTCTCAAAACATTGGAAGACAGAATCGACAGTTTTGGCTGGTGAAAAGTGCAACATGCCCTTTATCACACATTTGACTGACACTCAACAAGTTGTACTTGAGATTCTCCCAATGGTTAACATCATCAAATCTTATCTCACCATTTGACATAAAGCCTTTGCCGATGATATAACCCTTAGCATCATTACCAAAAGATACAAATCCCTTCTTTCCTTGAGAGTAGTCATGAAGAAGAGAACTGCTCCCTGTCATATGCATAGATCCTCCACTGTCCACATACCAGATGCTTCTATGGCATGCTGAAGAACCCTTCATTTGTCACAAAAACTAGTTAGCTTTTGAGACCCAAACCATTTTGGTTTTAGGTCTGTACTCATCAACAGATTTTATACTAACTGATTTGTCATGATTAACAGCGTTTGAAGGTGGAGATGGTGCTGAAAAGGATTCCTTTGATTTTGGCTTAGTTTTCCTTTTCAGTGGTTTAATCACATGTACATCTATTTGATTAACTCTCCCTAACAGATGTTGAACCATCATAACAAGTTGTGTCTGATTGGTTGTTAAAACGTTCAATTCAGCAGACACATTAGTACTTGTTTTTGATTGGTTCCTGTGACTCACCATGTCCTCCTTTTTGAAAGACACAGACTTAGTTTGGTGTTTTGATATTCCATGTGGAATACTTTCAGCTGTTTTATGATAAACCCCTTCATTCTTTTTAGATTTTTGTAAGAACTTTGGGTTATCAGTTTGAGATGTTTGTGGTACAAACTTGGTTTCAAATTCAACTTTCATTTTATTAATTTTCTTTTTAATGATTTTATCTTTGTTGAATTAGGAACCCTTTTTGTACCAACATTCATCAGTGAGATGATTGAATAGACTACATATTTCACATGGCTTTTTCTTCATCTTCTGTTGTTCAACTGCTGAAAAAGATAAAACTACTGAAGGTGTGTTCTTCAGTACTTTCTTCCACTCGGTACTTATGTTAAGTACTAAAGGATTTGTAACAACTGAAGATTTTTTCTTCAGAAGTTTTCTATCAGTACTTTTCGATTTCCTGATAGACTCTTCAGCAGTTGTTAAACCATGTTTGTTTTCATTTTGTTTGAAATGCTCTTCAGGTGTTGTTACTTGCCCTTCAGCACTTTGAATACTTTAGGAGACAACACCTAAAGTGTTCAGTTTTTCTTTGATCATGTGTTTATCAGCAGTGAGACCATCAGCAGATTGATTAGCTGAGGTACTAATACTAACTTCATCCTCTGATTTTGGATTATCACTTGAGGATGAGACACATGATAATGTGGTTTGGGAATTGCTTTCATCTTCAGATTTTACTTCTATGTTGGGAGTAAAATCTGTAGGAGGTACAGTGTGATTATACCCAATCCCAAACTTCACATTTGAAGCTATTTGCTTGCTGAGAAGCATTTCAAACCCCTTGCAGGATGTTACCCAGTTCACACTCTACTTGAGTAGCTGCAAGTGTTTCTTTGAGATTCTTATGATTCTCTAAAATGACCTCTACCTTTGCCTTTTCATCAGTGATTTGGCATTTAATTTGTAAATCTCATCATCTTTTTCATTTAAGATAGACTCAAACTCAGGTTTTCTTTTGGAAATCACTTTCTCTAGGTCAAGATTTTGATTAAATAAAGCTACATTTGCTTCTCTAATTGAGACAAAAGCAGCTATGCATACTCAGAACATAACTTGGCCTTAGCCTCAGAAGATACATGTGGTACCTGTGATGATGAAGCATTTGAGCATGAACCATCAGTAGACTCCAGGGCCATAAGAGCAAGATTTCCAAAAGGATTTTCACCACCATCTTGACCAGCACCAGAAAACAATTGTTCAGGATAACCAGAAAGATCATCTGGTAAGCTACTCCAGTCAACAACTCCAGGTGTGAAAAAGCTTTGATGTGATTGAGATTGAGATTGTTGATTTGATTGAGATGGTTGAGGCTCAGGTAGGGCATGTGGTTGTTCAGCTATGGGTACCAGAACCTGACTGGACCGAGGCATGTAAAAACAGGGATAAGGATATGGCATTGGACCTTGAGGGACAAAATATGCAGGAGATGATTGAATTTGTGAATGATGACCAGAATTTGTAGAATGTTGCCCTTTGTTTTGTGAGCTATTGCATGGAAAGGTCACAAAGGGTGCAGCGGAGTTAGATCCAGATGATCTACACTCTCTTGCAAAATGTCCAAGTCTATGGCACTTGTGACACCTCAACTTGCTCTTGTCAAAACCAACTTTGGTTTTTCTAGAGAGACCAGGAATTTTCTACCTGTCCTTTTGTAAAATTTTTTAGATCTAATATTCATTAATGCCATATGGCTCAAAATATCCATTTCTTCCCGATCATCATCAGCAATTCCTTTCAAATCATCCATCAAAAAGCACAAATTATCACTACTACACCCTGAATTACCATCAACACCAACAAAAGCAGGATCTCCTCTGTTTGAAGAGAAATCTATATGCTCATCATAAGAACTTTATGATGCAGCATATTCTGACTCATGACCGACCAGAGCACTATTCCCTAGTACAAAATCATCAATGAGCTTCCCAGATGAAGCCAGTTTCCTTTTCTGTTCTATCTCTCTTTCAAATGTTAACAGTTTCTCATGGAGTTGGGTGAGAGATAGATTGTCCAGATTTGCACTGGAGCGTAGGACAGTAGTATATGTGTCCCATCTCTCAGGCAGGGATCTGAGGAATATATTGTTCTTCTGACTATTTGTATATTCATGTTTAACCATTTTAAGCTCAGATATCAAACAGGAAAATCGCTCAAACTGTTGAGTTAGTGACTCACCCTTTCTATGAGAGAATGTCTCATATTTCTGGACAAGGATCTCTCTATTGTTTGCGAAGACCTCATCAGTTCCTCCAAATTGTTCTTTCAGAGCAACCCAGAGGTCATGAGCAGTTTCATGATGCATAAGTCCAGAATAGATTGCATTAGGCAGTGCCATGGCCAAAATTTTATGGGCTTTAGCATCAATTTCAAACAGTTTCAGATCTTCATCTGAGTATTGCTCTTTCTTCTTTGGAACCATCTCATTGGTTTCCGGATTACTCACCACAGGCTTATATGGTCCATGAACCACATATTTCCAACAACCTGAACTGTTGACAGACAGGTGATGGAGCATTTGGTGTTGCCATATGTTATACTCACTCCTAACAAGCATCGGAGGCTTTGTTGAAGAGCCAGTATTGTGAGGATCATTGATTGATGTAGCCATTTTCACCGATTCAAATAGGTTCAATGAATTTTAACAGATCTAGCTCAAAAACTCAACAACTCAGTTTGAAACAAGACGAATCTCGAATTAATTCACTGGAAGCAACAAAAAATCAAACTCTATAACCAATTCTTGCAAATTTGCTAATTCGATCAAACTTAGATATCAAAAGAGCAGTTTCAATGATCAATTGCTAAATCGTTCAATGATTAATCAAGCTCTGGTACCATTTGAAAGGATCGGGATCTAGTTTGATGAATTAGATTAAGATTTGCAGTGGAATTGAACAAGAATTAGACGAAATTTAAGCAAGTATAATATGAATATTCAATCAAATAGTGACGGTTATAGAAAGACAATTTTCTATAAAGAGAATGTTTTCATTCACGCACAAGCTTCGGCTGGCAAGAAAATAGGTCAACATTCCTTTATAAAGGAATATGACATCAGCTGACGTCACTTGATAGTGACAGCTAACTGATTTATACAAACAACTGAAATAGACTAAACTACTGAAGATGTCCACAAAAACTGAGGACACCTTCACAAAAAGCTAAGTACAGGCTAAAATTACAACTACTGAAGTTGTAACATCTGATGTGAAAGAACTTTAGATGTTTTACATAAAATAAAACTACTAATTACAAACTACAGAAAAGTAAACCATCATAACTACTGAAAAGAACTACTTCAGCTGTTATGACAACTTCTGAGAACTTGGTCTTCAGACTTTGTGTTCAGCAGTTGTCTTCAGACTTTGTCTTCAGCTGTTGTCTTCAGACTTTGTCTTCAGCTGTTTTCTTCAGACATTGTCTTCAGCTGTTGTATTCAGACTTTGTCTTTAGCTGTTGTCTTCAGACTTTGTCTTCAGACTTTGTCTTCAGCAGTTGTCTTCAGACTTTGTCTTCAGCTGTTGTCTTTAGACTTTGTCTTCAGACTTAGTCTTCAGCAGTTGTCTTCAGACTTACTTTGTCTTCAGACTTTGTCTTCAGCAGTTGTCTTTAGACTTGGTCTTCAGCTGTTGTGTTCCACTTCAGTTGTTATGATTTCTGTGGGACTTAAAAGTTTCTCTGATCTGGCTCATTGGTTCTTTTGGTCCAAGAAACTCCCCTGAACCAATGCAGCCAAAACCTTTAAGATTATTGAAGTCCCACTTATTGGCAGAAACATTTTCTGAATATGTCTCGCGGATCGGTAGGAAGTGAGCACTCTTCGTCAAGTGGTCAACAATCACCCATATGGCATCGTATCCTTTCGGAGTACGTGCCAGCTTTGTAATGAAATCCATGGTGTTGTGCTCTCACTTCCATTCCGGTATATCCAAATTTTGGATTTTCCCATACGGCTTTTGATGTTCCGCCTTCACTTGCAAACAAGTAAGGCATTTGCTCACATACTCCACCACGTCATGCTTCATACCCGGGCACCAATAATCCTTCTTCATGTATTGGTACATCTTTGTGGCACCAGGATGGATAGAGAATCGGGTCTTGTGAGCTTCGTCCATAATCTTCACACGTAGATTCCCAAAACGAGGAATCCACACCCGTCCAAATTGAGCTTTAACACCAAGTGTGTTTTCACTCAATTCCCTAACCAGACCTCTCATTCTTTCAGAGTTTACATGATCTTCTTTTAATGCCTCATCCTGAAACTCCTTGACTTGCTTCAGTACGTCAGAGGTCATGATTAGTTGGTATGCCTTCACCCGAATCGGCTCGGGCCTCACCTTCCGGCTAAGAGCATCAGCCACCACGTTAGCTTTGCCCAGATGGTAATGGATCTCACAGTCATAATCCTTTATAAGCTCCAACCATCGTCTCTGCCTCATATTCAAGTCCTTTTGCTCAAAGAAGTACTTTAAGCTCTTGTGGTCGGTGAAGATGTGCACTTCATGCATACAGATAGTGCCTCCAAATCTTTAGTGCAAAGACCACGACCGCTAGTTCCAAGTCATGAGTAGGGTAGTTGACCTCATGAACCTTCAGCTGTCAGGATGCGTAGGCTATAACTTTTCCTCTTTGCATTAACACATACCCCAACCCCGAGTAAGAAGCGTCTGAATACACTACCAAATCTTCGCTTCCATCGGGTAACGACAAGACAAGAGCTTGAGTCAACCTCGCCTTCAACTCCTCGAATGCCTTCTCCTAAGCCTGACCCCATACATACTTTACATCCTTCTGGGTTAACTTAGTCAGTAGAGAAGTAATCTTAGAGAAGTCTTGGATAAATCTCCTATATTAGCCCACCAAACCCATGAAACTACGAATCTCGGATGGCGTCTTTGGAGACTTCCATTACGTCACTGCCTCTACCTTAGCCGGGTCCACCATAATCCCATCGGGATTCACCACATGACCCAAGAACTGAACTTCGCGTAACCAAAACACACACTTGGAGAATTTTGCATACAACTTCTCCCTTCTTAGCGTCTCCAGAACCTCCTGAATGTGATCGGCATGCTCAATCTCACTCTTCGAATAAATCAGGAATCATCAATGAACACAATCACTGATTTATCTAACATTGGCTGACACACTCGATTCATCAGATCCATAAAAGCAGCTAGCGCATTGGTCAATCCAAACGACAATACGAGGAACTGATAGTGACCGTAGCATGTGTGAAAAGTTGTTTTAGGAATGTCCTGCTCCTTCACTTTTAGTTGATGGTAACCAGATCGGAGATCTATCCTCGAAAACCAACTGGCACCTTGGAGCTGATTAAACAGGTCGTATATTCAGGGTAGGGGGTATCGGTTCTTCACCGTCAACTTGTTCAACTCTCGGTAGTCAATACACATCCTCATACTACCGTCTTTCTTCTTCACAAATAATACCGGAGCACCCCATGGAGAGATACTCGATCTAATTTAGGCTTCATCAGCAGTTCGACAGGTGCTGAAGACTTCAACAGCTGAAGATCAAGTACTGAAGACTAAAGTGCTGAAGCTCAACAGCTGAAGAACACAAGTGCTGAAGCTGAAGACTAAAGTGCTGAAACTCAACAGCTGAAGAACACAAGTGCTGAAGCTGAAGACTAAAGTGCTGAAGTCCAACAGCTGAAGAACACAAGTGCTGAAGCTGAAGACCAAAGTACTGAAGGTCAACAGTTGAAGAATACAAGTGCTGAAGCTGAAGACCAAAGTACTGAAGTTCAACAGCTGAAGAGTCCACAAGTGCTGAAGATCAACAACTGATGTACAAAGTCTGAAGACAAAGACTGAAGACATCAGCTGATGACATCTACTGAAGTCATCAGCTGATGAAACGTCTGAAGTTCAAGTCTGAAGACCAAGTGCTGAAGTTTCAGTAGTTTGTCACAACAGCTGAAGAGTACTCTTCAGTAGTTGTGTTTATAAGTAGTTTTATGTTTTTACTTTCAGTAGTTTTGTAAAACGACTGAACAGCTTGTTCTTCAGTCGTTGTAGTTTCAGTAGTTTCTTATCAGTAGTTTTGTAATAAGTAAACACTTAGCTTCTTGTAAGAAGATGTCAGCTGCTTGACATCTTCAGTAGTTTTAGTGTTTCAGTAGTTTGTTAAATAACGGTTAGATGTCACTATCAAGTGACATCAGCCTACGTCATCTTTCCTTATATAAGGAAGAATGACCTAAATTGTAATTTTGCGAAAGCCATGCCAAAGCGTGTGATTGAATGAAATATTCTTTTGCAGAAACTCTCTCTCTATAACTAATTCTGTTCATTGCTATATCTTTGGTATTCTTGCTCGAATTGTGCTGGTTGGTACTCTATTCCGCTGCTAAAATCATTCAAATCGATCAAACTAGATGCTGAGATCCTATCAAATGGTATCAGAGCTGGTTAGTCATTGATCGATCTAACAATTGATCATTGAAACTGCTCATTTGCTCTAAGTTTGATCGAACTAGCAAATTCGCACGAATCTATTATAGAGATTGAAGTTCTTTCGCTTTTGGCTATTTTAATTGAGGTTCTTAGTGGTTTTGAGCTAAATTTGTTTTGCTTATCTTGAATTTGTCTGAATTTTCGAAAATGACTACACCTTCTAATGATCCACACAATACTGGTTCCTCAACCAAGCCTCCGATGCTGGTTAGGAATGAGTATAACATTTGGCAACGAACTATTGGTGGCACTGATGAGGTCTATTCCGGGCTTATGCATCATGAAATGCTCATGACCTTTGGAGTCCACTGAAAGAACAATTTGGTGGCACTGATGAGGTCTTAGCAAACAACAGGGAAATCCTCGCCCAACAGTATGAGACTTTTGCTCATAGAAAGGGTGAGACTCTGACTCAGCAGTTTGAGCGGTTTTCATGTTTAATCTCTGAGTTGAAAATGGTTAAACATGAATATACCAAAAGCCAAATGAACCACAGATTCCTCAGATCACTGCCTGAGAGATGGGACACATATACAATTGTCCTACGCTCCAGTGCAAATCTGGATAGTCTATCTCTCCCCCAACTTCATGGGAAACTGCTTACATTCGAAAGAGAGATAGAGCAGAAAAGGAAACTGGCTTCATCTGGTAAGCTCACTAAAGACTTTGTACCAGGCAACACTGCCTTGGTTGGTCATGAGTCAAAATATGCTTCATCTGAATGCCAGTATGATGAGCATATTGATTTCTCTTCAAACACTTCTGATTCTGCATTTGTGAGTGTTGATAGTTAGTTTACTGGGTGTAATAATGACAATCTATGCTTAATCATGGATGATCTCAAAGGGATTGCTGATGATGACTTAGAAGAGATGGATATTTTGAGCCAAATGGCCTTGATAAATATCAGATCTCAGAATTTCTACAAAAGAACTGGAAGAAAGTTCCCAGGACTCTCTGGCAAAACCAAAGTTGGTTTTGACAAGAGTAAGTTGAGGTGTCACAAATGCCACAAGCCTGGACACTTTGCTAGAGAATGTAGATCATCTGGATCTAATTCTTCTGCACCCTTTATGACTTTCCCTGGCAATAGTCAACAACACAGAGGGTAACATCCTGTCAATTCTGGTCATCATTCTCAACCATAATCTCCTGCATATTTTGTTCCTCAGGGTCCAATGCCATATCCTTACCCTTGTTATTACATGCCACAACCAGTCAGGTTCAAGCACCCATTGCTCAACAACCACATGCTCTTCCTGAGCCTCAACCATCTCAATCTCATCAACTCCTCAACCTCAACAACACAGCTTATTCACCCCTGCAGTTATTGACTGGAGTAGTTTACCAGATGACATGTCTGGTCATGAACAACTGTTCACAGGTGCTGGTCAACATGGTGGTGAAAGTCCTTTTGGGAATTGGCACCTATGGCTCTGGAGTCTGCAGATGGATCATCCTCAAATGCCTCTTCATCCAGGTATCACAGGTATCCTCTGAGGCTAAGGCCAAATTATGTTTTGAAACATGCATAGCAGCATTTGCCTCTATTAGAGAAGCAAATGTAGCTTTAATTAATAAGAATGTAGAGCTAGAAAAGATCATTTCCAAAAGAAAAGCTGAGTTTGAGTCTATGCTTAAAGAGAAAAATGATGAAATTTATAAACATAAATGCCAAATCACTGATGATAAGGCTAGGGAAGAGGTACTTTTAGAAAAGTACAAAGACCTTAAAGAAACCCTTGCAGTCACCCAGTAGAGTGTGATCGATGGGTACAATCATGCAAAGGTTTTGAAATGCTTCTTAGTAAGCAATCAGCTTCCAATGTGAAGTTTGGCATTGGTTATAATCACACTGCTCCTCCTACAGATTTTGCTTCAAGAGCAGAAGTGAAATCTGATGAGGAAAGCAATAACCAATCCACCTCATCATGTGATTCACTTTTTGATAGAGCACCATAGAAGTTGAAGTTAGTATTATTCCCTCGTTGAACCTATCAGCTGATCTTGATGGTTCAAATACTGACACTCACATGATCAAATAGTTGATCAACTCAGGAGTTATTTCAGAAGTCCTTAAAGGACTGGAGAGCAAGATTTAACACCTGAAGTTCAAACTCCAACTACTGTCAGCACTGAAGAGAAGAAAACTGTCAGTAGAAAGGGTTTGAAGACTACTAAAGAGGAAGTCAAGAAAGCAAATAGTGCTTCCAAAGTGCTGAAGAACAAGTCTTCAGTAGTTTCATTCACTTTAGTTGATGATCAACATAAGATGAAGAAGAAACCATGTGAAATATGTGGTTTGTTCAATCATCTTACAGATGATTATTGGTACAAAAGAGTATCCAAACTCAAACATAAAGTGGAAATTAAAGAGAAAATGGTTAAAATGAAAACTGAGTTTGAAGCCACATTTGTACCAGCAACATCAAATCCTGTAACCCTTAAGTCCAGAAAGAAATCCAAAAAGGAAGGGGTTAAACAGGTAACAGCTGAGATTGCTCAAAAGAAGAAGGTGCAACATAGGAACTTGTCAAACTCCAATGCCAATGTGTCTGGAGAGCTAAAAGCTTTATCATAAAATCAGACACAGCTGGTTATGATGGTTCAACATCTATTGGGAAGAGTTAACCAATTAGATGTTCCTATGTTGAAACCACAGAAAAGGAGGTCCAAGCCAAAGGATTCCTCTTCTTCACCATCTTCTTCCTCTCAGGCTGTTGTTTCCAACAAACCTATTAGTTTACCATCTGTTGATGAGAACAGGCCCAAAACCAAAAAGGTTTGGGTCTCAAAATCTACTAATTTGTTGTGTTTTGCAGGGTTCTTCAACATGCCACAGAGGCATCTGGTATGTAGACAGTGGAGGATCCATGCATATGACAGGAAACAGATCACTTCTTAATGACTACTCTCAAGGAAGGAAGGGGTTTGTGTCATTTGGCAATGATGCAAAGGGTTACATCATCGGCAAAGGCTTTGTTTCCAATGGGGAAATAAAGTTTGATGATGTTAACCATGTGGAAAATCTCCAGTACAACCTCTTGAGTGTCATCAAATGTGTGACAAAGGCCATGTTGCTCTTTTCACCAGTCAGAACTGTGGATTCTGTCATCCAAAGTTCTGCATTTGATTGATAAGGTGTGGATGATACACTCTCCTGAGAGCCAACAGGACAGGAAGAGTGTATCCTTAGATCTTTCCAAGAAAATAGATCTCAAAGGCCATCCTTGCCTATTTTCCAAGGCTCCCCTCAAGAATCTACTCTATGGCATAGAAGGATGGGTCATGTTAATCTCAAAAACATAAATCAGCTGATAAACCATGGTTTAGTAAGGGGACTGCCTATGAAGGAGTTCAAATGTGAAGATAACTGCACTGCTTATTAAAAGGAAAACAGCACAAAGCTTCATTTCCCTCCATAGAAGAACCTAAGTCCACTGCCTGCTTACAGCTTCTTCACATGGATCTCTTTGGTCCTGTGAGAGTGATGAGTATGGCTAAGAAGAAATACTGTCTGGTAATTGTGGATGATTACTCCAGATTTGTATGGACTTTCTTCTTGCATTCAAAGGATGAGGCAGCTTAGAAGATTATCAACTTTGTGTTGTATGTTGAGAAGCAGTATTCCCTCTCAGTCAAGTGTATTAGAAGTGATAATGGAACAGAATTCAGAAACAATACACTTGATGAGTTCTACCTCTCAAAGGGAATCAAGAGGCAGTTTAGCATTCCAAGAACTCCTGAACAAAATGGAGTAGTGGAGAGAAAGAACAGGACCCTTATTGAAGCTGCAAGGTCCATGTTGGCTGATTCTGGACTGCCAATGACTTTTTGGGCTGAAGCTGTCAATACAGCTTGCTATGTACAGAATAGAGTTCTAGTAAATCAGAGGTTGATGAAGACTCCATATGAAGTTCTTCATCATTTGGCCCTCTAATTTCATTCTTCAGAGCTTTTGGGTGTCCTTGTTTCATTCTCAACACACGGGATCAACTCCAAAAATTTGATCCTAAGGTGGATGCAGGGTACTTTGTTGGTTATTCATCAACTTGCAAAGCATACAGAGTCTTCAACTGCAGAACAAAGATGGTTGAAGAGACTCTACATGTTAAGTTTAATGAATCTCCAAAGGACAAGATTCCACAAAGCCCTGTGGAGCTATTGATTTGGACATACTGCAAATGTTCCTTATCAAACTCCTGTTGTTGCTCCTGTCAACAGTTCACCACCTGATGGTACTTGGGTGATGATGATGATGATAGCAGTACTCACCTCTTCAGGTTTAGTGACCAACTGCCTGTGTCCTCTAAACCTGATGCTCCTGTAGCTTCAGTAGCTCATCCACAACAAGTGCTGATGAGATTTCTGCATCTTCAACTTCATTTGAGTTGCCACCATCTACATGGTTTCAAGAGTCTACATCAACATCTGTTGCTGCTGAAGGTTCTACAAACACTTGCACTGATCTCATTGTTTATCAAGAGCTGAAGAATCACCCAATGTCTCAAATCATTGGTGATATCAATGCTGGAGTTTCAACCAGAAGTAATTGTCCAATTTCTGCTTCTATGCTCTCTTCATCAGTCAGCTAGAGCCAAAGAATTATCATGTTGCACTTAGAGACAATGGCTGGGTTGAAGCAATGCAGCTTGAGCTTCTTCAGTTCAAAAGCAGCAAGTGTGGGAGCTTGTTCCTCTTCCCCAGGTAAGTGTGCAATAGGCACTAAATGGGTGTTTAGGAATAAAACAGATGAAAATGGGCTTATTGTTAAGAACAAGGCCAGACTGGTTGTTCAGGGGTTTGCACAAGAAGAAGGTATTGATTATGATGAAACCTTTGCCCCTGTAGCCAGACTGGAGGCAATTAGATTGTTCTTAGCCTATGCTGCACTCCACAATCTTAAAGTTTTTCAAATGGATGTTAAAAGTGCATTTTTATATGGTAAAATAAAAGAAGAAGTTTATGTGTGTCAACCACCAGGTTTTGAGGATAATAAACACCAGAATGGGTATACAAGCTTGATAAGGCTCTTTATGGGTTGAAACAAGCTCCTAGAGCCTGGTATGAGACATTATCTAACTTTCTTCTGCAAAATAATTTCACTAGAGGCTCCATAGATAAAACCTTATTTATTAAGAAGGTGGATCAGCATAAGCTACTTGTTCAAATTTATGTGATGATATTATATTTGCATCCTCTGATCCCCAGTTGTGTGATGATTTTACAAAATTAATGCAAAGGAAGTTTGAAATGAGTGCAATGGGAGAATTACAGTTCTTTCTAGGCTTGCAAATCAAACAAAAAGCTGATGGAAATTTTCATTCATCAGTCTAAATATACAAAAGATCTTTTAAATAAGTTTGATTTACAAAACTGTAAGCCCTGTTCTACTCCCATGTGCAACACCACACAATTGGATATTGATCAGAAAGGTAAAGCTGTTGATGAAACGCTTTACAGATGTATGATTGGGTCCTTGATGTATTTAACAGCTTCTAGACCAGATATTATGTTTGCTACATGTGTTTGTGCTAGATTTCAAGCTGCACCTAAAGAGTCTCATCTGATTGCAGTCAAGAGGATCTTTAGATATTTGCAAGGTACACAATCTCTAGGTTTATGGTATTCCACTGGGCACTCTTGCAAATTAGTTGCTTTCTCTGATAGTGACTATGCAGGGTGTAAGTTAACCAGGAAATCAACTTCTGGTGGATGTCAATTCCTAGGCAACTGTTTGATTTCTTGGCAGAGTAAGAAACAAACATCTGTTGCTACATCCACTGCTGAAGCCGAGTACATTGCTGCTGCAGTTGTACATCCAAGTACTCTGGCTTCAGAATCAACTTTTGGATTATGGCATTACAGAGACTAAGACTCCGTTATTAATGGATAGTGCTTCAGCTCTTTGCATTGTCAAAAATCCAGTCCAGCACTCTAGGACCAAACATATAGAAATTAGACATCATTTTATAAGAGATGTTTTGAAAAGGGTCTAATTAATCCTATGTTTGTGCCTAGTGCTGATGAGCTTGCAGACATTTTTACTAAGCCTTTGGATAGTTCAACTTTCCACAACCTGGTGTTAAGGCTTGGTATGCTGCAGCTAGAATAAGTGACAACTACTGATGATCTCAGTAATAAGTACTGATGATCATTGGTAACCATGTCACATATAAGTACTGATGAGTTCTTTTACCCTCAGTAGTTTTTATAACTACTGAAGGCTAAATGCCTCACAAGTACTGAAGTACTTTATCTGTTCTAAACTACTGCTGTAGTTAAACTACTGATGTAGTTCAACTACTGATGTAGTTACAACTACTGAAATCAGTAAAAACAGATAAGTACTGACGTCCTATGAAACACCTGAAAAGCAGATGAAAAGTCTGATGAGTAAGTGTTGAGGACAGTATGAAACAGCTGAAAAGCTAAGAATTGACGAAAACAGCTGATGAGTAATTTCTCTTCAGTTGTTTTCTACAACTGCTGTTTCTAAACAACTGAAGCAAGACCACAGTCTTCAGTAGTTTCACAACTACTGATAACTAATACCAAGTCTTCAGTTGTTTACAACAACTGATGGCAAAACCACTGTCTTCAGTAGTTTCACAACTACTGATGACAAACACCAAGTCCTCAGTTGTTTACATCATATGAAGTCAAAACCACGACCTTCAGTAGTTTCATAAATACTGATGGTTAACACCAAGACTTCAGCTGTTTCAACGTCTGATGGTCAAAACCAAGTCTTCAGTTGTTTTATAACACCTGATGACAACACCACCACTGTCAGTCGTTTTAAACCTCTGAAGGTTAATACCACGTCATCAGTAGTTTCAAACAGCTGATGACCACACCAAAACCTTCAGTAGTTTTCTTTCAGCCTTTTCCTATCCCAACCCTATAAATACCTGTCTTTTTCTCAAACGTTCCATTAGCCGTTCTTCTGACCTTCATACTTTCAAAAATGGCAACCATGAGTCTAAAACCCAGACATAATTGCATCGCCTACCTCACGAAATCGGCCTTCTGGACAAAGTTTGATCACGCCATAGACCTAATGGCTGATTCTCAGTATAGTACTGCTCTGCTCTTAAAACTCGACCATCTACCCAGAGTCACTAAGTCAGTTTTGGTCCAATGCCTACGTTCACACTGATGTGCCTTCCGGCCAAATTTCTGTTCGGTCATTGGTCAACCAAAAACAAGTAGAGGTTACACCTGATAGCATTCGTCGAGTGCTAATTTACAAGATGCTACTGCTGTGACTGAGTACCCGAAGGGCACAACTGATATTCCTTCATCAACAATGGGTACGACGGAAATCTTCGAGCTGCTACCATACTGAAGAAGAACTTCCCTGATGCTGAAAGACTGATATTTCATATGGTGAATGTTTGCTTAGCCTCGAAGACATCCTCATGGGATCAAATGTCTTCCCGGTGGCAAAGGTATTATATTCAATTCTAGAACACCAACCTTTAAATTTTTCACAAATTGTGTTTCTAGAAATCAAAGATCTGGCACAGAAACCTGTGGGAAACAGATGGCTATTATATCCCAGGTTTCTGATGGCCATAATTTTAAATGAATTACAAACTGATGGCCTTGTTGGCCTTGGAGTCCCTGCACCAGCTGTTCTAGCTGAGGTATACTCCAGGCATAACTCCGACCATCTCTCAAAGAAGCTGCCCGTTTGCTCAAACCCAAGCAAGGGAACCCACAGCTTCAACTGCCAGATCCAAAGTCCCCACCAAGCCAAATCCAAACCCAAACAAGCTAATCAGGGAGATGAGTCCCTTGATGATGCTCCTGTACCACCCAAACAGGATAAACCTACTGGTTCAAACCCTCCAGTAGTGTTAAAGACTCAACCAGCAACAGCCGCACAGGTATCCTCTCAAAAGGATCCTGTTGCAACCACTTCAGGGGAAACCACATTACTGAGACCTCTCTCACTTGAGGAGGTTATCATTGAAGAGCATCCCTCTCCCCGGATGCAATCAGCTTCTATCCCCTCTCCCCATGCAAATGCCCCCCAAAGTCCAACCATTATAATTGCTAATGTGCTGACTCAGCTGCATGCCTCTCCTCCCCCCCTACAACCACCAACAAGGGGAGAACAACAACAATTGAGGAAGAGGATACACATGCTTCTGACAACCCACAACACCGGGGTTTAAATGTTCTATCTCCTGGTGTGGATATGGAGATCAGAACATCTGGTGAGGCTGCCACCTCTTCTGAATCAGCATATGATCAGACTGAGGTGGTAACATAACTAAGACCTCACCAGAGGCAACAGCTGATGAAGGACAAAGTCCTGAGGCTGGAAGTCCCCAGTTCCAAGACAAAGGGGCACATGCTACATCTGGTCTACACCCAGTGCATGTACATCCTGCTACAAGCAGGAGGTCAGGTGATTCAACATCTGCTGATGATGACCTGGGCTTTTTTATGATGTTCTTGCCCAGAACATAATCCTAGAGGAGGAAGTCAGTAGGCTGCAAAAACTACTTGACCAACTCTCTCAGGAGAAAGACCATCTGCCACCACATCAACCCAACAGATGGCACCTTCCTCTGAAGGTCACTTAAACACACAGCCACTCAAAGAATCTCAGCCACCTGCCTCTGTTTCTGGCACCATTTCTCAGGACCAAAACCCCCTGAGCAAATGGATGCTATCCCTCAAAATCCCCTATCTCTCATCACACCACAGATAACTGAACTTGTCATTAAAACTGTGATGAGAGACTTTCTTCTGTCTTACAACCTATGGTGGAGGATGTATGAGCCAAAAGCTTTCTGCTGATCAAACCCTAAAAACCAATGCACCCAAAAAGGGGGAGATTCCAGCAGTGAAAGCTAAAAGAAAGAGGATGGAGAAGGAGAAAGAGAAAGAGAAGGACAAAGAAGTGGAAATAGAGAAGGACTGTGTGTATGAGACCGAGAAAGAGAAGGAGAATGAGAATGAGAAGGGAGCTGAAAAGGAGAAAGTACATGAAAGTCAAAAGACTTTCATGTCACATATAAGAAAAAGAAAAGTGCTGAAAAAGAGAAAAACTTGAATGAAATGGTTTAAGAGGCTGATGCTGAACACAGCAGATCAATGGACAATATCATTGATCAGCTGTTTAGGCAAGGTTTCAATACTGAAAAGCTGGACTCTGAAATAAGAAGATTAGAGATCGAAGAGATTCATCAAAGATGGGCCAGCTACAGCACAATGGATAGAGAAAGACTTGAGATCATGATCAGATTTATGAGCAAATACCTTGGGAGATCATTGATCGAAATAAAATCATGGACCAGGGACAGCATCTTGGCCATAACCTCCAAGATCTGTTCGTCTGAGGCATATACTAAGGGATTAGTAATAGAAGCTTTGAATGAAGCAGGAGCAGGGAGCAGGACTGAGCTAGCCAAACACTCAAAAGCCACACTCACCTCCAAAATGCTAACTCAGCCTGTCAACATTCCCTCTCCAAAACAACCACAACCACAACCCACAAAACCAACTCCCTTACCTCAAAACCAACAGCCGATGATGCACCTAAGCAGAAGAAGAGAAAGGTGTTGAGGCTGGAAGAAGAAGAAGATGATGATGAAGACAGGCTGCCGATCTCAGCTGTTCTGCAGTTGCCTAAGGCCAAAGATCTCTCTCTTGCAATAACTCCTGAGCAACAAAGAGATGCAATCAAAGTGAATTGGAAGAAGAAGAACAACACAGATTGCACGATGAAGAGTTATTGAGGAGAGTAGATAAAGCATATGCAGCCACTTCCTCCATCATTAATATGAAAAAACAAGCTCAGAGGATTTATACTCTTAGACATACTTTTCAGTATGTGAAAGAAAGAGTAAGAATTTGGCCTGATCCCAGGGTGGCTCATAGAATACAAAAGAAAATATCCCTCAGAGATACAATGGGCAAGTGAAAAAGATTGTAGATGAAGTGATCTCCTTAGCCCTTGTAGTCTCACCCTGGGAAATCCTGGAAGATTTCAAAAAGGCCTACACCTCAAACATGCCCCACAAAAGATGCTGGAGAACAGAATGATCAAAAAGGGGCTGGTGTATAAGAGGCTGAATGAGATCAGAAAGGATGAGTTACCACTGCTGTTAGAAGGTCATCATCCTGATGAATTTGCTTACAGACAGATTACAACAGTGGTACTCAAAAATGGAAAACAGGTCAAATTCCTGTCTGAGTACTATGGGCCAGAAGGATTCTTCGATGGTGAGGCAGAGGAGCTCACCATGGAGGAAAAATTGTATTTTTGGAGGCCTACACCAGGGAATCCTACAAGCTCATAGTTGGGAAGTGAGTCTCATGGATGGGGGGAACAGCTCAGTGTCCAATTCCCCAATACAGAGCTCCCATCCATACATTGCCAACCAAATCATCAGAGACTCATTCCCAGGCCAGTGCTTATAGGGTCATCTTCTCAACTGATCAAGAAGGAAAAAGACCAACCATTCTGCCAACAATAAGTGGGAAAATAAATCAGTTAGAGGTTTTGGCTGCATTGGTTCAGGGGGAGTTTGTTGGACCAAAAGAACCAATGAGTCAAGATCAGAAAACCTCTAAGTCCCACATGATATCACAACAACTACTGAAGGCTTCATCAGCAGTTGACAAGTGCTGAAGACTTTAACAGCTGAAGATCAAGTACTGAAGACTAAAGTGCTGAAGCTCAACAGCTGAAGAACCAAGTGCTGAAGCTGAAGACTAAAGTGCTGAAACGCAATAGCTGAAGAACACAAGTGCTGAAGCTGAAGACTAAAGTGCTGAAGTCCAACAGCTAAAGAACACAAGTGCTGAAGCTGAAGAACAAAGTACTGAAGGTCAACAGCTAAAGAATACAAGTGCTGAAGCTGAAGACCAAAGTACTGAAGTTCAACAGTTGAAGAGTCCACAAGTTGAAGATCAACAACTGATGTACAAAGTCTGAAGACAAAGACTGAAGACATCAGCTGATGACATCTACTGAAGTCATCAGCTGATGAAACGTCTGAAGTTCAAGTCTGAAGACCAAGTGCTGAAGTTTCAGTAGTTTGTCACAACACTGAAGAGTACTTCTTCAGTAGTTGTGTTTATCAGTAGTTTTATGTTTTTACTTTCAGTAGTTTTGTAAAACGACTAAGAGCTTGTTCTTCAGTCGTTGTAGTTTCAGTAGTTTTATCAGTAGTTTTGTAATAAGTAAACACTTAGCTTCTTGTAAGAAGATGTCAGCTGCTTGACATCTTCAGTAGTTTTAGTGTTTCAGTAGTTTGTTAAATAACGGTTAGATGTCACTATCAAGTGACATCAGCCTACGTCATCTTTCCTTATATAAGGAAGAATGACCTAAATTGTAATTTTGCGAAAGCCATGCCAAAGCGTGTGATTGAATGAAATATTCCTTTTGCAGAAACTCTCTCTCTATAACTAATTCTGTTCATTGCTATATCTTTGGTATTCTTGCTCGAATTGTGCTAGTTGGTACTCTATTCCACTGCTAAAATCATTCGAATCGATCAAACTAGATGCTGAGATCCTATCATGGCATACGCAAGAGCTTTTCTCAAAGATATTCTTTCCATGGCAGCATTCATCACATTAATAATAGAAATGAAATATTTCTTTTCTTGCTCAGCCACTTCAGGAGATAATTTCTCAAATTTTTGTACCGACAAAAATGAAATATAACTTGGATGTAACAGTTTTAGTTCAAAAACTCCAAATAAAGTAATCATGTCCTCATCCCATCTTTCTAGATTTCGGACTAACTTCAGCTCAAATGTCTTAGTGTTATAAAACCATCTGAGAATTGGCTTTGAGTTTTGATTACCATCAATCACTTTCAGTCCAGGAGTTGTAACTTTTTCAAAATATTTATCACAAAATTCTATCAACGAATGTTCTTCTTCTGAATGAACTCCCTTAAGCTTCTTGTTTTTCTTCAAAGTAGCAAAGTACTCTTTGTCCTCATGATCACATCTTGTGTTAAGAAAATTACTCGATCTATCCAATCCTCTTCTTAATAATTCTACAAACATCTTCCCACGCTTTGAATCAGAAGGATTGATCAGAGGTAATCTATTCAGCTCTTATAAATCGTGCATAGGAAGTTTTATGATACTGGAGTAAAAATGATAAACATCACATACATCATTTACTCTCTTTATCAAAAATGCATCAAACACTTCATAATACTTCCATGCAATGATCTTTACTCGGTGGTAAAATCTGGAGCAATCATAGCATTCAACAGTTCAACAATTGATTGTCCTTTTTGCAATATGTTTCTTACCAAGTCTCCAGTTGTTCTTGAACTATCAAGAATATGCCTTTGTTCAGTTGATGCTTTATAAGTCTGTCTTTCTGGATCAGCAAACATTTCTATCAATTCTTTTCTATGAGCATGAGCATCATCAAATCTTGACATTTGTTTTATCTCCTGATGCTTTAACATTCTTGTTCTTTTTGTTATTTCAAGACACTGAGGGTTATCTGTATCAAGCACTATCATTTTCTTCATTTGTTCTCAGTTTCTTGAAAGCTTCTGACAAGATTTCTCAGAGATACATATTGTAATCTCTTCAGCTTCCTCCAAGGGTAATTTCTAGCTTGCAACCATGATCTAAGAGCGGAAATACTCATATCATCTGGATCAGGATGGTGCAACTCAGAACTAGACAATTCTTCTACATTTATTACTTCTTTTGCTCTTAACCATTCACCATGTTCAACAACAATCTAATTTGGATCTATTGAAGCAACTGACTCTGCATAGATACATTTCTCGTATTCATTGTTAATCTGAGAAACAGTCAGTCCATCCAAATATACTCGATTGTATTTCCTGTTCACAAGATAATTATATTTTTCTTCAAAGTCTTGTGGAACTTCATCTTGTTCTTGAATATGTTCTTGTGAAGAGAAATGTGACACAAATTCAGCTTCATCAATATCTTTATTATCTAGAACTTCATCATAGCAATCATCATTGTATATTTCTTCAATATCATCTAAAGCATCAATCTGTTCTTGAACATTTTGCTCTTCAATGGATTCTTCAGTTCTTTGAAGCTTAGAAAAGGATTCAGTTGACCAATATCTTATAATTCATTCACTTTCCTTTTGCCTTTTCTTTGCTCAAGATTTTCTTCAACCTGCATCTCAGTACTGATCATATGTACTGGTGTTATAGATTTCTGAGCTTCTCTTTCCTTTAGCAATTCAGCTTTGAGATTTTCATTTTCTTCAGATAATTTCTTGAATTTCTCCTCAAATTTTGAACTTTTTGCATATTGCACTTTCGAATTATTATTTTTTATTTTCTATTTCTTTTTAAATTTCTTTTGTCCCTTCATTTTAGTCTCAACATAAAATCAAATATCATCTGATTTTCAACTTAAAAATCATTATTTGCAAAGATTATGTAGATTCATATTGTAATTTTCAAACACATTCTATTTTCAGTTTACACAAATACTTTGAACATAAAGCATGATCCTTTCAATTCAACATTTCAAATTTTTGATTATGATTATTGAATATTTTCTGAGAAAAACTCTTTCATTTATTACTCCCCCTAAACTTTTAAGTTTGAAAAACTTATAAGTTTCTTATGAAAGAGAATAAGATCACACAGCACATTGAGACATTTCCTTCACACACAAAGACATGCATAAAAGAAAGATGAAAATAGAATCAAAATCTAATATTAAGCATAGAATAAATGTCAGCAGAGAGATCATATTAATGAAGATCAGCACACTAAAATAAAATAATGTGGAGAGTCATAGACAATGAATAAATCCTGATCAAGTGTGTTCCAGGTCAGTGATATCATAGCAAAGGAGACACAAGATTTAAGGATAGACAATGAGTGTTTTGACACAATTATCAACTCACTTACTTTTCAATTCTTGGATTGATTAGTGTTGATTTAGATATGACATGATGTAAAGCATACAGAGACTAAGATAATTCAACTATCATCACGAAATGTAAGAAAGAACACATGCTCAACTTATTACCTGGAACATAGATATCACCAGAGTTCATGTTACTTAGTTTATAGAGGATGATCATGGATAACCATTTGATCAGCTCTGACTATTCATTTGAATAGGTTGTGCACATTGGCATCTTTTTGCATCAAAAAGAGAATCCAGGTCTGTAATGACTTACAATAGAGGATATCTCAGTACTTCAGGTCTATGATGACTCATAACAGAGAAGTGAAATGATGCTTTGTACAGATCTCATGATTTCACATAGTTTCAACAGGTGTGAGCGATGTATCTTAACAAACATTCATTCTGATAAGCTAAAACAACTCAAAAGTACTCAGATGAATACACAAGCATGTATGTTTAGTGTATCACAAGAATTTACTTTTTCAACATAATAGTCAGATATTGTCTACATTCATATCTGATCATGTCTAGACTTTATTAATGAGTGAAGTATGCAACTGATCTCACTAATGTACTATCATTTCTCACATGTTGCAAAACATAATCCTTTCTAAAAAAACTCTATTTTTGTACTTTGATATATATTTTGTATTTGATTTTTCTATGAAAACATAAATCACACACACACAAAAATATAAACAGGCAATTAGCAATAAGAGTATCACTTATTATGATCTTTTGATTTAGGGAGATCACATATGATTTATAAGACCAATTGATTCTACTAAATACTCAAACCATCTTGGTAGGAAGGCTTTAGTAAATAGATCTGCCAATTGTTTTTCTGTTGCAATTTGAATCAATATGATTAATCCTTTTTCAGAGTTATCTCTAAGAAAATGATATCGAATTTCGATATGTTTTGTTTTTGAATGTTGAATAGGATTAGCTCTTATGAACATAGCAGCTGTGTTATCAATGTAAATTGGTGTTTTAAGAAAGTTGAATCCATAATCCAGTAATTGATTTTGCAACCAAAGGATTTGAGAACATCCTGCTGACGCCGCAATGTACTCAGCTTCTGCAGTTGAAACAGAGACATTTGTTTGTTTCTTACATTGCCATGAGACTAATCTGGGACCAAGAAATTGACACCCACCCCAAGTAGATTTTCTATCTTGACAGCATCCACCATAATCACTATCTGTATATCCATATAGTTCAAAGTTACCCTTGTAAGGATACCAAAGCCCTAAGGCTGGTTTACCTTTGAGATACCTGAATATCCGTTTGACAGCAATTAAGTGAGATTCTTTCGGGTCAGATTGATACCTGGCACATACACAAACAACATACATAATGTCTGGTCTAGATGTAGTAAGATACATCAAAGATCCAATCATTGATCTATATAACGTTTGGTCAATAGATTTTCCTTTTGGAACAGGTTCAATCTTGGTGTTAACATCTACTGGAGTTCGTATGGACTGACAGTCTTGCAACTTAAATTTCTTTAAGAGCTTGTCAACAAACTTTTCTTAACTGATGAAGATTCCATCTGTAGTTTGCTTGACTTGAAGTCCAAGAAAGAAGTTAATCTCTCCCATAGAACTCATTTGGAATAGAGATTTCATGATTTCTTCAAGTTCATTGCACAATTTTGGACATGTAGAACCAAATATGATGTCATCAACATACACTTGTACACATAAAAGATCATTATTATCCTTCTTTATGAATAAAGTTTGATCAATTTTCCCTCGTGTGTATCCATGTTGGATTAAGTGTTGTGATAACGTCTCATACCAAATTCTAGGGGCTTGATGAAGTCGATATAAAGCTTTACTCAGTTTATATACTTGATGTGGAAATTGTGCATCCTCAAAGCCTGGAGGTTGCTTCACAAACACATCGTCAGTGATTGGACCATATAGAAATGCACCCTTTAAATCCATTTGATACACCTTGAATTTCATGAATGAAGCATAAGCCAGAAAAATTCGAATTGATTCAAGTCTTGCAACTGGTGCAAACATTTCATCATAATCTATACCTTCTTCCTGTGTGTATCCCTGTGCAACAAGTCTCGCTTTATTCCTTATTACAACACCACGATCATCAGTCTTATTTCTATATAACCATTTCATGCCAATTGCATTTTCTCTTTCAGGTAGATCCACCAAATTCCACACTTCTTGTTTGCGGAATTGAAGTAATTCTTCTTGCATGGCTTCTATCCAACCATTGTCCTTTAATGCTTCGGTAACATTTTTAGGAATAATTTGAGAAAGAAAACAAGAGTATAAGCATACATTTGCTTGTTCTGATTTACTCCTTGTTGTTCTCTCATTCAATGAACCAATAATCTGAGAAATTGGATGATTCTTGTGAATGCGAGATGTAGTAATCTCATCATATTGAACATTAACATCTAGATTTGTTTGATTCAAGTTCAAAAACTCATGTATCAAAGTAGAAGAATATGGATTGAAGTTTGGAACTTGAGTAGGTGAATTGACGAAGTAATAAAAGTTACCTATATCAACTACATCACCTGAAATGGATGATGTTCTAGACTCAGGTATCACAAACTCATTACCATCATTAGGAAAATTTTGTGATTCTTCTTGATTAATTGACTCTGAATGATCTAAAACTGTATTTTCATGGTTTTGTATTGTTGAATCCTTGACAAATGACAAAAATGGGTAGTCTGAGCTTGAATCATCTGGGTCATCAGAATCTGAATCTTCACTGAAAGATCCAAGATCTCCTCTTGAGTTCTTCTTATCTGTAGAATTAAGACAATTTGGTTGATCAAACAAATTAGATTGAAAAGAGTTTGATAATGAATCTAAGTCAAATAACCATGCATGACCATTTGAAACTGATGGAAAAGAACTTTCCAAAAATTTAACGTTGAATGTTTCAAGGATTACATTTGTCCTAGAGTTGTAGACTCGATAGGCTTTTGAAACCGATGATATCAACCAACGAAAAATCCATTATCAGATTTTGCTTCAAATTTTCCTAATTGATCACTTGAATTAAGAATCATAACAGGACAACCAAATGATTTTAAAAAGTTTATGTTTGGTTTTCTGCCAAACATTAACTCATATGAAGTTTTCAGTTTATCTTTGACGATTAAGATTCGATTCTGAATGAAACACGTAGTTGATATTTCTTCATCCCAAAAAGTGATAGGGATTTTTACGTCAGCTAACATAGAACGAGCAGCTTCAATCAGTGTTCTATTCTTCCTTTCAGCAACTCTATTTTGTTGATGGATTTCTGGAGCACTGAACTGATGAGCTATCCCTTTCTGTGCACAAAACATTTCAATGTTAGCATTTTTGAATTCCGTTCCATTATCACTTCTTATTATTTTCACTTTGTTGTCTAATTGATTTTCAACTTTAATGATGAATTCTTTTAGTAAATCAGCTGTTTCAGATTTGGCATAAAGAAAGAAAACCCATGAAAATCTTGTGAAGTCATCAATGATAACTAAACAATATGATTTTCGTCCAATACTCTTGACGTTTGTTGGTCCAAAAAGGTCCCTATGTAACATCTGGAGAGGTTTGGATGTTGAGTTTATAGGCTTGGACTTATAAGACGTCTGTGTTGCTTTCCCTTCAAACATGCTGAGCAGTGATCATTTGTTGCAAACTTCTTGATGGAAATCCAGTGACATGATTTCCTGCTACAAGCTTGTTCATGTTCTTGAAGTTTGAATGACCGAGACGTCTATGCCAAAGCTGGCTTTCGTCATTTGATACCTTCGCAATTAGGCATGTTGTTTCAGTTGAAGGATCAAATTGAGACATATCCAATTTGTATACATCTCTGTCTCTCTTAGCTGTAACAATTACCCAATCTTTGCTTATCTTGAAACCTGGCTTCAAAACATAACAAAATGAATCATCAAACACAACAGAATAAGATTTGTCCCATATTTGAGATACGCTTAAAAGATTAAAGTTCAACTGTGAACAAAAGTTGACTTTATCAAAGCTTATTATCCCATTGGATATTGTTCCTTCTCCAGTTATTTTTCCTCCAGCATCACCACCAAAGGCGACGTGAGTTCCATCTTTTGACTTAAAGTCTTGTAACAAGGTAGTTTTCCTGTCATGTGCCGACTACACCCACTATCCACATACCATGTATTGATTGGTCTTTTTGGGCGTACCTGCACTACAAGAAAGTTAAGTTGAAATATCTACCCAAGCCGAAATGGTCTTGGGCTTTCCAAATTTGTCAACAATTTTAAATTGTTTATAATGGAGATTATTCAAATCAGGTTTATTTTTGATGAATTTACCAATTTTATTCTGAAAATTGTTTGATTTATTTTTGTGAACATTCATACCATTTGATTGATCATCTTTTGAAATGTATTGATGTCTAACATTTTTATTATTCATCCTTACAGATCTTGGTATAAAGTGTTCTTGCATGTTATGTTTTGAGCTCACATAACTGTTCTTAGGAAAAGATCTCAAACCTACATTAGGTTGATTAATGTCTCTTTGAAATCCATTAGTTTGATTTCTCAAATACTGTGGATTAGCAAATCCTTTGCTCATGTTTGATTTTGCAAAGTTTTTAGTGAGAGATCTATTTCTAAAGTAACAAGTTGCAGTGTTGTGAGTCTTTTCATCACAATAAGTACAATATTTGTTATAATAACAATCTGCTGTCGAATGATTTGTCATGTCACATATGTGACAGTACTTGTTAAAGTAGCACGCAACAGTGTTGTGATTATTCATATCACAAATTTCACAGTACTTTTGTGGAGTTAAAAATAACTTTTTGTTAACTTTTGACAATGACATAATGTTTGATTTTGGTGTCATATAGTTAAACTGTTGTCTTTCATTTTTCACAGTTTGATTTTATGTCAGATTATTGTTCATTTGTTTAACATGAACTTCCTTCTTGAATGTATTAGAAACAAAACTTTTTGCTACAGCGGAAGTCTTTGAATCTGAACTAGATTCGAGATCAGAGTTTGATTTGTTCATAATTTTGCTTTATTATTTGGAAGAGAATTCATATTTAACATACCTGGTGACACAAATTTAATTGGTTTTAGTTTTGATGTTTGATTTGTTGCTTTAATCAAATTTCTGAACTTTTGTTTTGTTCAGATTTTGCTTTTGCAGATTTCTTTCTTCTTCTTTGATTCTTCGATTTAGAAGAACTTGGTTTATTTTCAGATTGAACATCATCAGAAGAAGATTCATTTTCTGATTGAAATTGTTTCATATTGATGGTGTTTGAATCTTCTGATGTTCCTATCTGTTATTTATCCTTGTTTTGAACTCTCACTTCTTCTATTACATTATATTTTGATCAGAAGAGATATTTTGTTTTGGTTGTTTTGGTTCATATGATTTTCTTGATTGGATGACCATTTTTTATTTTTTCTTGATCTTTTTCAACAAACACTTGAACATTTTCTTTTTCTTCTTCTGCATTCTTGGTTTTGATCTGGAAGGCTTTAAGCTTTGCTTTATTTTCAGGTGAATGATCATGAGTATTGAAGTTCTCTGGTAGTGTGTTTGTCATAGATTTGGGCATAGGTTCATGAGTGAAACCTAACCCTGCCTTTTGTTTATCTTTTCTTTCACTGATTAGTTTTTCTACTATCATTTTTGAACTCTTTACTTTTGCCAGATCAACTTGAGTAGCAGCATGTGCTATTTTCTCTTGTTCAAGATTCTTGGTCATCTCTTCTAATTGTTTTGTAACAATTTCTAAATCTTTGAGTGTTTTGTTCCATGAATTTTGAAGAGAGATAATCTTTTGATCTGCAGTTTTATGATTAGATTTAAGTTGGTTATGCATAGATTCCTCTTGTTTTAGCTTTTCACAGATTTTGAATGAATAGTTTCTATAGTGTTCAACATGTTCATAGAATGATTTGGTGCAAAGCTTTTCTCTTACTTTTGATGGTATTTCAGAAATTTTGGAACTGTGGTTTCAGGTGTTGAAGTAGAAGAGTTAACCTTTGGTTGATCAGACTGAACCATTAGAGCTACTTCCTCTGTATCCTCTTTAGGATCAGACTTGTCACTCCAATCATAGTCATCTTCCTCTTCATCACTTTCCACTTTTGGGTCATTGTTTTCTGACCAATCTTTTTTTTGAATTTTTGCAATAAGAGATAAACTTGATGTTAATTCATTTGTAATTAATTTTCATATGCACTCCAATCATATCCATCTTTTATGCTGACTACTAGTGCTTTCTTTGTTTCATCAGATAACTTGGTTTCATCTTTGAGCTCTAGCATAGGAAGACTTTGATAAGGCTTTTGAAAAGTCTTCTGAGCTTGTTGAAACCTTTGATTATTTGAGCTTCATTGAGCACTTCCTCCTCCATTATCCTTGGAGCTTTGCATTCTCTTGAGAATGTCCATAACTGTTGCAGTTAAAACATCTAGCTTTTGACTTCTCAAATCCAACAGTCTTGTTTGCACTAGGCTTGTATTTCTTGTTGACATAAGAATGTTTTTGAGTCCTGTAGGCAATCATCACCATCTGCCAGTTCAGGTTCATCTCTTCAACATCTTCAGGATCCATTTCAAAAAAATCCTGCAAAACAAAATCTAGTTGAGTTAAATGGCTACCTTGATATGCTTGAAAGCTGGCCATAAATGCAGTAAATGCAGTTTTGGACTCTTCATCCTCTAATAGGATGTAATCACATCTTTAAATTTGCTAGATTTAGCAAAGTTAGATGATGAAGAAGTCTCTGTCTGAATATTTGATGATTGGGACTGAGGTTTAGGAGGAAATGAGAATGAGACTGAGTTGTATATGCAGGTGCACTGGTAAATGATGAGTCAGTGAAAAATCCTGCTCCAACAACAGATCTCCTTCTCTTCAGAACTTTTCTCACTCTTTGCCATGAATGCATTCTCTATAGTGGTTGCAGGAGAAGCAACAAACTGATATTGAGACATTGATTCTGCTCTATCATTGTTCCTTGAGCTTTTCAATCTCCACGGATTCTATTTTTGCAATAAGAAGATCTAGATCTATTGGAAACTTCTCAGTATGCTTTAGTAGAGTTACAGTTTGTTTCCATGATGATGGTAAAGCATTGAGTAGTCTGACATTTAAATCTTCAAGATCAGGTTTGATACCAGCTATTGACATCTCAGTTATGAGTTGAACAAATCTGTTCATCATTTGATTTATTGTCTCTCTAGACAAATGTTGAAACAATTCTAATTGTCTTTTCAGCTTTTGTTTCTTTAGATTTTGAATCTCCTTACCTCCTTCACAAATGATCTTCAATGCTTTATATAGTGTATATCCAGTTTGATATGCATCAAGCCTTGTAAGAACTTCCAAGGGCAGTCCTTTACACATCAATGAATAGGCTTTAATATCATTCTTAACTCTTTTCAGATCATCTTCTTGAAGATCATCTTCTGGATAAGGTTCTGGAGAATCTTTAGTATACACAAATCCTCTATCTGGTCCATCAGTTGTTATAGGAATGTATGGTCCTTTTTCTATAGATTTCCAGAGATCAGTGTCAATGGAATTAAAGTGTTGTTTTAGTCTAAGAGACCAATTTTTGAAATCAGCTCTATTTTTAAGTTTTGGAACTCTATTTTCAGAATATTCTGATTTTACCATTCTTATATTTTTGTTGTTTTCTTATATTTTAAATTTTTATTTTTAAAAAAATTCCAAAAGTTTTCAAAGAATTTTCTTTAAAAAAAATTCTAGGTGTTAAGGTTAAAACGTCTGAACAGTATTCAAACGCCTCAACAGTTGATGCGTCTAAGTTGAGAAACGTATAAGGGAATGCCTTAGAAAATTTTCCAAAACGTCTAAGTATTAATGCGTCTGGAAGGTTTAAAGCGCTTAAACAGTTGTCAAATGCCTGAATAGTTGTCAAACGCCTAAACAGTTGTCAAACGTCTAAACAGTTGTCAAACGTCTAAAAGTTGTCAAACGTCTAAATAGTTATCAAGCGCCTAACAATAATCAACTCAACAAAGGTGATACGTCTAAGATTCTTCTATTCAATAGTACTCAAACGACTAACTAAGAACGTCTACACAGTGTTAATGCATCTAACACTTAGACAAATTCAGTCAATCTCAGCTCATGCGACACATTCATCATTTTCAAATGAATGTAACAAACTCAAATCTTCTGAATTCTTCAAATTTTGATGAATTATGATTAAAACTTTTCAATTAAACGAGTTTTATGCCAATAAACATTCTTCTTAATATCAATTTCTTCAATTTCAACTACAAATCACTCAATTTTGAGATTTTCAGTTCGAAACTTCAAACCTTATTCGAACAACAAATTCAACAAATTGACTTGAATTTGATGAATTGATCTGCTAATTGTGATTCAAATCATGTTTCTGATGATGAAACACAACTGAAATTCACAAATTTTCAATTGAATTGTATCTCAATCACAGATTCAGTGAGATTTTTAGGTTTTCAAGTTCGATGAACTTAAAAAAAATCAATCACTAATAGCTTACCAACAGCTCTGATACCATTTGATAGGATCAAATGAATAAATCTGTGATGATTTGTAAACACAATTCAATGAAATTTACACAAAGTAATCAAATCAAAACAAGATATCAAAAAAATTCAAGTTTTCATTAATATCAAGCTAAGACAATTACAAGTATGAAAGCACATTCGAATATCTTGTGTATTCGTTTTTATCTACCTGCAAATCTAAGCTATTTATACTGAAAACAAAAAGTAAAGGAACTAACAAATTACACAATAGTCCCTATACTATTACAAACTATCAAAAGACAAATAAAGACAACATGTTAATCTTTCTTAGAGCACTTAGCTTTTTGCTAAATTGTCCTTTGTGTTAAGTATGGTACACACGCTGCCAAGGACCTTAGAAAGCCAATGAAAGGTGGCCACTTGTTCTATAGCTTATAAGGGGTTTTCCATGTGGCTTAACTACAAGAAATGTAGATACATGTTGTTCCTAGTTTATATGCTTAAATGTAAAAGTTTTTCATGTCTTACATATATGTAATATGACGAAGGAATGAAATATGATATATGCTTTGATGTTTATTTATCTTTAATTCATATATATAAACTTCTTATATAGGTTTGAGGTTGTTGTACATAGTTCTTAGTCAATAATCATTAAGTAATGTGTTCAATTTATTCGGGTGATTATTCATGCTAATGGCCCATACTTATGGACCATACACATGAATATATCATGCTTATAGACTAGTCGCACGATTAAACTAGGAGACTAGATCGGTCATATGACTGAGACATAAGATTGACTCAGTTGTACGACTGAACCTTTAGTCGTGCGTATGATCTAGTAAAACGCAGAATCCGTTAGTATTCTATACGAACACGTCATAACAAGTGGTAACAGAGCATTGGCTCTTGATTTTGCGTTTGAATCGACTAGTTTTGGTGTCAAAAACCTACGTTTTAATCAGAAGTGTCACCATTTTGCTTCAAAAGGTGTTTTTGACGTTTTCAGGCGTTAAAGTTTCGATTTTTCACTATACGGCAGATTAGGGTTCCTAGGAAAATCGTACTTTGTGTCAAAGTGTCAAAATCTTCGATTTTGCTAAAACAGCAGCCTTCAGTCGCACGATTAGCTCATTCGTTCGATTGAACTCATTCGTATACTCCATGCGTACGCCTGAACTCAGCCGTATCCCTCATTCGCACAACTGAACAACCCCAGTCGTTTGACTCCATTCGTCTTGTTCATACGCACAACTGAATCCAATCGCACGATTGAATTCATTGACATTGTTCATTCGCATGAGTGATCCATGCTCATAGCCCATTCGCACGAGTGAAACTATCCTATTCTCCAAGTACCAAGTTTATAGAATTGAAGATCAATTTGATGTGTTTACTGTCAGAAAGGACTCACGCATCCAGAACCTTCTACTTCTAGAGAATGAGATAGGAAACCATAACAAACCGCCAAAGCTGTTAACGTTAGATGAATACCCACACCGGAAACAATGGTTTGAGATCTATTTAAATGGAGTTGATCCCAATCTTTGGACATCCATTGAGGCTGGTTACACGGTACCAGTCAGTGCTAATGGAGTCAAGTTGACTTTTGGAGGAATGAGTGAAGCTCAAAAGATTCTTTTCAATGCTGAAAAGAAAGTTTATGCCTTGTTAACACAGTCTATACTGAAGGACATCTTTCATCAGTTCTCTGAGAACAAGCAGGCTAAAAAGCTATGGGAGGCATTAGAAAAGAGATATGACAGAAATACAACGTGGAAGGCACTGGAAGCTAAAGCTCTCAAGAAGGAATTTGATAATTTCTCTTCAATAGGGAATAAGAGCTTAGATGATATTATTGATAGATTCTATCATGTGATGAGTGACCTGCACACTCTTGGCGTAACCACATCCATGGAAGATAAAGTTTCAAGCTTTGTTGATGGTTTGCAAGATAAATACGATTCATTGTGTCTAATCTGAGACAGTACGTCATTCTTGTAACGTTAGACATAAGTGATTTTATCTTGAAGTTAAGGGAGGAAGAACTGCGAATGAAGTACAAGTTGAAGAAAGGATCCTACGTTCAGAATCCTTCCCTTTACAACTCAGTTCCGACTCCAGCTGTTCAGGAGCACCGTTACAAACAGTGTTCGTGTCTAGTTCTTCTACTCCTTCCCAAACCACTGCATGAGGAACCGAAATGTGAGGGTCATCTGGAACCCACTACATAGTTCCTAAGGCCAATACTATAATGTTAAAGACCGAGAATCTCAGTAATATTACAATGGAAGTTGCTAAGGAGCACATGGATCTTCTAGCAATTGTTGTACAATCTTATAATGGTTTAGCTGCCGGTAAGATTGGAAATTGTCATCTTGCAGATTAAGATTACGAGCAAGTTGATGAGAATGAGCTAGAAAGAAAGGACATCATGTGGGCACTGGCGATTGCAGTCAGAAGAGCTAAGAAGTTTGTCAAGAAGATAGGGCAAAAAATCTAGTAGCCACTAAAGATACGACTTTTGGCTTTGACAAAACCAAAGTCACCTACTTCCACTATGGTGAAAAGGGGCATTTTAAAGGTGAATGTGTAAAGCCCAAGAAAACAGGAAATGGAAACCCATTTCCAACATTCAACCGTCACGACAAGGACTTGATTAGAACTGCTTCTTCAAGTAAAGAGACAAAGACTCTGACTACTCAGGGTGATGAAGGACAAGATTGGTCCTTCCGCTTTGTTTCTCCAGGTGAATCAAATATTGCCTTTGTCGATGCACTGGATGATGGATCTACTATTGAAGGTGAGATCATAGCTGAGCAAGCGATATCAGATACTGAAGAAGCTATGAATGTTGTAAATCACCCGGTTGAGGAAGAGCTTTAAAGCCACGATTTTAGAATCTCCAGTCATCGAAGGGTCTGATTTTGCTTTGATGGCTGATTCAACTAATTCATCACAGGTAATTTCTTTAGACAAGTTATTTGAAAAATATGCTTGTTTTGAATGTGACAGATTTAGGGAAAGCATTGATTTGAAATTTGTTAGGTTATTAGAAGACAGTGATAATCTAGTAAATGACTTACAACTCTGCACTGAAGGAAAACGTATTTTAAAACAAAATTAGTGCAGTTTCAAAGAAAAAAGAGAACTTTTGGGGAAACAACTAAGGGAAACCGAGGTTGTTGCCTTAAATCAATCAAATGTCATAAAGGTTTATTTAAATACTTTGGAGAAAACTAAAAGGAAAAAGTTGTTTTGGAAGTCGAGGTTGATTCATTAAAACAAAAACTACATAGTCTGGCTAGTTCTTCTCACATAGTTCAAAACTTAGTGAAAGAGTGAAATAACGGGGACAGTTTGAGTTATAAGGTAGTACCGCCACCACATGAAGTCCTTCTAAACACAAATGTAGACTAGTTAATAACAATCTAGTAAACGATTATGTGGTGTCCACTCCTCTGGTTAGTGATCCCGATTCTACAGGTAAATCTATGAACTCTATCACTAAACAAAAGGATTCTACTTTGAAATCAAAAGGAAAAATGCCTGATGAGAATTTGGATGATAAATTCAAAAGGGTTAATTTAGGGTCAGCTTCATAAATGTCTATTTCAGAACCCAAAATAACTAAACCAGTTAACCAAAAACATGTTAATCATCAAACTCCAAATAAAAGGAAAGTTAAAGATGTTCAAAATGTCAAAACAATTAATTTTGTTAAAGAAGCTGAAACATCTAAAAGAGAAGTGATAAAACCGAACCAGACACATCTCACCCCGTTACCAAACTCAACACCACATAAAAGTTTTCTTCAATATGTAGAAGTGAGATCTTGCTACAGTTGTGGAAAACGAGGACATATCTCTCCTAATTGTCCTTATTATCAAACAACTAGAAAGAAAATTGAACTTTTTGATGTAAAACCTAGTTTTTCTAAAATGAGATCTAATACTCCACCTAAGAGTTTTAGTGAACCTAAAGTTCAAACCATAAGTCAATCGTCTGTTTATCATAAATAGGCATTACATAAAACTAGTTTACGGAAAGAAAAATCAAGTACAATGTCTGAAAGTGAGGAAACGAAGAAGAAAAATATGTCCTCATCTTCTAAAGGATAGTGGGTTGAGTTCATGATGTGTGATTCCTCCGGGTCACCCAAGCCAGTTAAGGCTTGGGTCCAAAATCTGAACTAATAAGTTTGTTTGAATGTGCAGGGTGTCCGCTACTGCACTATCACTAATACCTGGATTATTGATAGTGGGGCATCCAAGCACATGACAGGGAATTTTTCCCTCCTTTTCGACGTCAAACAAATTAAAGGGGAAACATGTCATTTGATGGGAATAAAAGAGGTTACAACACCGCTCAAGGCGAAGTGGGAAACGAGAAAGTAAAGTTTGACAAGGTCAACTACATTCAACAACTATAGAACAACTTACTTTCAGTCTCCCAGATCTGTGGTAAAGGATTTAAAGTTGTGTCTGACAACAAGAAGTGCTACATGTTGAAGAAGGATTATGTGATTGAGGAGGATAAAGTTCTTATGTCAGCTTCAAGATATAGCGACATGTATGTCTTGGATCTATCAAAAGCCTCCACAACTAATCACACTATTCAATGCTTCTTGTCAAAGGAAACTGAGAGGGATTCAATCTCATGGCATAGGAGAATGAGACATATTAATCCAAGGAAGATGAATCATTTGGTTCAGAATGATTTAGTGAATGGAGTAACTGTTAAGAATTTCCAGCTTCCGGATTTCTGTGTAGCATGTAAGAAAAGGAAACAGACCAAAAAGTATCACAAGGCAAAGAAAGTGAATTCTATTGATATGCCTCTTGAGCTTCTACACATGTATCTATTTGGCCCTGTCAGTATAAAGAGCATTGCTTGCAATCTATACTGTTTTTGTAGTAACAGATGATTACTCAAGATTCTCTTGGGTGATGTTTCTGAAAGAAAAATCAGAAACTTGTGAATCATTCAAACATCTAGTAACTACTTTGGAATCACTCTACAAGCTGAAAGTAAGGTAGATTCGAACAGACAATGGCACAGAGTTCAAGAATCAGTGAATGGAGGCATACTATAGAGAGAGAGGAATTGTACATCAATTTACATCTAACTACACTCCACAAATGAGTGGCATTGCTGAAAGGAAAAATAGGAGCTTGATAGAGATAGCAAGGACAATGCTAGCCGACTTGAAACTACCCATTCAATTCTGGAATGAGACAGTGGTCAATGCCTGTTACACGCTCAATCGAGTCTTAGTGGTCAAACGTCATGGGGATACATGTTATGAACTGCTCCAGCGACGTAAGCCCAACCTGGAGTATCTAGAACCGTTTGGCGCACAGTGCATGTTATTGAAGAAAACTCAGACCGGGAAGTTCAGTGAGAAGGTTGAAGAAGGCATCTTCCTCGGATACAGTATACCGGACAAGAGAGTTTACAACAAATCAACGGGTCAGGTAGAAGTGTGGTGCAATGTAGATGTTAAAAGATACACCACCCCCTGCTAGAAAAGGACCTTCCTTCTTCTTTGACAATGATGGATTCTTTAAATCCTTCAATCTACCGCCTTCTCATCCTGATGTTGAGCTGTCTGCTAGGATGATCTACAATGTTCTAAACACTCCACTACTAGACTTGACATCATTGTGTCCATTAGATGATACTTCTAGCCCTTCAGGGGGAGAGCTTGAAGTAAGTGATTCTTCCTCTGATGATGAAGCCGCTGAGACTTAAAATGTGGATCAGGAGGAACATGTTCCCACCAATGAAAGTACACAAGCATCAAATCCTGATGCCTGTGACACTTCTAAACCTCATACTCCAAAAGCTAAAGATACTGAACCTAGGTTTCACAATTTGGATACTAGGGTAGTTTTTCCCACCACTCCCAGATCTCCAATTAATGTTTATCATCCCTTGGACAACATCATTAGGGATGTTCAATCGGGAGTACAGACATGAAATCAGCTATACGCAGCTGATTATGCCTCAGTCATGGAAAAAGGATATCTTCATGATGGTGCATATTGATGTTTTGTGTCTCAATTTGAGCCAAAATATGTGAGTGAAGTCTTCAACGATGAGGCATGGGTTAGTGCAATCCAAGAAGAACTCCTACAGTTCAAGAAGTTAGGAGTACGGACCCTTGTGGACAGACCGAAAGGTGCTAAGGTGATTGGCACTAAATGGGTGCTGAAATGTAAGAAAAACGACCAAGGGGTCATAATTAGGAATAAGGCTCGCCTTGTAGTTCAAGGGTTTCGATAATTCGAAGGCATTGATTACAATGAAGTGTTTGCACCAGTGGCTAGGATGGAAGCAATCCGTATCTTTCTAGCCTATGCATCCTACATGAAGATTAAAGTTTATCAACTAGATGTAAAAAGTGCATTCCTTCATGGTGAAATTCGTGAAACAGTCTACATCAGTCAACCCGAGGGATTTGAGGACCCGTATCATCGGGATAGAGTTTACAAACTGGACAAGGCTCTTTACGGACTCCATCAAGCCCCTCGAGCCTAGTATGAGAAACTCTCAACTCATCTTGTGAAACATGTTTATTGCAGAGGAGTTATTGATTGCACATTATACATTAAAGAAAAGGATGGTGATTTACTCCTGGTGAGATATATGTGAATGACATAATCTTCGGTTCCAAAAATGAAGAATTATGGAAAGAATTCAAATCTGTAATGAAAGTAGAGTTTGAGATGAGTGCCATGGGGGAGATGAAGTTCTTTCTGGGCTTATAGGTGGATCAGACACCAAAAGGAATCTTCCTGTATCAGACCAAATATGTAGGAGATATCCTCAGTCGATTCGACATGGAGAATGCTTCGACTGCTGGAACTCCACTTGCCACTAACCATGATGTGGCACTCGACGAAAATGGTGATCTGGTTGATGCCACCATGTATAAAGGAATGATCAGATCTCTCATGTACCTCACAGCCTCTCGGCCTAATATTATGTACGCCATGTGTCTATGTTCCAGATATCAGGCAAACCAAAAGTAATCATCTCATCAGAGTTAAAAGGATCTTTTGTTATCTAATGGGTTCTCCCACACTCGGGTTGTGGTATCCTCATGATGACGACTTTGAGCTTACAGCGTATAGTGACTCAGACTATGGTGGTTGCAAGATGAATTACAAGTCAACATCAGTGGGATGTCAGTTCTTTGGTAGACGGTTAGTCACTTTGCAGTGTAAGAAGCAGATCTCAGTTGCCCTGTCAACATATGAAGCTGAATACGTTGCTGCTGCAAGTTGCTGTTCACAAATCATTTTGATTCAACAGCAAATGCGTGACTACGGTTTGCACTTTTCTAACACCCCTATTTTTGTTGATAATTCTGTTGCAATTGCTATCACCAAAAATCCAGTCCAACACCCTAAAACAAAACACATGGGTATTAAATATCACTTCATACGTGACTGTTTTGAAAAGCAATTAATCGATGTTGTTAACATTAATACTGATTTTCAATGCGCGGAACTCTACACAAAAGCATTTGACAAACCACGGTTTTTATATCTTTTAGAGGTTAATGACGTGAAAAAGAAAAGTGACGTGATTCAAGAAACGACAGTGCTTGGTCCGACAATTAGTTTCTTAGTTAATTATTTATTTTATTTTATTTTCATGTCTATTAAAATCCAAAAACACAAAAAGATTTTCGGTTGTAGAATTTTAGGGGGAGAATAGTTTTAGTTTAGTATTTATTTACTTAAAAAACGAGGGGGAAGGGCAGGTTAGATGAAAGAAATGAAATCAAATCTATGATTATGATTCAAAGTTTATGGAAAATGATAGTTGACAGGATCAGTGATCACAAGTTTGATGTATCAGAATATAAAGCAGCGGAATACAAACACGAATTAGACAAATTGTAGCAAGCAAATGATATTTGTAAGCATTATGATCGCATACGGTTATAGGGAGAGAATATGTATTTCTGATTTCTAGGAATGTTTATAGATGTAGAATATTTCTAGTCGAATCAATCATTCATTCCATTCGATTACTCATTTCATTCAATGATTACAATAGGTTGTCACTCCTTATATAGAGTGCAACAATCACTGCTGTTCACGGAAAGTGACAACTGGCAGATCCAATACAGAAATAACTAATTCTTAACAAACTACTGAAATGTTCACAACTACTGAGAACATATCAGCAAGTTAAGTACAAAAATATAAAACTACTGAAACTAAACGACTGAAGAACAAGCTCTTCAGTCGTTTTACAAAACTACTGAAACATAAAACTACTGAAACTAGAAATATAAAACTACTGATATCACAACTACTGAAGAAGTACTCTTCAGCAGTTGTGACAAAATACTGAGGCTTCAGTACTTGATCTTCAGACTTTGACCTTCAGGTGTTTCATCAGCTGATGACTTCAGTAGATATCATCAGCTGATGTCTTCAGTCTTTGTCTTCAGACTTTGTACATCAGTTGTTGATCTTCAGCACTTGTGAACTCTTCAGCTGTTGTACTTCAGTACTTTGGTCTTTCAGCTTCAGCACTTGTGTTCTTCAGCTGTTGTACTTCAGTACTTTGGTCTTTCAGCTTCAGCACTTGTGTCTTCAGCTGTTGTACTTCAGCACTTTAGTTCTTCAGCTGTTAAGCTTCAGCACTTGATCTTCAGCTGTTGAAGTCTTCAGCACTTGTCAAACTACTGATGAGGCTTTCAGCAGTTGTTGTGATACGTGTGGGACTTAGAGGTTTTCTGATCTTGGCTCATTGGTTCTTTTGGTCCAACAAACTCCCCTGAACCAATGCAGCCAAAACCTCTAACTTATTTATACTCCCACTTATTGATGGCAAAAATGTTGGTCTTTTTCCTTCTTGATCAGTAGAGAAGATGACCCATGTACGCTCCGGCCTGGGAAGAAATCTCAATATTTGTTTGGCAGAGTATGAATGGGAACTTTGTTTTGGGGAACTGGACACAGAGTTGTTATCCCATTCATGAGATTTACTTCCCCATAATGAGTCTGTACGACTCTCTTGTGTAGGCCTCAAGGAAGGTGATTTGTTCCTCCATGGTTAGCTCTTCAGCACCTCCTTCAAACAATGATTCCGGCCCATAATACTCAGACAGGTATTTGGCCTGTTTCCCATTCTTTAGCTCCACAGTTGTTATTATTCTGTAAGCAAACTCATCGGGTGATTACCCTCTAGGAACAACTGGAGCTCATTTTTCCTGACTTCCTCAAGCCTCTTGTAAACTAACCCCTTTTTCATTTTGTTTTCCAACATCTTCTGAGGGGTTAGATTAGCTTTGTAGGCCTTCTTGAAGTCTTCTAGGATTCCCAGGGTGAAACTACAAAGACCAGAGAGATCACTTCATCTACGATCTTTTTCACTGGCCAATGTATCTCCGAGGTATATTGTTCTTATGAATTCTTTGAGAGACCCTGGGATCAGGCCAAATCCCACTCTTTCCTTTTGATATTGAAAGGTATGCCTGAGAGTGTAAAGTCTGAGGGCTTGCTCCTTCATATTGATGATGGAAGATGTGGCTGCATAAGCTTTGTCAACTCTCTTCAGCAATTCCTCATCATGCTGTTTATGAAGCTCTTCTTCTTCTAGCTTCACTTTAACCATTTGTCTCTGGACTTCAGGAGTAATTGCTGAGGAGTGACTTGTGGCCTTAGGCAACTGAATCACAGCTGAGAGCGGCAGCCTGTCTTCTTCATCTTCGTCATCATCTTCTAGCCTCAATATCCTTCTCTCTCTTCAAGGGTATATCATCGGCTATGGGTTTTGAGGGTAAGGGAGTTGGTTTGGTGGGTTGCGTTTTGGGTGGTTTGGTGTGGGAATGTTGACAGGCTGTTCTAGCATCCTTGAGGTGAGTGTGGCTTTTGATTGCTTGGCTAGCTCAGTCCTGCTCCCAGCACCCGCTTCATTCAAAGCTTCAATGACAAGCCCCTTAGTATATACTTCAGATGAACAGATTGGTGGTGATTGCCAAGATACTGTCCCTGGACCAAGCTTTGATTTCGATCATTGACTTCCAAGATATTTTGCAATAAATCTGATCATGATTTCAAGCCTTTCTCTTTCTAACACTTCATAACTTGCCCATCTGTTCTGGATTTCTTCAATCTCTAGTCGTCGAATCTCAGAGTCAAGTTTATTGGTGTCATGGCCTTGCCTAAACAGCTGATCAATGATGTTGTCCATTGATCTACTGTGTTCGGCATCAGCCTCTTTTATCAGTAGCTCCAAGGCTTTATCTTCAGCAATGTGCTCATCAGCACCTTTCTTTCTCTTATAGGTGAGCATTGGTTGCTGTTCTTTCTCCTCCTCTTCCTTTTCCTCAGATCTTTTCCTCTTCCTTTCTTTCACTGCAGTACTCTCCCCCTTTTTGGTTGCATTGGAGGAAGGGGTGGTACGCAGAAGAAAGAGTCTTTTGAACAGCAGCATCAACCAAGGGCTGTAATGTTGAGGAAAGCCTCTCATCAAGGGCTTTGATCACTATATCAGTGATTATTGGGGTGATGAGAGGAAGGGAATTTTGGAGTACAGCACCTATTTGCTCAGGAGGGTTCTGTTCCTGAGAAGTAGGGCCTGAAGCAGAGGCAGGTGGTTGATGTTGGGTGGCTCTGTGTTTGGGAAACCTTCAAGGGAAGGTGCCATCTGTGGGTGTATGAGGTGGCAGATGGACTTGCATCCTGAGACATCTTGGCCAGCAGCTCTTTGAGTCTGCTAACCTCATCCTCTAGAATGGTGTTTTGAGCAACTACGTCATAGAAGAAGCTCAGGTCATCATCAGTTAATACTGAATCACCTGACCTCCTGCTTAGAGCAGGATTTACATGCACTGGGTGTAGACCAGTTGGTGCATGTGCCCTTGTGCTTGGTACTGGGGACTTCCAGCCTCAGGACAATGTCCATCATCAGCTGTTGCCTCTAGGGAGGTCTTAGCAATGTTACCAGCCTCACTCTGGTCATGTGCTGAGACAGAGGAGGTGGCAGCCTCACTAGATATTCTAAGCTCCTTGTCTACACCAGGAGATAGAATTGGGAAACCCCTGTGCTGTGGGTTCTCAGGTGCACTGTGTTCCTCCCCTCAATTGTAGAGGTATTCCCAGTAGAAAGTGGTTTCTGGGGAGGGGGTGAGGAGTGCAATTGAGTCAGCACTTGTGCAACTATTAAAGTCGGGCTGTGAGGGGCGGTTGTTTGGGTAAGGGGGTAGAAGCAGTGTGCACCTGGGGTGGACGGTGCTCTTCAATGGCAATCTCCAAGTGAGTAAGATCCCAGATAAGTAGGTGCCCCTTGGGTTGCTGCAGGCTCCTGTTGAGAGGAAGCCTGAGCGGCTGTGGCTGGAAGAGTCATTGTATCCACTAGGGGGTTTGGACTAGTGGATATATCCTGCGTTGTGGTGTGCAGGAGCATCCTCAGGGGACTCAATTCCCTGAGTATCCATTTTGGGTTTCTTTTGGTGGGTTGGTGGGGACATTGGATTTGGAGGTGGTGGCTGTGGGTTCCGGCTGCGTGGGTTTTCGCAGCTTGGCAGCCAGTTTGAGTGTCCGGTCAGAGTTGTGGGAGTATACTTCGGCAGAACAGCCGTAGCAGGGACTCCCAAGCCAACAAGTCCCTCAGCATTAAGCTGGTCTATAATAATGGCCATGATGAACCGTGGATAGAGTATCCAACGGTTGGCAGTTAGTTTTTGAGCCATATCTTTGAGCTCTGAAAATATTAATTCTGAAAAGTTCAGTGGTTGTTGCTCAAGGATAGAATACATTACCTGCTGCCATTTGGTGGACATTTGATCCCAAGACGATGTCTTAGGGGCCAAACATACATTGACCATGTGAAAAATCAGGCGCTCAGCGTCATTAAAGTGTTTCTTCATGATGGTGGTGGCACTGAGATCACCTTGATATCCATGCTGAGCAAATGATAGATCTATGGTGCCCGGATATCCAGCAGGAGAGGTAGCATCACTCAGTTGAAGAATTTTACGGATTGTTGCAGGAGTAATCACTACTTCTTTGTTGTGATGACTGACCGGAGGGATCGTGTGTTGCTCTCCTCAGTTGTAACAGTAACGTTCATCCAAAATTGGTTCAAGGATTCGGCATGTAAGACGGGGTTCAGAAGGAATGCCTTGTTGTATTGGGACTGAACCATAAGATCGATAGCAGTATCGAACTTAGTCCAGATCGGCGATTTTGTGAGGTAGGCAACACAGTTGTGTCGCGGTTTAATTTGCATAGACGCCATGGAGAAGGAATTTTGGAGAGGAACGTTAGGTTTGAAGAAGATGAAGCATGAAGAGCACAGGTTAGGGGTATTTATAGGGTACGGGTGAGGAAACGACTGAAGGATGTGGTGTTAGTCATCAGTAGTTTTAAACGACCGTTGACATGGTGTTATCCTTTCAGACGTTGAAACAGCTGAAGTCGTGGTATTAGCATCAGTAGTTAGAAAACTACTGAAGACTGTGGTTTTGACTTCAGATGATTGAAACAACTGATGACTTGGTGTTTGTCAACAGTTATGAAACTACTGAAGACAGTTCTTTTGTCACAGCTGTTGTAAACAACTGAAGACTTGGTATTTGTCATCAGTAGTTATGAAACTACTGAAGACAGTGGTTTTTCATCAGCTGTTGTAAACAACTGAAGACTGGTATTTGTCATCAGTAGTTATGAAACTACTGAAGACAGTGGTTTTTTCATCAGTTGTAAACAACTGAAGACTTGGTATTTGTCATCAGTAGTTATGAAACTACTGAAGACGGGTTTTGCTTCGGTTGTTAGAATGAAACAGCAGTTGTACAAACGACTGAAGAGAAAGTTCTCTTCAGCTGTTTTCGTCAATTCTTAGCTTTCAGCTGTTTCAAACTGTCCTCAACACATTCATCAGTCTTTTGGCTGATTTCAGTTGTTTCATAGGACATCAGTACTTATCTGTTTTTACTGATTGCAGTAGTTATGACTGCATCAGTAGTTGTAACTACATCAGTAGTTTCGAACAGATGAAGTACTTCAGTACTTGAGACATTTAGCCTTCAGTAGTTATAAAAACTGCTGAGGTTAAAAGAGCTCATCAGTACTTATATGTGACAGGTACTCATGATCATCAGTATGAATTACTGAGATCATCAGTAGTTGTCACCTATTCTAGCTGCAGCATACCAAGCCTTAACACCAGGTTTTGGAAAGTTGAACTATCCAAAGGCTTAGTAAAAATTCTGCAAGCTCATCAGCACTAGTACAAACTTAGGATCAATCAGACCTTTTTCAAAACAATCCCTTATAAAATGATGTCTGATCTCTATATGTTTGGTCCTAGAGTGCTGGACTGGATTTTTGACAATGCAAAGAGCTGAAGCACTATCCATTAACAATGGAGTCTTAGTCTCTGTAATGCCATAATCCAAAAGTTGGTTTTGAAGCCAGAGTACCTGAGATGTACAGCTTGCAGCAGCAATGTACTCTGCTTCCGCAGTGGATGTAGCAACTGAGGTCTGTTTCTTGCTCTGCCAAGAGATCAAGCAGTTGCCTAGGAATTGACATCCACCAGAAGTTGATTTCCTGGTCAACTTACACCCTGCATAGTCACTGTCAGAAAAAGCAACTAACTTACCAGAATGTCGGTAGTAGAATACCATAAACCTAGGGAGATGGAGTGCCTTGCAGATATCTAAAGATCCTCTTGACTGCAATCAGATGAGACTCTTTAGGTGCAGCCTGAAATCTAGCACAAACACATGTAGCAAACATAATATCTGGTCTAGAAGCTGTTAAATACATCAAGGACCCAATCATACATCTGTAAAGTGTTTCATCAACCACTTTACCTTTCTGATCTGAGTCCAGTTGTGTGGTGCTGCTCATGGGAGTAGAACAGGGCTTACAGTTTTGTAAATCAAACTTTTGCAAAAGATCTTTTGTATATTTGGATTGATGAATAAAAATTCCATCAGCCTTTTGTTTGATTTGCAATCCCAGAAAGAACTGTAATTCTCCCATGGCACTCATTTCAAACTTCTGTTGCATCAACTTTGTAAAGGCATCACACAACTTTGGATCAGAGGATGCAAAATGATATCATCTACATAATTTGAACAAGTAGATTATGCTGCCCAGCTTTCTTAATAAATAAAGTCTTGTCAATGGAGCCTCTAGTGAAATTGTTTTCCAGAAGAAAGTTTGATAATGTCTCATACCAGGCTCTGGAGCTTGTTTTAACCCATAAAGAGCTTTATCAAGCTTATACACCCAATTAGGATGTTTATTGTCCTCAAAGCCTGGAGGTTGACATACATAAACCTCTTCTTTAATTTTTCCATACAAAAATGCACTTTTGACATCCATTTGAAAGACTTTAAGTTTTTGATAAGCAGCATAGCTAAAAACAATCGAATTGCTTCCAGTCTGGCTACAGGGGCAAAGGTTTCATCATAATCAATACCTTCTTCTTGTGCAAACCCCTGAACAACCAGTCTGGCCTTGTTCTTAACAATAAGCCCATTTTCATCAGTTTTGTTCCTAAACACCCATTTAGTGCCTATTGCACACTTACCTGGAGGTAGAGGAACCAGTTCCCACACTTGCTGTTTCTTGAACTGAAGAAGCTCAAGCTGCATGGCATCAACCCATCCATTGTCCTTTAAAGCAATGTGATAATTCTTTGGCTCTTGCTGACTGATGAAGAGAGCATAGAAGCAGAAATTTGACAATTGACTTCTTGTTGATACTCCAGCAGTGATATCACCAATGATTTGAGACATAGGGTGATTCTTCAGATCTTGATACACAATGAGATCTGTGCAAGTGTTTGTAGCCGGTTCAGCAGCAACAGATGGTGATGGTGAATCATTTCCTTGAAACCAATCAGTGGATGGTAATTCAAAGGAAGTTGAATTCGAAGAAATCTCATCAGCATTTGTTGTGGATGGTGCTACTGGCGCTACAGGAACATCAGGTCTAGTTGAATCAGGCAGCTGATCACTAAACCTGAAGAGGTGAGTACTGCAATCATCATCATCATCAGCAGTACCACCAGGTGGTGAACTGTTGACAGGAGCAACAGCAGGAGTTTGATAAGGAACATATTGCAGTATGTCCGATCAAATAACTCCACAGGACTTTGTGGAATCTTGTCCTTTGGAGATTCATTAAACTTAACATGTAGAGTTTCTTCAACCATCTTTGTTCTGCAGTTGAAGACTCTGTATGCCTTGCAAGTAGATGAATAACCAACAAAGTATCCTGCATCCACCTTAGGATCGAATTTGTGGAGTTGATCCTTTGTGTTGAGAATAAAACAGGGACACCCAAATGCTTTGAAAAATGAAATCAGAGGAGCCAAATGATGGAGAACTTCATATGGAGTCTTCATCAACCTCTGATTTACTAAAACTCTATTTTGCACATAACAAGCTGTGTTGACAGCTTCGGCCCAAAAGGTCAATGGCAAACCTGAGTCAGCCAGCATGGACCTTGCAGCTTCAATGAGGGTCCTGTTCTTTCTCTCCACTACTCCATTTTGTTCTGGAGTCCTTGTAATGCTGAACTGCCTTTTGATTCCCTTTGAAAGATAGAAGTCATCAAGTGTATGATTTCTGAACTCAGTTCCATTATCACTCCTAATACACTTGACTGGAAGGGAATACTGCTTCTCAATGTACAGCACAGAGTGGATAATCTTCTGAGCAGCCTCATCCTTTGAATGTAGAAAGAAAGTCCATGCAAATCTGGAGTAATCATCCACAATTACCAGACAGTATTTCTTCTTTGCCATGCTCATTACTCTCACAGGACCAAATAGATCCATATGCAGTAATTGCAAGCAGGCAGTGGACTTGGACACTTCAATAGGAGGAAATGAGACCTTGTGCTGTTTTCCTTTTAAACAAGCAGTGCATGTTTCATCACAGTGGAACTCCTTTATTGGTAAGCCTCTGACTAAACTCTTGTGGCTAAGCTGATTCATGTTTTTAAGATTAACATGACCAAGCCTCCTGTGCCACAGTTAGATTCTTGAGAAGAGGCTTTGGAAAATAGGCAAGGATTACCTTTGAGATCTATCTTCTTAGAGAGATCTAAGGCATACACTCTTCCTGTCCTGTTGGCTTTCAGGAGAGTGTGATCATCCAACACCTTGTCAATCAAGTGCAAAACTTTGGATGACAGAATCCTACAGTTTTGACTTGTGAAAAGGGCAACATGGCCTTTATCACACATTTGACTGACACTCAAGAGGTTGTACTTGAGATTTTCCACATGATTAACATCATCAAATTTGATTTATCCATTGGAGACAAAGCCCTTACCAATGATGTAACCCCTAGCATCATTGCCAAAAGAGACAAATCCCTTCTTTCTTGAGAGTAGTCATGAAGAAGAGAGATGTTCCCAGTCATGTGCATAGATCCCCCACTGTCTACATACCAGATGCTACTATTGCATGTTGAAGAACCCTGCAATAATAAACAATCAGTTAGTTTTAGAGACCCAAACCTTTTGGTTTTGGGCCTGGTCTCATCAATAGATGGTAAACTAACATGTTTATTTTTGTAACAACAGCCTGAGAAGAAGAAGATGGTGTAGAAGAGGAGTCCTTTGGCTTAGACCTCCTTTTCTGTGGTTTCAACATAGGAGAATCTAGTTGGTTAACTCTACCCAACAGATGTTGTACCATTCACCAGCTGTGTCTGATTTTGTGATAAAGCTTTCAGCTCATCAGACACATTGCTAGTGGAGTTAGATAAGGTCCTATGTTGCACCTTCTTCTTTTGAGCACCCTCAGCTGTCACCTGTTTAACTCTTTCCTTTTTGGATTGCTTTAAGGACTTAAGGGTTACAGGATTTGATGTTGCTGATACAAATGTGGTCTCAAACTCAGTTTTCATTTTTACCATTTTCTCATTATTTCTTTTCTTCTTTTTGTTTGAGTTTGGAACCTCTTTTGTACCAACAATCATCTGTAAGATGATTGAACAAACCACATACTTCACATGGTTTCTTCTTCATCTTAGGTTGATCATCAACTAAAGATGGTGAAGCAACAGAAGACTTGTTCTTCAATGCTTTGGAAGCATTGGTTGCTTTCTTTACAGCCTCTTTAGTAGTCTTCAAACTCTTCTACTGCCAGTTTCTTCTCTTCAGTGCTGACAGCAGTTGAAGTTTGAACTTCAGGAGTTGAATCCTGCTCTCCAGTCCTTTCAGGACCTTCAGGATTGACTCCTGAGTTGATCAACTTATTGATCATGTGAATGTCAGCATTTGGACCATCAACATCAGCTGATAGGTTCAAGGAGGACTTGATGCTGACTGCTACTTCTGATTGTGCTGTATCAGAAGGTAGATCACATGATTTGATGGATTGGTTATCACTCTCACCATCAGATTCTACCTCTGCTCTTGGGGTAAAAATCTGTAGGTGGAGCAGTGTGATTATAGCCAATGCCAAACTTCACATTTGAAGCAGATTGCTTACTAAGAAGCATTTCAAAACCTTTGCATGATTGTACCCATCTATCACACTCGACCTGGGTAACTGCAAGGGTTTCTTTGAGATCTTTGTACTTCTCTAGAAGTACATCTTCTCTAGCCTTATCATCAATTATTTTGCAATTCAGTTTATAAACCTCATCATTTTTATCTTTGAGCACAAACTCAAACTCAGCTTTGTTTTTGGAAATTATTTGTTCTAGCTCAATGTTCTTATTAATTAAAGCTACATTTGCTTCTCTAATGGAAGCAAATGCTGCTATGCATTGTTCAGAATATAATTTGGCTTTTGCCTCAGAGGATACCTATGATACCTGAGGTGTAGAGGCATTGGAAGATGAAGTATCAGCAGACTCCAAAGCCATAAGAGCTAGATTCCCAAATGGACTGTCACCACCATGTTGACCAGCACCTGAGAACAGTTGATCATGACCAGACAAGTCATCTGGTAAACTGCTCCAGTCAACAACTCCTGGGGTGAAGAAGCTGTGTTGTTGAGATGAAGGTTGTTGATGAGATAGGGAAGGCTGAGGTTCTGGTAATGCATGAGGTTGTGGTGTCATAGGAACTTGAACTTGATTTGACTGTGGCATGTAATAACAAGGGTACTGATATGGCATTTGACCCTGAGGAACAAAATATGCCGGAGATTGTTGTTGAGGATGATGACTAGATGTGACAGGATGTTGCCCTCTGTTTTGTTGACTATTGCCAGGAAAAGTCACAAAGGGTGCAGTAGAGTTTGATCCAGTTGATCTACACTCTCTTGCAAAGTGTCCAAGCCGTTGGCATTTGTGACACCTCAACTTGCTCTTGTCAAAACCAACTTTGGTTTTGCCAGAGAGTCCTGGGAATTTTCTTCCAGTTCTTTTGTAGAACTTCTGAGATCTGATATTTATCAAGGCCATTTGGCTCAAAATATCCATCTCTTCTAAGTCATCATCAGCAATCCCCTTGAGATCATCCATAATGAAACATAGATTGTCATTATTACACCCAGTGAACTGACCATCAACACTTACAAATGCAGAATTAGAAGTGGTCGGAGAGAAATTAATATGCTCATCATACTGGCATTCAGATGAAGCATATTCTGACTCATGACCCACCAAGCAGTGTTGCCTTGTATAAGTCTTCAGTGAGCTTTCCAGATGAAGACAGCTTTCTCTTCTGTTCTATCTCTCTCTCAAAAGTGAGCAATTTCCCATGGAGTTGGGTGAGAGATAGTTTGTCCAAACTTGCACTGGAGCGTAGGACAATAGTATATGTGTCCCATCTCTCAGGCAGTGATCTCAGAAATCTGTTATTCATCTGAATATGGTGTATTCAAGTTAACCATTTTTAGTTCAGAGATCAAACAAGAAAACCGCTCATATTGTTGAGTCAGTGTCTCGCCCTTTCTATGAGAGAATGTCTCATATTGTTGGGCAAGAATTTCCCTATTATTTGCCAAGACCTCATCTGTTCCTCCAAATTGTTCTTTCAAAGCAATCCAGAGGTCATGGGCAGTTTCATGATGCATTAGCCCAGAATAAATTTCATTGGGCAAAGCCATGGCCAGAATTCCATGGGCTTTTGCATCAATCTCAAGCAACTTCTTATCCTCATCTGAGTATTGCTCCCTCCTCTTCGGAACCATTTGATTGGTTTCCGGGTTATTCACCATAGGCTTGTGTGGACCATGTACCACTGATGTCCAACACCCTGCGCTGTTAACAGACAGGTGATGGAGCATACGTCTTTGCCATATGTTATACTCATTCCTAACCAGCATAGGAGGCTTGGTTGAGGAACCAGTATTGTGAGGATCATTGGAGGAGTGGTCATTTTCCAGTTCAAAAACAGTTTAGTTCAAGTTTTAAAAAGTTTTAGACAAACCACAACAAACTCAATGAGAACCAAGAAAAGATCTCAGATGAATGAGCAGAAATACAGAAAATTCAATCTCTATAACCGTTTCTTGCAAGAATAAAAGCTAATTCAATCAAACTTGGATCTTGAATAGCAGTTTCAATGATCAATTATTAGATCGATCAATGATTAACCTGCTCTGATACCATTTGACAGGATCAGTGATCACAAGTTTGATGTATCAGAATATAAAGCAGCGGAATACAAAACGAATTAGACAAATTGTAGCAAGCAAACGATATTTGTAAGCATTAAGATCGCATACGGTTATAGGGAGAGTAAGTATTTCTGATTTCTAGGAATGTTTATAGATGTAGAATATTTCTAGTCGAATCAATCATTCATTCCATTCGATTACTCATTTCATTCAATGATTACAATAGGTTGTCACTCCTTATATAGAGTGCAACAATCACTGCTGTTGTCACGGAAAGTGACAACTGGCAGATCCAATACAGAAATAACTAATTCTTAACAAACTACTGAAATGTTCACAACTACTGAGAACATATCAGCAAGTTAAGTACAAAAATATAAAACTACTGAAACTACAACGACTGAAGAACAAGCTCTTCAGTCGTTTTACAAACTACTGAACTAAAACTACTGAAACTAGAAATATAAAACTACTGATATCACAACTACTGAAGAAGTACTCTTCAGCAGTTGTGACAAACTACTGAGGCTTCAGTACTTGATCTTCAGACTTTGACCTTCAGGTGTTTCATCAGCTGATGACTTCAGTAGATATCATTAGCTGATGTCTTCAGTCTTTGTCTTCAGACTTTGTACATCAGTTGTTGATCTTCAGCACTTGTGACTCTTCAGCTGTTGTACTTCAGTACTTTGGTCTTTCAGCTTCAGCACTTGTGTTCTTCAGCTATTGTACTTCAGTACTTTGTCTTTCAGCTGCTTCAGCACTTGTTTTCTTCAGCTGTTGTACTTCAGCACTTTAGTTCTTCATCAGCTTTTAAGGTCTTCAGCACTTGATCTTCAGCTGTTGAAGTCTTCAGCACTTGTCAAACTACTGATGAGGCTTTCAGCAGTTGTTGTGATACCTGTGGACTTAGAGGTTTTCTGATCTTGGCTCATTGGTTCTTTTGGTCCAAAATAGTACCCAAGGAAAAAATTGGTTGTGACTTCAAACTATTGCTCAAAATGCTAAATTCAATTACAAGTCTGAGAAGTTTAGGCACGACACAAGAAAAATGATAGTAAAACTAGTCTGCTACTAAGGTAACATAGAGAAAGTAGACTAGAGTTTGCTAGTTCTTATTGATTGTCGGTAGATTCACACAATAGATAGTAGACTTCATTGGTGAATTAAAATTCAACTAATGTGTTTAAACTTCTGTGGTTTCTCATCTTATACCTGGTTAACACAATCAACGCTTTCCAATAAAGGTGACGAGCAAAATAACGCCACAAATGTATGCGGATGACCATAAAAATGAGCAAGCACATGTAAACTACAAAGCAATCTAGCTATGAGTAATGTTGTTGGTGTGTTATGTGCAAAAGAAACAAATGCTCTAACCAGAAGACAGGTTGTATGCCTCTCTGCTATGCGATGGCACTGACCGAGGCTTGGCATCTCTTTTCAAGGGTTTTAGAATAGTTTCCTCTTGTCAAATACCCATAGACCGCTTAAAAATCTCCTGAGGATGTTGATTACCATATATTTTGGGATCCACAAATGCTTGTTGAAATAACTAAACCTAACTCATCCTAATGTGCTCAAAAATCTGTGTATGGATTTAATGCAAATGTTAGGATCTCAGCATCTAGTTTGATCATTGATTGGATTTGCAGCTGAATGAGCCCACGAATTAACAAATTAAACAAGAACACATGAAATTTATCAATGAAACAGTGTTTGTTATAGAGAGAGAATTTCTGCCAAAGGAATATATCATTCAATACACGCTCGGTCGGCTTCCACACATCGTTACAATTAGGTCATCCTTCCTTTTATAACGGAAGCTGATGTCACTTGACAGTGACATCTAACTGTTATTTAACTAGTGAAAGTTAACACAACTACTGAAGATGTCAAACAGCTGACATCTTCTTACAAAAATACCAAGTGTTAACTATCACTACAACTACTGAAAAGAACCTACTGAAAACAACAACGACTGAAGAACATGCTCTTCAGTCATTTTACAAGTACTAAAATAGAAAAGAAAACTACTAAAAGGAAACCATCACAACAACTGAAGAATGCTTCTTCAGCTGTTGTGACAAACTCTGAAGGCTTCAGTACTTGGACTTCTTGAACTTCAGTTGTTGTCATCAGCTGATGTCTTCAGATGTTGTCTTCAGTCTTTGTACTTCAGCTGTTGATCTTCAGTACTTTAGTCTTCAGTTGTTGATCTTCAGACATTGGTCTTCAGCTGTTGAAGTCTTCAGTACGTTAGTCTTCAGCTGTTGATCTTCAGACTTTGGTCTTTAGCTGTTGAAGTCTTCACTACTTTAGTCTTCAGCTATTGATCTTCAGACTTTGGTCTTCAGCTGTTGAAGTCTTTAGTACTTTAGTCTTCAGCTGTTGATCTTCAGACTTTGTCAAACAGCTGATCAAGTCTTCAGCAGTTGTTGTGATGTCTTGTGGGACTTAAAGGTTTTTCTGATCTGGCTCATTGGTTCTTTTGGTCCAACAAACTCCCCCTGAACCAATGCAGCCAAAACCTTTAAGCTTATTGAAGATGTCCCACTTATTATGGCAGAAAGATTGGTCTTTTTGTCTTCTAGATCAGCTTAGAAGTGACCCTTGTAAGCACAGGCCTGGGAAGAAGTCTCAGTGATCTGTTTGACAAAGGATGATGGGAACTCTGTCTTGGGGAACTGGACACAGAGCTGTTACCCCATCCATGAGATCTACTTCCCAACTATGAGTCTGTAAGACTCCCTTAATAGGCCTCAAGGAAGATTACTTGTTCCTCCATGGTAAGCTCTTCTACTTCTCCTTCAAAGAGTGACTCTGGCCCATAATACTCAGAGAGGTATTTGACCTGCTTCCCATTTTTTAGTTCCACAGTTGTTATGACTCTATATGCGAATTCATCTGGGTGAATACCCTCTAAGAACAACTGGAGCTCATTCTTTCTAACTTCCTCAAGCCTCCTATACACTAACCCCTTTTTCACCACTTTATTCTCCAGCATCTTTTTGGGTCAGTTTAGCTTTATAGGCTTTCTTGAAGTCATCTAGGATCTCCTAAGGTGATACTACAAAGGCCAGTGAGATCACTTCATCTACAATCTTCTTTACTTGGCCAATGTATCTCTGTGGAATATTTTTCTTTTGAATCCTATGAGACACCCTGGGATCAGGCCAAATCCTCACTCTCTCTTTTTGATATTGAAGGTATGTCTGAGAGTGTATAATCTCTGAGCATGTTTCTATATATTGATGATTGAAGATATGGCAGCGTATGCTTTGTCTACTCTTCTCAACAGTTCCTCATCATGTTGTTTGTGAAGCTCTTCTTCTTCTAACTTCACTTTCACAATTTGCCTTTGAGATTCAGGAGTAATTGTTGGAGGGTGACTTTTGGCCTTAGGCAACTGTATAACAGCTGAGATTGGCAGCCTGTCTTTAGCTTCATCATTATCTTCTTCTTCCTCTTCTAGCCTCAGTACCCTTCTCTTCCTCTTCTGGGTACATCATCGGCTATGGTTTTGTGGGTAAGGGAATTGGTTTAGTGGGTTGTGGTTGTGGTGGTTTCGGTGTGGGATTTTGACAAGCTGTTCTAGCATTTTGGATGTAAGTGAGGCTTTAGATTGTTTGACCAGTTCAGTCCTGCTCCCAGCACCAGCTTCATTCAAGGCTTCAATGACCAGCCCTTTGGTATATACTTCAGACGAACAGATCTTGGTGGTTATTGCAAGATGTTGTCCCTGGACCATGACTTGATTTCAATCAATGATCTTCCAAGATACTTAGCTATGAACCTGATCATGATTTCCAGCCTTTCCCTTTCCAACACACTGTAACTTGCCCATCTTGCTTGGATTTCTTCAATCTCTAATCTTCTAATTTCTGAGTCAAGTTTTTCAGTGTCATGACCTTGCCTAAACAGCTGATCAATGATGTTATCCATTGATCGGCTATGTTGGGCATCAGCCTCCTCACCATTTTCTCCAACTCCTTCTCCTTCTTTCCACTCTTCCATTTCTTGTATGTGACATGAAAGCCTTTAGTACTTTCAGTCACTTTCTCCATTTTAGCTTCTTTCTCCTTTTCCTTCTCAGTCTCTACACCCAACTCCTTCTCATTTTCACCTCTATCTCTTTTTCTTCTCTTTCCCATCTTCAATCCTCTTTCGTTTTGCTTTCATTGACTGAATCTCCCCCTTTTTGGTTACATCGGTTGCAAGGGTTTGATTGTCACAAAGCCTTTTGCTCACAACTTCCTCTATCAAGGGTTGGATAACCGAGGGAAGCCTCTCATCAAGGTTTTAATCACTATATCGTGATAATTGTGTGATGAGAGGTAAGGAATTTTGAAAGATAGCAGCTATTTGCTTGGGGGGTTCTGTCCCTAAGAGATAGTGCCAGAAGTAGAGGCAGGTGGCTGAGTGTTTTGGAGTGGCTCTGTGTATAAGAGACCTTCAGAGGAAGGTGCCATCTGTTGGTGTATTGGGGCAAATGGAGTTAGATCCTGAGACATTTTGGCAATTAGCTCGTTGAGTCTGCTTACCTCATTCTCTAGGATGGTATTTTGGGCTAAAACATCATAGAAGAAGCCCAGGTCATCATCAGTGTTTGCTGAATCACCTGACCTCCTGATTGAATCAGGATGTACATGCTGAGTGTAGATCAGTATCAGCATGTGCCCCTTGTTCTTGGTACTGGGGACTTCCTGCGTCAGGACTATGTCCTTCATTGGCAGTTGCCTCTGGTGAGGTCTCATGGATGTTACCAACTACATCCTGATCATATGCTGAAGCAAGAGAAGTGGTAGCCTCACCAGATGTTCTAATCTCCGTTTCTACACTTGGAGATAGAACAGTGTAACCCCTATGTTGTGGGTTATCAGAAGCATTTCGATCCTCCCCCTCAATGGTGAGGTATCCCAGTATTAATGGTTTATGGGAAGGGGGTGAGGAATGCAACTGACTCAGCACTTTTGCAACTATTATGGTAGGACTTTGGGGCCGGTTGCAGTGGGAGATGGTGTAGAAGCAGTATGCACCCGGGGAGAGTGGTGCGTTTCAATGGCAACCTCCTCAATGAGAAGGTTCCAGATGTATAGGTGCCCTGAATGTGGTTGCTGCAGGCTCCTGTTGAGAGGAAGCCTGAGCGGTTGAGGTTGGGTGAGTACTTGTAGCTACTGGGGATTATGGCCAGTAGATATATCCTGCGTTTGTGTTGGAGGGACATCCTCAGGGGACTCATTTCCCTGAGTAGCCGTTTTGGGAATCTTGTGTTTGGGTTTGGTGGGGACTTTGATTTGGAGGTGGTGGCTGTGGGTTCCAGCTGCGTGGGTTTTCGCAGCTTGGCAACCTGTTTGGGTGACTGGTCTGAGTTGTGCCTGGAGTATACCTCAGGCAATACAGCCATGGCAGGGACTCCAAGGCCAACAAGTCCCTCAGCTTTCAGCTAGTTCTCTATAATGGCCATTATGAACCGTGGATATAATATCCATCGGTTAGCAATAGGTTTTGAGACCATATCCTTAAGTTCAAGAATATTATTGCAGAAAAATTTAAGTTTTGTTGCTCAAGGATAGAGAAGAATACCTGCTGCCACCTGGTTGACATTTGATCCCAAGAAGAAGTCTTAGGGGCTAGGCAGACATTCACTATATGAAAAATAAGGCGTTCCGCAACATGGAAATGCTTCTTTAGGATGGGAGAAGCGTTGAGGTTACCCTGGTATCCATGGTGGGCAAAGGATAGCTCAGTGGTGCCCTTTGAATATCCAGCGGGGAAGGTGGAATCATCCAGTTGTAGGGTTTGGCGAAGGATTGCCGGAGTGATGACCCCTTAGGGTAGTTGACGAACGACTGGAGAGACTCGGTATCATTCTCCCAGTGGTAAGGGTGACGTTCGTCCAGAACTGATTTAGGGATTCGGCATAAGTGGTAGGATTGATAAGGAAGGCCGTTTTGTATGGAGAATGGACCATTAGATCAATGGCAGTATCAAACTTCGTCCAGAAGGGTGATTTGGTAAGGTAGGCAACACAGTTGTGTCTTGGTTTAAGCTGCATGGTCGCCATTAATGTGAGAGAAGGTTCGGAGTTTTTGAACGTTAGGTTTGAGATAATGAAGCTTTGTAGGATTAGGTATTTATAGGTATGGGTTATAAAACAACTGAAGGTTTGGTGTTATCATCAGTAGTTTTAAACGACTGATGACATGGTATTAACCTTCAGAGGTTGAACAACTGAAGTCTTGGTTTTAGGCATCAGCAGTTATAAAACTACTGAGAACCATGGTTATGGCTTCAGATGTTGGAAACAACTGAGGACTTGGTGTTAGTCATCAGTAGTTGTGAAACTACTAAAGACATGGTTTTGTCATCAGTTGTTGTAAACGACTGAAGACTTGGTGTTAGTCATCAGTAGTTGTGAAACTACTGAAGACATTGGTTTTGCTTCAGTTGTTTAAGATGAAACAGCAGTTGTAAAACGACTAAAGACATTGGTTTTGCTTCAGTAGAGAAAATTCCCATCAGTAGTTTTCGTCAATTCTTAGCTTTTCATCTGTTTCATACTGTCCTCAACACTTACTCATCAGTCTTTTTGGCTGTTTTCAGTTGTTTCATAGGACATCAGTACTTATCTATTTTTACTAACATCAGTAGTTATAACTACATCAGTATTTGTAACAGAATCAGTACTTATTTGTGACATGTTTACTAATATCATCGGTACTTTTTACTGAGATCATCAGTAGTTGTCACTTATTCTAGCTGCAGCATACCAAGCCTTAACACTAGGTTTTGGAAAGTTGAACTATCCAAAGGCTTAGTAAAAATGCCTGCAAGCTCATCAGCACTGGCACAAACTTTGGATCAATCAACCTTTTTCAAAACAGTCCCTAAGAAAATGGTGTCTGATCTCTATATGTTTGGTCCTAGAATGTTGGACAGGATTCTTGACAATGCAAAGAGCTGAAGCACTGTCCATTAATAATGGAGTCTTAGTCTCTGTAATGCCATAATCCAAAAGTTGGTTCTGAAGCCAGAGTACCTGAGATGTACAACTTGCAGCAGCAATGTACTCTGCTTCAGCAGTGGATGTAGCAACTGATGTTTGTTTCTTACTCTGCCAAGAAATCAAATAGTTGCCTAGGAATTGACATCCACCAGAAGTTGACTTTCTCGTTCACTTACACCCTGCATAGTCACTATCAGAAAAAGCAACTAATTTGCAAGAGTGTCCAATGGAATACCATAAACCTAGAGATTGTGTACCTTGCAGATATCTAAAGATCCTCTTGACTGCAATCACATGAGACTCTTTAGGAGCAGCCTGAAATCTAGCACAAACACAAGTTGCAAACATGATATCTGGTCTAGAAGCTGTTAAGTACATCAAGGACCCAATCATACATCTGTAAAGTGTTTCATCAATAGCTTTACCTTTCTGATCTGCATCCAGTTGAGTGGTGTTGCACATGGGAGTAGAACAGGGCTTACAGTTTTGTAAAACAAACTTATTCAAAAGATCTTTTGTATATTTAGACTGATGAATGAAAGTCCCATCAGCCTTTTGTTTGATTTGCAATCCTAGAAAGAATTGTAATTCTCCCATTGCACTCATTTCAAACTTCTTTAGCATTAAATTGGTAAAATCATCACACAACTGGGGATCAGAGGATGCAAAAATAATATCATCAACATAAATTTGAACAAGTAGCTTATGCTCATCCACTTTCTTAATGAACAAAGTTTTATCTATGGAGCCTCTAGTGAAATTATTTTGAAGAAGAAAATTTGATAATGTCTCATACCAGGCTCTAGGAGCTTGTTTCAACCCATAAGAGCCTTATCAAGCTTGTATTCCCATCTGGATGTTTATTATCCTCAAAACCTGGTGGTTGACACACATAAACCTCTTCTTTTATTTTACCATATAAAAATGCACTTTTAACATTCATTTGAAAAACTTTAAGATTGTGGAATACAACATAGGCTAAGAACAATCTAATTGCCTCCAATCTGGCTACAGGAGCAAAGGTTTCATCATAATCAATACCTTCTTCCTGTGCAAACCCTGAACAACCAATCTGGCCTTGTTCTTAACAATAAGCCCATTTTCATCTATTATTCCTAAACACCCATTTAGTGCCTATTGCACACTTACCTGGGGTAGAGGAACCAGTTCCCACACTTGCTGCTTGTTGAACTGAAGTAGCTCAAGCTGCATGGCTTCAACCCATTCATTGTCCTTAAAGCAATGTGATAGTTCTTTGTCTCTTGCTGACTATGAAGAGAGCATAGAAGCAGAAATTGGACAATTGACTTCTTGTTGAAACTCCAGCATTGATATCACCAATGATTTGAGACATTGGTGATTCTTCAGCTCTTGATAAACAATGAGATCTGTGCAAGTGTTTGTAGGACCTTCAGCAACAGCAGATGGTGATGCAGACTCTTGAAACCAAGAATGAGATGGCAAATCAAAAGATGTAGAGGAATCAGAGATCTCATCAGCATTTGTTGTGGATGGAACTGCTGAAGCTACAGGAACATCAAGTTTAGTGGACTCAGGCAGTTGATCACTAAACTTGAATAGGTGAGTATTGATATTATCATCATCATCAATACCACGGTGAGGAACTGTTAACAGGAGCAACAGCTGAAGCCTGATAAGGAACATATTGCAGTATGTCCAAATCAAATAACTCCACAGGGTTTTGTGGAATCTTGTCCTTTGGAGATTCATTAAACTTCACATGCAGAGTCTCTTCAACTATCTTTGTTCTGCAGTTGAAGACTCTGTATGCCTTGCAAGTAGATGAATAACAACAAATACTCTGCATCCACCTTAGGATCAAATTTGTGGAGTTGATCCTTTGTGTTGAGAATGAAACAAAGACACCCAAAGGCTCTGAGAAATGAAATTAGAGGAGCCAAATGATGTAGAACTTCATATGGAGTCTTCATCAACCTCTGATTTACTAAGGCTCTGTTCTGCACATAGCAAGCTATGTTAACAGCTTCAGCCCAAAAGGTCAGTGGCAAACCAGAGTCAGCCAACATGGACGTTGCAGCTTCAATTAGGGTCCTGTTCTTTTTCTCTACTACTCCATTTTGTTCTAGAGTCCTTGGGATGCTAAACTGCCTCTTGATTCCCTTTGAGAGATAAAAATCATCAAGTGTATGGTTTTTGAATTCTGTTCCATTATCACTTCTGATACACTTGACAGATAGGGAATACTGCTCTCAACATACAACACAGAGTTTATAATCGTCTGAGCAGCCTCATCCTTTGAATGCAAGAAGAAAGTCCATACAATTTGGAGTAATCATCCATAATTACCAGACAGTATTTCTTCTTTGCCATACTTATTACTCTCACAGGACCAAAGATATCCATGTGTAGTAATTACAAGCAGGCAATGGACTTAGGTTCTTCAATAGGAGGGAATAAGACTTTGTGATGTTTTCCTTTCAAACAAGCAGTGTAGTTGTCCACATCTGAACTCCTTCATAGGCAATCCCCTACTAAACCATGATGTATTAGCTGATTCAAGTTTTAAGATTCACATGACCCAGCTTTCTATGCCATAGAATAGATTCTTGAGGAGAAGCCTTGGAAAATAGCAAGGGGCCTTTGAGATCTATTTTCTTGGAAATATCTAAGGCATACACTCTTCCTGTCCTGTTGGCCCTCAGGAGAGTGTGATCATCCAACACCTTATCAATCAAACTCAGAACTTTGGATGACAGAATCCTGCAGTTTTGACTGGTGAAAAGAGCAACATGGCCTTTATCACACATTTGACTGACACTCAATAGATTGTACTTGAGATTCTCCACATGGTTAACATCATCAAACCTTATTTCTCCATTGGAGACAAAGCCTTTGCTAATGATGTAACCCTTAGCATCATTGCCAAAAGAAACAAACCCCTTCTTTCCTTGAGAGTAATCATGGAAAAGAGAGCTGTTCCCTGTCATATGCATAGATCCTCCACTGTCAACATACCAGATGCTACTGTGGCATGCTGAAGAACCCTGCAGTCATAATAAATTAGTTACTTTTTGAGACCCAACCTTTTTGGTTTTGGGTCTATTCACATCAACAGATGGTAAACTAATAGATTTTCTATGAAGAACAGCCTAGGGGATAGAGATGGTGAAGAAGAAGAATCCTTTGGCATGGATTTTCTTCTCTGGGTTTCAGCACAGGAGCATCTAATTGGTTGACTCTCCCCAATAGATGTTGAACCATCATAACAAGTTGTGTCTGATTCTGTGATAAAGCCTTTAGCTCATCAGACACATTAGTGCTTGAGATTGATGGATTCCTGTGTTGTACCATCTCCCTTTGAGCAACCTCAGCTGTTGCCTGATTAACCCCTTCTTTTTTGGATTTCTTTTTGGATTTTGGGTTTACAGGTTTTGATGTTGCTGGTACAAACTTGGTTTCAAACTCTGTTTTCATTTTATCCATTTTCTTTTTAATGTTTTCATTGTGTTTGAGTTTGGAGCCCTTTTTATACCAGCAATCATCAGTAAGATGATTGAATAAGCCACATATTTCACATGGATTTTTCTTCATCTTAAGTTGATCATCTGCTGAAGAAGATGAAACTACTGAAGACTTATTCTTCAGCAGTTTGCGACCAGTACTAGCAGTTTTCTTCCTTCAGTACATGCTTTCTTGATATCTTCTTCAGTAGTTTTCCCACCCTTTCTACTGGCAGTTTTCTTTCCTTTAGTACATGCAGTAGTTTGGGTTTGTTCTCCAGGTGTTATGACTTGCTCTTTAATACTTTCAGTACTTTGTGTAATACCACCTGGAGTGATCAACTTTTGATCATGTGAGTGTCAGCATTTGAACCATCACATCAGCTGATAGGTTTGGGAGGAATTAATGCTGACTACAACCTCTGATGGTGCTGTATCAGATAGTAGATCACATGATGAAAAGGATTGGTTATTGCTTTCTCCATCAGATTCTACCTCTACTCTGAGAGTAAAATCTGTAGGAGGAGCAGTGTGATTATAACAATGCCAACTTCACATTGGAAGCAGACTGCTTACTGAGAAGCATTTCAAAACCCTTGCAGGAATGTACCCATCGATCACACTCTACCTGGGTAGCTGCAAGTGTTTCTTTGAGGTCTCTGTACTTCTCTAGAAGTACCTCTTCCCTAGCCTTATCATCAGTTATTTGGCATTTAAGTTTGTAAATCTCATCATTCTTATCATTAAGCACAGACTCAAATTCAGCTTTTCTTTTGGATATTATTTGTTCTAGCTTAATGTTCTTGTAATTAAAGCTACATTTGCTTCTCTAATAGATGCAAATGTGGCTATGCATGTTTCAGAACATAGCTTGGCTTTGCCTCAGAGGATACCCGTGATACCTGTGGTGTGGAGGCATTAGAGGATGAGGTATCAGCAGACTCCAGGGCCATAAGAGCAAGGTTTCCAAAGGATTGTCACCACCATGTTGACCATCACCAGAAAATAGTTGTTCAAGACCAGACATATTATCTGGTAAACTGCTCAGTCAACAACTCCTGGGGTGAAAAAGCTGTGTTGTTGAGGTTGAGATTGTTGATGAGATTGGGAAGGTTGAGGCTCAGAAGAGCAGGTGGTTGTTGAGCAATGGACTTGAACTTGACTGGTTTGTGGCATGTAATAGCAGGGAATGGATATGGCATTGACCCTGAGGGACAAAATATGCAGGAGATAGAGGTTGTGATTGATGACTAGAACTAGCAGGATGTTGCCCTCTGTTTTGTTGAATATTAGTTGGAAAGTCACAAAGGGTGCAAAGGAGTTAGATCCAGATGATCTACACTCTCTTGCAAAGGGCCCAAGCCTGTGGCATTTATGACACCTCAACTTACTCTTGTCAAAACCAACTTTGTTTTACCAGAGAGTCCAGGGAATTTCCTACCAGTTCTCTTGTAGAACTTCTGAGATCTGATATTAATCGGCCATTTGGCTCAGAATATCCATCTCTTCTAAATCATCATCAGCTATACCTTTCAAATCATCCATAATGAAGCACAAATTGTCACTATTATAGCCTGACTGACTATCAACACTCACAAATGCATGATCAGAACTGTTTGAAGAGAAATCTATATGCACATCATAATTACTTTCTGATACATCATATTCTGACTCATGACTGACCAGGCAGTGTTCCCTGGTACAAAGTCTTCAGTGAGCTTTCCTGATGATGCAGTTTCCTTTTTTGCTCTATCTCTCTTTCAAATGTAAGCAGTTTCCCATGAAGTTGGGTGAGAGATAGGCTATCCAGATTTGCATTATAGCGTAGGACAATTGTATATGTGTCCCATCTCTCAGGCAGTGATCTGAGGAATCTGGGTTCATCTAGCTATTAGTGTATTCATTTTGACCATTTTCAGCTCAGAGATCAAACATGAAAAACGCTCAAACTGTTGAGTCATAGTCCATCCTTCCTATGAAAAATGTCTCATATTGTTGGGCAGTATTTCCCTATTGTTTGCTAAGACCTCATCAGTACCACCAAATTGTTCTTTCATTGCCTTCCAGAGGTCATGAGCAGTTTCATGATGCATAAGCCACGAATGGATTTCATTAGGCAGTGCCATGGCCAGAATTCGATGAGCTTTAGCATCAATCTCAAACAGTTTTCGATCCTCATCAGAGTATTGTTCCTTCTTCTTCGGAACCATTTGGTTGGTTTCTGGATTGTTCACCATAGGCTTATGTGGACCATGTACCATAGATGTCCAACAACCTGAACTGTTAACAGGCAGGTGATGGAGCATTCTTCGTTGCCATATGTTATACTCGGTCCTAACCAGCATCGGAGGCTTGGTTGAGGAACCAGTATTGTGAGGGTCATTAGAAGGAGTAGTCATATCGGAATTCAGACAAATTCAAGGTAAACATAGTAAATCTAGCTCAAAACCACTTAGAACCTCAAACAAAATGGCCAGAAGCAACAAAAACTCAATCTCTATAACCGATTCTTGAAAATTTGCTAATTCGATCAAACATAGATAGCAAAAGAACAGTTTCAATGATCAATTGTTAAATCGATCAATGATTAACCTGCTCTGATACCATTTGTTAGGATCTCAGCATCTAGTTTGATCAATTAGATTGGATTTGCAGCGAATGAGCCCACGAATTAACAAATTTAAACAAGAACACACAAAATTTATCAATGAAACAGTGTTTGTTATAGAGAGAGAATTTCTGCCAAAAGAATATTTCATTCAATACACGCTTCGGCAGGCTTCCACCCCTCGTTACATTTAGGTCTCTTTCCTTTTATAAGGGAAGCTGACGTCAGCTGATGTCACTGACAAGTGACATCTAACTGTTATTTACTAGTAAAGTTAACAAACTACTGAAGATGTAAAACACTGACATCTTCTTACACAAAATACCAAGTGTTAACTATCACTATAACTACTGAAAAGAAACTACTGAAACAACAACGACTGAAGAACATGCTCTTCAGTCGTTTTACAAGTACTGAAATAGAAAAGAAACTACTGAATGGAAACCATCACAACAACTGAAGATGCTTCTTCAGCTGTTGTGACAAACTCTGAAGGCTTCAGTACTTGACTTCTTGACTTTAGTTGTTGCTCACTGATGTCTTCAGATGTTGTCTTCAGTCTTTGTACTTCATCTGTTGATCTTCAGTACTTTAGTCTTCACTGTTGATCTTCAACTTTGTCTTCAGCTGTTGAAGTCTTCAGTAATTTAGTCTTCAGCGTTTATCTTCAACTTTGGTCTTCAGCTGTTGATCTTCAGTACTTAGTCTACAGCTGTTGATCTTCAAACTTTGGTCTTCAGCTTTGAAGTCTTCAGTACTTTAGTCTTCAGCTGTTGATCTTCAACTTTCGTCTTCAGTTGTTGAAGTCTTCATTACTTTAGTCTTCATCTGTTGATCTTCGGACTTTTTCAAACAGCTGATCAAGTCTTCAACAGTTGTTGTGATGTCTTTTGGGACTTAAAGGTTTTTCTGATCTGGCTCATTGCTTCTTGTCAGGATCAGTGATCACAAGTTTGATGTAATAGAGCGTAACGCAGCGGAATAGAACAAGAATTAGACAATTGTAGCAAGAATTTGATACTCGTATGCATTAAGAACAAATACGGTTATAACGAGAGAATATATTTCTGTAACAAGGAAGGTTTCTATAATATCGAATATTTCTGATCAAATCATTCTACCTATTACAATAGGTTGACACTCCTTATATAAAGTGCAATCGCTGCTGTTATCACGGGAAGTGACAACTGGCAGATCTATTACAAAAATAACTAACTCTTAACAAACTACTGAATGTTCACAACTACTGAGAACATATCAGAGTGTTAAGTACAAAATATGAAACTACTGATAAGAAACTGCTGAAACTACAACGACTGAAAGAACAAGCTCTTCAGTCGTTTTACAAAACTACTGAAAAACATAAAACTACTGATGAGCACAACAACTAAAGAAGTATTCTTCAGCTGTTTGTCAACTACTGAACAGATAAAACATAAAACTACGAAAGGTAAACCGTCACACTCTGAAGAAGACCTCTTCAGCTTTGTGACAACGTTTGAACTTTGGTCTTCAGCACTTGTCTTCAGACTTGTCTTCAGCTGTGTGGTCTTCAGTAGTTGTTTGTGACATCTGTGGACTTAAAGGTTTTCTGATCCGGCTCATTGGTTCTTTTGGTCCAACAAACTCCCCCTGAACCAATGCAGCCAAACCTTTACTTTATTGAGGTCCCACTTATTGTTGACAGAATGGTTGGTCTATTTCCTTCTTGATCAGTTGAGAAGATGACCCATATAAGCACTGGCCTGGGAATGAGTCTCTGATGATTTGGTTGGCAATGTATGGATGGGAGCTCTGTATTGGGGAATTGGACACTGAGCTGTTCCCCCATCCATGAGACTCACTTCCCATGTATAAGCCTGTAGGATTTTCTGGTGTATGCTCTGAGAAACATAACTTGTTCTTCCATGGTCAGGTTCTCAGCTTCACCATCAAACAATCCTTCACACCCATACAGCTCTGAGATGTACTTGGCTTGTTTGCCATTTTGAGCTCAACTGTTGTAATCTGTCTGTATGCAAACTCATCAGGATGAGTCCCTTCAAGTAACAGACTGAGCTCATTTTTTTTGAAGTTCTCAAGCCTCTTGTAGACTAACCCCTTTTTAATAACTCTGTTCTCTAACATCTTTTGGGGTGGCTGTTTAGTCTCATAGGCCTTCTTGAAATCTTCTACAATCTCCCAGGGTGATACTACAAGGACCACTGTGATCTCTTCATCTACGATCCTTTTTACTTGGCCCTTGTATCTCGAAGGAATGTCTTTCTTTACAATCCTATGAGCCACCCTAGGATCAGGCCATACTCTTACCTTTTCTTCTGATATTGAAATGTGTTGGCAAGGGTGTACAATCTCAGAGCTTCTTTCTTCATACTAATTATTGATGAAGAAGCAGCATAAGTTTTGTTGATGCTTTTCAACATCTCATCATCATGAAGCCTTTGCTGCTGCTCTTCTTCAATCTTTACTCTCACAGTTTCCATCTGTGAGGTGGGAGTGATGGGCATGGGTTTGGCTTTAGGCAATGTTAGGACTGCAGACAGAGGCAACCTATCTTCTTCCACATCATCCTCTTCTTCTTCTTCTTCTAGCCTCAACACCCTTCTCTCTTCTTCTTGGGTGCATCATCGGCTGTTGGTTTAGAGGGTAAGGGAGTTGGTTTTGTGGGTTGTGGTTGTGGTTGTTTTGGAGAGGGAATGTTGACAGGCTGAGTTAGCATTTTGGAGGTGAGTGTGGCTTTTGAGTGTTTGGCTAGCTTAGTCCTGCTCCCTGCTCCTGCTTCATTCAAAGCTTCGACTACTAAACCCTTAGTGTATGCTTCAAACGAACAGATCTTGGAGGTTATGGCCAAGATACTGTCCCTGGTCCATGATTTAATCTCTATCAATGATCTCCCAAGATATTTTGCAATGAACTGATCATGATCTCTAGTCTCTCTCTTTCTAATGCATCATAACTTTCCCATCTTGAGTTAATTTCTTCAACTTCAGTCTCCTGATCTCTGAGTCAAGCTGTGCAGTATCGAACCCTTGTCTATACAGTTGATCAATAATGGCATCCATTGATTTACTATGTGTAGCATCTGCCATTTTGATCATCTCATCGAGTTGGAGTTCTTTCTCTTTTCCTTCACCCTTCCTCTTCTTATATGTGACATGAAAGTCTTTGTGACTTTCACCACTTGATCATTTTCGGTTCCCTTCACAGACTCCTCTTCCTTCTCAGTTTCCTTTTCTTTCAGTTTGCTCTTCCTCTTTGCTTTCACTGACTGACTCTCCCCCTTTTTGGTTGCATTGGTTGCAATGGTTTGAGTAGCAAAAGCCTGGTGCTCACAATCTCCTCCACCAGGGGTTGTATGATTGAGGGAAGCCTCTCATCCATGGTTTTGATCACAATGTCTGTGATCACTAGGGTGATGAGAGGTAGGGATTGCTGAAAGATAGCAGTTTTGCTCAGAGGGGTTCTGTCCCTGAGAAGCAATGCCAGAAATAGAGCTGGTGGCTCGGAAGTTTTGAGAGGCTGAGTGTATGGGAGACCTTCAGGTGAAGGTGCCATCTGTGGGTTTATTGTGGTGGCAGATGGACTTGCTTGTTGAGAGAATTGGTCAAGTAGTCTTTGTAGTCTACTGACTTCTTCCTCAAGAATTGTGTTCTGGGCCAGAACATCATAAAAGAAGCCCAGGTCATCATCAGCAGATGCTGAATCACCTGACCTCCTGCTTGTAGCAGGATTTACATGCACTGGGTGTAGACCAGTTTTAGCACGTGCCCCTTTTTCTTGGAACTGGGGACTTCCAGCCTCAGGACTATGTCCTTCATCAGCTGTTGCCTCTAGTGAGGTCTTAGCTATGTTACCAGCCTCATTCTGATCATGTGCTGATTCAGAAGAGGTGGCAGCCTCACTAGATGTTCTAATCTCCATATCCACACCAGGAGATAGAACGTGTAAACCCTGGTGTTGTGGGGTGTCAGAAGCATGGTGATCCTCGTCCTCAATAGCTATGGTTCTCCCCTGTTTGTGGTTGTTGGGGAGGAGGAGAGCCATGCAGCTGAGTCAGCACGTTTGCAATGATAATGGTTGGACTTTGGGGGCGGTTGCATGGGAGATGGGGTAAAAGCAGTGTGCACCTGGGGAGAATGGTGCTCTTCAATGGCAATCTCCTCAAATGAGGAAGATCCCAGATTTGTGGGTACCCCTTCTGTGGTTGCTGCAGGCTCCTTTTGAGAGGAATCCTGAGTGGCTGTGGCTGGGAGAGTCTCTGATACTGCTGGGGGGTTTAATCCAGCAAGTATATCCTGCCTGGTGGTACAGGAGCATCTTCAGGGGACTCATCTCCCTGAATAGCTGTTTCGGGGCGTTTTGTTTTTGGGTTGGTGGGGACTCTGGATTTTGAGGTGGTGGCTGTGGGTTCCAGCTGCGTGGGTTTCGCAGCTTGGCGGCCATTTTCAGTGATTGGTCAGAGTTGTGCCGGAGTATACTTTCGGTAGTACAGCCATAGCAGGGACTCCCAGGCCAACAAGTCCCTCAGCTTGAAGCTGGTTTTCAATTATGGCCATTATGAACCGAGGATATAATATCCAACGTTAGCAGTTTCTTTTGGGCCATATCTTGAGCTCTAAAAATAGTATTTCAGAAAAATTTAAAGGTTGTTGCTCAAGGATGGAGTACATTACATGTTGCCACGTTGTGGACATTCGATCCCATGATGAAGTCTTGGAGGCAAGGCATACATTTACCATATGAAATATGAGACGTTCGGCATCCGGAAATGTTTCCTCAGTATGGTAGATGCACTCAGGTTACCCTGGTATCCATGGTGGGCAAATGATTGATCTGTTGTGCCCTTTGGATAACCAGTTGGGAAAGTGGCATAATCCAGATTAAGGGTTTGGCGAAGAGTGTCTGGAGTAATGACCACTTTTTGGCCATGGACAAACGATTGAAGAGACTCTGTGTCATTCTCCTCAGAGACCAGAGTGACGTTTGTCCAGAATTGGTTAAGGATTCGGCATAATGGTGGGATTTACCAGAAAAGCCGTTTTGTAGGGTGACTGAACCATTAAATCAATGGTGTTGTGAAACTTGGTCCGTATGGCGATTTGGTGAGATGTGCGACACAGTTGTGTCGTGGTTTTAGTTGCATGGTCGCCATTGATGAAGAGAGGGTAGGAGTTTTTGAACGTTAGGTTTGAGAAGAGAAGATAAAAACTCTGAAGGTGGGATAAGGTATTTAAAGGGTCGGGTTAGAAAACGACTGAAGGTTTTGGTGTGAGTCATCAGTTGTTGAAACTACTGATGATGTGGTATTAACTTTCAGAGGTTTGAAAAGGCTGACCGTATTGGTGTGATCAGCAGTTGTTATAAACAACTGAAGACTTGGTTTTAACCGTCAAACGTTGAAACAGCTGAAGTCTCTGATTTAGTCATCAGTAGTTATAAAACTACTGAAGACATTTTTGACTTCAGGTGATGAAACAACTTAAGACTTGGTATTAGTCATCAGTAGTTGTGAAACTACTGAAGACAGTGGTTTTGTCAGCAGTTGTTGTAAACAGCTGAAGACTTGGTGTTAGTCTTTAGTAGTTGTAAACTACTGAAGACATAGTTTTGGCTTCAGTTGTTTTAATAAAACAGCAGTTGTAGAAACAACTGAAGAGTAATTACTCATCAGCTGTTGTCGTCAATTCATAGCTTTTCAGCTATTTCACACTGTCCTCAACACTTACTCATCAGACTTTTCATCTGCTTTTCAGGTGTTTCATAGGACATCAGTAATCTGCATTTCTGACATCAGTAGTTGTAGCTGCATCAACTGTTGTGACTACATCAGCTGTTGTAACTACATCAGCTATTTTAACAGTAGTAACAAAAACTACTGAGGGTAAAAAAAACCCATCAGTACTTATATGTGGCAATAATGAACTAATGATCATCGGTACTTGTGAGCTGAGATCATTAGTAGTTGTCATTTATTCTAGCTGCAACATACCAAGCCTTAACACCAGGTTGTGGAAAGTTGAACTATCCAAAGGCTTAGTAAAAATGTCTGCAAGCTCATCAGTACTAGGAACAGATTTTGGATCAATTAGACCTTTTTCAAAACAATCTCTAATAAAATGGTGTCTAATTTCAATATGTTTAGTCCTAGAGTGCTGGACAGGATTCTTGACAATACAAATAGCTGAAGAGTTGTCCATTAACAATGGGGTCTTAGTCTCTGTTATGCCATAATCCAATAATTGGTTTTGAAGCCAGAGTACCTGAGATGTACAGCTTGTAGCGGCAATGTACTCTGCTTCAGCAGTTGATGTAGCAACTGAGGTCTGTTTCTTGCTCTGCCAAGAAATCATGCAGTTGCCTAGGAATTGACATCCACCAGAAGTTGATTTCCTGGTCAACTTACACCCTGCATAGTCACTCTGTCAGAAAAGCAACTAATTTACCAGAATGTCTAGTAGAATACCATAAACCTAGAAATGGAGTGCCTTGCAGATATCTAAAGATCCTCTTGACTGCAATCAAATGAGACTCCTTAGGTGCAGCCTGAAATCTAGCACAAACACATGTAGCAAACATAATATCTGGTCTAGAAGCTGTTAAAATACATCAAGGACCCAATCATACATCTGTAAAGTGTTTCATCAACCACTTTACCTTTCTGATCTGTATCCAGTTGTGTGGTGCTGCACATGGGGGTAGAACAGAGCTTACAGTTTTGTAAATCAAACTTTTCCAAAAGATCTTTTGTGTATTTGGACTGATGAATGAAAATTCCATCAGCCTTTTGTTTGATTTGCAAACCCAGAAAGAACTGTAATTCTCCCATGGCACTCATTTCAAACTGCTGTTGCATCAACTTTGTAAAAGCATCACATAACTGTGGATCAGAGGATGCAAAAATATATCATCTACATAAATTTGAATAAGTAGATTATGCTGCCCAGCTTTCTTAATGAATAAAGTCTTATCTATGGAGCCTCTAGTGAATTATTTTCCAGAAGAAAGTTTGATAACGTCTCATACCAGGCTCTAGGAGCTTGTTTCAACCCATAAAGAGCCTTATCAAGCTTATACACCCAATTAGGATGTTTATTGTCCTCAAAGCCTGGTGGTTGACATACATAAACCTCTTCTTTAATTTTCCCATACAAAAATGCACTTTTGACATCCATTTGAAAAACTTTAAGGTTTTGATAAGCAGCATAAGCTAAAAACATAGAATTGCTTCCAGTCTGGCTACAGGGGCAAAGGTTTCATCATAATCAATACCTTCTTCTTGTGCAAACCCCTGAACAACCAGTCTGGCCTTGTTCTTAACAATAAGCCATTTTCATCAGCTTTGTTCCTAAACACCCATTTAGTGCCTATTGCACACTTACTGGAGGTAGAGGAACCAGTTCCCACACTTGCTGTTTCTTGAACTGAAGAAGCTCAAGCTGCATGGCATCAACCCATCCATTGTCCTTTAAAGCAATGTGATAATTCTTTGGCTCTTGCTGACTGATGAAGAGCATAGAAGCAGAAATTTGACAATTGACTTCATGTTGATACGCCAGCAGCGATATCACCAATGATTTGAGACATAGGGTGATTCTTCAGATCTTGATACAAATGAGATCTGTGCAAGTGTTTGTAGCAGGCTCAGCAGCAACAGATGGTGATGGTGAATCATTTCCTTGAAACCAATCAGTGGATGGTATTCAAAGGAAGTTGAATTTGAAGAAATCTCATCAGCATTTGTTGTGGATGGTGCTACTGGAGCTACAGGACCATCAGGTCTAGCTGAATCAGGCAGTTGATCACTAAACCTGAAGAGGTGAGTACTGCTATCATCATCATCATCAGCACCAGCAGAACCACCAGGTGGTGAACTGTTGACAAGAGCAACAGCAGGAGTTTGATAAGGAACATATTGCATATGTCCAAATCAAATATCTCCACAGGGCTTTGTGGAATCTTGTCCTTTGGAGATTCATTAAACTTAACATGTAGAGTCTCTTCAACCATCTTTTTTCTACAGTTGAAGACTCTGTATGCTTTGCAAGTTGATGAATAACCAACAAAGTACCCTGCATCCACCTTAGGATCAAATTTTTGGAGTAGATCCCGTGTGTTGAGAATGAAACAGGACACCCAAATGCTCAGAAGAATGAAATTAGAGGGGCCAAATGATGAAGAACTTCATATGGAGTCTTCATCAACCTCTGATTTACTAGAACTCTATTCTGTACATAGCAAGCTGTATTGACAGCTTCAGCCCAAAAAGTCATTGGCAGTCCAGAATCAGCCAACATGGACCTTGCAGCTTCAATAAGGGTCCTGTTCTTTCTCTCCACTACTCCATTTTGCTCAGGAGTTCTTGGGATGCTATACTGCCTCTTGATTCCCTTTGATAAGTAAAACTCATCAAGTGTGTGGTTTCTGAATTCAGTACCATTGTCACTCCTCACACACTTAACTGGTAGGGAATACTGCTTCTCAACGTGTAACACAAAGTTCATAATGGACTGCGCAGCCTCATCCTTTGAATGCAAGAAGAAAGTCCATACAAATCTGGAGTAATCATCCATAATTACCAAACAGTATTTCTTCTTAGCCCTACTCATCACTCTCATAGGACCAAAGAGATCCATGTGAAGAAGCTGTAAGCAGGCAGTGGACTTAGGTTCTTCTATGGAGGGAAATGAAGCTTTGTGTTGTTTTCCTTTTAAACAAGCAGTGCAGTTATCTTCCCACTTGAACTCCTTCATAGGCAATCCCCTTACTAAACCATGGTTTATCAGCTGATTTATGTTTTTAAGATTAACATGACCCAGCCTTCTATGCCATAGAATAGATTCTTGAGGGGAAGCCTTGGAAAATAGGCAAGGATGGCCTTTGAGATCTATTTTCTTGGAAGATCTAAGGCATACACTCTTCCTTTCCTGTTGGCCTTTAGGAGAGTGTGTTCATCCAACACCTTATCAATCAAACTTAGAACTTTGGATGACAGAATCCGATAGTTCTGACTGGTGAAAAGAGCAACATGGCCTTTGTCACACATTTGACTGACACTCAAGAGTTTGTACTTGAGATTTTCCACATGGTTAACATCATCAAACTTTATTTCCCCATTGGAAACAAAGCCTTTGCCGATGATGTAACCCTTTGCATCATTGCCAAATGACACAAACCTCTTCCTTCTTTGAGAGTAGTCATTAAGAAGTGATCTGTTTCCTGTCATATGCATGGATCCTCCACTGTCTACATACCAGATGCCTCTGAGGTATGTTGAAGAACCCTGCAAAATATAACAAATTAGTTAGATTTTGAGACCCAAACCTTTTTGGTTTTGGGCCTGTTCTCATCAACAGATGGTAAACTAACATGTTTGTTGGAAACAACAGCCTGAGAGGAAGAAACTGGTGAAGAAAGGAATTCCTTTTCTGTGGTTTCACCATAGGAACATCTAATTGGTTAACTCTTCTCAATAGATGTTGAACCATCATAACCAGCTGTGTCTAATTTTGTGATAAGGCTTTCAGCTCTTCAGACACATTGGCATTGGAGTTTGATAAGTTCCTATGTTGCACCTTCTTCTTTTGAGCAATCTCAGCTGTTACCTGTTTAACCCCTTCCTTTTTGGATTTCTTTTTGGACTTAAGTGTTACAGGATTTGATGTTGCTGGTTCAAATGTGGCTTCAAACTCAGTTTTCATTTTAACCATTTTCTCTTTACTTTCCTCTTTATGTTTGAGTTTGGATCCCCTTTTGTACCAACAATCATCTGTAAGATGATTGAACAAACCACATACTTCACATGGTTTCTTCTTCATCTTATGTTGATTATCAACTAAAGAGAATGAAACTACTGAAGACTTGCTCTTCAGTACTTTGGAAACATTATTTGCTTTCTTGACTTCCTCTTTAGTAGTCTTCAAACTCTTTCTACTGACAGTTTTCTTCTCTTCAGTGCTGACAATAGTTGGAGTTTGAACTTCAGGTGTTAAATCTTGCTCTCCAGTCCTTTCAGGACTTCCAGAAATAGCTCCTGAGTTGATCATCTCTTTGATCATGTGAGTGTCAGCAGTGGAACCATCAACATCAGCTGATGGGTTCTGAGAGGGCTTAGTGCTGACTTCAACTTTTGATGATGCTCTATCAAAAAGTGAATCACATGATGAGGTGGATTGGTTATTGCTTTCTCCATCAGATTTCACTTCTGCTCTTGAAGCAAAATCTGTAGGAGGAGCAGTGTGATTATAACCAATACCAAACTTCACATTAGAAGCAGATTGCTTACTAAGAAGCATTTCAAAACCTTTGCATGATTGTACCCATCGATCACACTCTACCTGGGTGACTGCAAGGGTTTCTTTGAGACTTCTCTGGTCTTCCAGAATAACCTCTAGCTTGGCCTTTTCATCATTTAATTGGCATTTAAGCTTATAAATCTCATCATTTTTACTACTAAGAGCAGACTCAAACTCAGCTTTTCTTTTGGAAATGATTTTCTCAAACTCAATTTTTTGATTTATTAATGCTACATTTGCCTCTCTAATGGAGACAAAGGCATCAATGCATGATTCAGAACATCACTTGGCTTTAGCCTCTGAAGATACCTGAGTTACCTGTGAAGATGATGCATTTGAGTAGGAACCCTCAGTAGACTCCAGGGCCATGAGAGCCAGATTCCCAAAAGGACTGTCACCACTATGTTGACCAGCACCTGTGAACAGTTGTTCATGACCAGACATGTCATCCGGTAAACTGCTCCAGTCAACAACTCCAGGGGTGAAGAAGCTGTGTTGTTGAGGTTGAGGAGGTTGATGAGATTGAGATGGTTGAGGTTCTGGTAGTGCATGAGGTTGTGGTACTATAGGAACTTGAACTTGATTTGACTGTGGCATGTAATAACAAGGGTAAGGATATGGCATTTGACCCTGAGGAACAAAATATGTAGGAGATTGTGGTTGAGAATGATGACTAGAATTGACAGGATGTTGCCCTCTATGTTGTTGACTATTGCCAGGGAAAGTCACAAAAGGTGCAGAGGAATTAGATCCAGATGATCTGCATTCTCTAGCAAAGTGTCCAAGCCTGTGGCATTTGTGACACTTCAACTTACTCTTGTCAAAACCAACTTTGGTTTTGCCAGAGAGTCCTGGGAACTTTCTTCCAGTTCTTTTGTAGAACTTCTGAGATCTGATATTTATCAAGGCCATTTGGCTCAAAATATCCATCTCTTCTAAGTCATCATCAGCAATCCCCTTGAGATCATCCATGATGAAGCATAGATTGTCATTATTACACCCAGTAACTGACTATCAACACTCATAAACGCAGAATCAGAAGTGTTTGAGGAGAAATCAATATGCTCATCATACTGGCATTCAGATGAAGCATATTCTAACTCATGACCAACCAAGGCAATGTTGCCTGGTACAAAGTCTTCAGTGAGCTTTCCAGATGAAGACAATTTTCGTTTCTGTTCTATCTCTCTCTCAAATGTGAGCATTTCCCATGGAGTTGGGTGAGAGATAGTTTGTCCAATTTGCACTAGAGCGTAGGACAATAGTATATGTATCCCATCTCTCAGGCAGTGATCAGAGAAATCTGTTATTCATCTGGATATTGGTGTACTCAAGTTTGACCATTTTTAATTCAGAGATCAAACAAGAGAACCGCTCAAACTGTTGAGTCAGTGTCTCACCCTTCTATGAGAGAATGTCTCGTATTGTTGGGCAAGGATTTCTCTATTTTTGCCAAGACCTCATCTGTTCCTCCAAATTGTTCTTTCAAGGCATTCCAGAGGTCATGGGCAGTTTCATGATACATTAGCCCAGAATAGATTTCATTGGGCAGTGCCATGGCCAGAATTCCATGGGCTTTTGCATCAATCTCAAACAATTTCTTATCCTCACCTGAGTATTGCTCCTTCCTCTTTGGAATCATTTGATTGGTTTCTGGGTTATTCACCATAGGCTTGTGTGGACCTTGTACCACTGATGTCCAACAACCTGCGCTGTTAACAGACAGGTGATGGAGCATTCGTCGTTGCCATATGTTATACTCATTCCTAACCAGCATTGGAGGCTTGGTTGAGGAACCAGTATTGTGAGGATCATTGGAAGGAGTAGTCATTTTCAGTCCAAATACAATTTAATTCAAGTTTTAAACGTTTTTACATAGACCACAACAGACTCAATGAAAACCAAGAGAAAATCTCAGGATCAATGACAAGAAACACAGAAAATTCAATCTCTTTAACCGTTTCTTGCAAAAAAAATGCTAATTCAATCAAACTTGGATCTTGAATAGCAGTTTCAATGATCAATTATTAGATCGATCAATGATTAACCTGCTCTGATACCATTTGTCAAGATCAGTGATCACAAGTTTGATGTAATAGAGCGTAACGCAGCGGAATAAGAACAAGAATTAGACAAATTGTAGCAAGAATTTGATACTCGTATGCATTAAGAACAAATACGGTTATAACGAGAGAATATATTTTTGTAACAAGGAATGTTTCTATATATCGAATATTTCTGATCAAATCATTCTACCTATTACAATAGGTTGACACTCCTTATATAGAGTGCAATCGCTACGTTTATCACGGGAAAGTGACACTGGCAGATCTATTACAAAAATAACTAACTCTTAACAAACTACTGAAATGTTCACAACTACTGAGAACATATCAGAGTGTTAAGTACAAAATATGAAACTACTGATAAGAAACTGCTAAACTACAACGACCGAAGAACAAGCTCTTCAGTCGTTTTACAAAACTACTGAAAAACATAAAACTACTGATGAGCACAACAACTGAAGAAGTATTCTTCAGCTGTTGTGTCAAACTACTGAACAGATAAAACATAAAACTACTGAAAGGTAAACCGTCACAACTACTGAAGAAGACCTCTTCAGTTGTTGTGACAACGTCTAATACTTTGGTCTTCAGCACTTGTCTTCAGACTTTGTCTTCAGCTGTTGTGGTCTTCAGTAGTTGTTGTGACGTCTGTGGGACTTAAACGTTTTCTGATCCGGCTCATTGGTTCTTTTGGTCCAACAGTTCTTTTGGTCCAACAACAAATATACTGACAATCATCATGGCTGCAACTCTTGAAAGTCAAAATCATTGTGTGCATCTTATAGCTCTAGTATGATTTCTTGAAATTGCTATTGACTCTGAGACAAAGACGAATCTAGCATCAAAGTGCATATGAAAAAGGTCCCAAACGATTTTGATATACCTGTATGATTCCATAATGAATCTTTCCGGAAACGATCAAATAACTTGAAGTTGTTCTGTTCAAGAAGTAAAATCGGTTAGATGTAGTCTAAAAGGTTTACACCCATCTCAAACCCAAAACAACAAAAATACGTCTTGTTTTCTTTTAAATTTTAAATTTGTTTTCTATTTTCTAGTCTTTTGTTACGTAGATGTCGGACTATACAACTAGATGAATTCTGTGAATCACTCACTAAAAGGGGTCACGTCTGAGGCGACCAATCGGTTCCAAACTAAAAGGATCACGTCTGAGGTGATCAAATGGTGTTAAATTAAAAGGGTCATGTCTGAGATGATCAAAGGGCAAAATATTTTATATCAAAAGTTAAAAATTTTAAGTGTTTGAAAGTGTATGAGTTCAAGCTCATAAGTACGAGCCAATCATATGATTGTATCCATAAGAATGAGCCAAACGCACGTTTGGACCATACGTATGGGCCAGTCACACAATTGGACCATGAGTATGGGACAACCATGCGATTGGACCACAAGACTGAACCAATCGTACGAATGGATGAAGGAGTATGAGCTAGTCGCACAACTGAAACCCAGTCGCACGACTAAAATTTAAAATAGTATAAATAAGGGGGTCAGTTAGTCGTAACCCTTACCACCCTTCCAAGCTCTCTGAAATCATGCATACACACACATACTCTGCCAAAATTTCTTTTGATTGATATCACCGACTATCTGTGATCCTAACATGTATTCTACTCATCTACAAGTACTTGGTGACTGAAATCGATCCAAATGAACGTCTTAGTCGCATCTTAGCGACCGATTATGTTAAAACCTAACTACACCCTAAAAATAGACCACTTAAATGGACATTAAAGTTGATTTAAAGGAAATTAAGTGATATTTAGAGTCTCTACGATCCAAATGAGTCCAAACACGAAGTCTAATATAAAGTTTTGACAAAGATTCAAATCTAGGGTGTTCAATAGTGTAGGATGCGAATGGACATTCTAATGAACTTCAGTCGCACAATTGAGCCAGGCACACAATTAACTTGCACGAATGAATCTTGCGTATGGGTTCAATCGCTAGATTGATTCAACGGCGTGGCATAGCATACGACTAGGTTCAGTCGCAGGCTCAATAGCACGACTAAACTCAGCCGCAGGCTCAATAGCACGACTGAACTCGGTCGTACAACTAAAACTCAGTCGTATGGTTCAGTCGAACGACTGACCTAGTTTGATCATAATAGTTTAAGTTACAACTATATTCTGTTATGCACAAATATAATATATATTTTTCTTGTGTTTCGGCAACATGGCTGATAGATGGATGATGAGCACCAAGCACAATATTTGTGCTCACTTAGATGCTACCTCTTCGAATGCTTCCAGTTTACTGGATTATAGCCTTTCTACGTAGATCGAGGATCTATAAGGCTATCTCGTTTCCCTGCACACCCTACTGATCTATACAGCAGGCCTTCTGGGAAGGTGCTTCGGTTGACAGGTCCACTGAGCCCCATAGTATTTGGAGCTCGATCTTCACACAGGAGATTAGGATTACTGTAGCAAATCTAAGGTGATTCTTGGATCTGGGTGAGGATGGTGCCCACCCAACTAAGCTACATCCTTTGACTATTCGAGGATGCTTTCTAAGGATGAAGTACACTGGGGACATCAATGTAGGTGTGCTCAACAAGAGCAGCTTGTGCCCCTAGTTCAAGTACTTGGCTCATGTCATCCTTAAGTGCATAGCGTCAAGGAGAGGAGGATTCGATGAGATGTCAGATCAAATCCAGAACGCATATGTTGCTCTGGTGCTAAACCACCCATTCAGTTTCTCCACATGGTATTCTCGTACATGATAGGGAACATCGAGGCTAAGGGCAAGGAAGGCTTCCACATGTACCCGAGGTTTTCACAGATGATTATTGAGGAGAAGCTTCCTCTGCTACCGAAAGAGAGGGATGATGTTGTTGTTCTGGAAGTTATGGATGACACTACATTAGGTAGGATGAAGGTCTATCAGGGGAAGCAGGTGAATCCCCCGGCCAGGAGACTGATTGATCATTTGGCCAATGAGGATTATGTGGCGCCCTCTCGGAAGAAGTGGCGTCATGATGATAGTGATTCTGATATTGAGCGCATTGTGGTACCCAGGTGGATCTGAGCAGGCGGCTATCCACCCTGACTTCTTGATTGATGAAGAGGAGGTGTCTGATGATGAGCCTCTGGTTAGGACTGTAGGGAGCTAGGTTGTGGCCACTAAGAAGGGTATAGAGGCCATTGAGAGGAGGATTCGAGGTTTTCACAGATGATTATTGAGGAGAAGCTTCCTCTGCTACCGAAAGAGAGGGATGATGTTGTTGTTCTGGAAGTTATGGATGACACTACATTAGGTAGGATGAAGGTCTATCAGGGGAAGCAGGTGAATCCCCCGGCCAGGAGACTGATTGATCATTTGGCCAATGAGGATTATGTGGCGCCCTCTCGGAAGAAGTGGCGTCATGATGATAGTGATTCTGATATTGAGCGCATTGTGGTACCCAGGTGGATCTGAGCAGGCGGCTATCCACCCTGACTTCTTGATTGATGAAGAGGAGGTGTCTGATGATGAGCCTCTGGTTAGGACTGTAGGGAGCTAGGTTGTGGCCACTGAGAAGGGTATAGAGGCCATTGGTTGATGCCTAGCTGGTACTACAGGTGCTGATACTGATGTCATTGATCCTACCTACACACTTGACCAGCCTATGAGCTTAGGGGGAGCCTCTACAGCAAAGGGCTCCAGGAAGAAGAGGGTGGCCCATCCCCATGGGAAAAAGAGTAAGAGACTAAGGTTTACTTTGAACACATTTCCTACTACTACCACCACTGCCACAACCACCACCACTACCACACCCACTGCCACAACCACCACCACTACCACACCCACTGCCACAACCACCACCACTACCACAACCACTGCTCCAACCACCACTCATACACCTACTTCCACCACACCCATAATACCCAACACTACTCCACCACAATCCATTCCTATTCCTCCTCCAATCTTCACCACTACCACCATCACTCATAAAGCAGATCCCTCCACCCAATCCAAATTCACACCTGGACTTACTCTACCCATGGTCCGTTAGAGGAGCAGCTGGCTAGCCTAAACCGGATGGTGCTAAAGCTTATTGCTACTGATGATCTAAGAGCTACTCAAATAGATCAACTGACGGCGGTGAATGCGGCTCAAGCAAAGCAAATCGCTCAGCTAAGTGAGAAGAACACTCAATATGAGAGAGCGTTAGGTCGGGCCCACCACGCGCTAAAGAGTCAAAATGATTTGGTGATGGCTTTGGTAAAGCGGATTGAAGTACTTGAGAAGAAGAACAAAAGGATTTTGCTAAAGCTAAACGGATCAAAGAGTGAGCTATTAAGATTAAAGGTGGTGATGATGAGGATGATGATGATGAGGATGAAGATGAGTCTGAGGAAAATGATAGTGATGACGATGGAGCGGGAGGAAGTGAAAACGGAAAAGGAGGAGATGATTATGATGATGATGATTTAGAAGGTGATGCATCTGTGTCAGCCTCACATCCATCAGCAAAGGAGAGGTGCCCCAAGAGAAATCAGGATCAAGGAGCCTCGTCCTCAACTCCTCAAGCTAAAGAGACCCTAGATCAAGACAAAAGTAATGATTAGATGTTTATTTATTTGAAACTATTGTACTTGAATTGTATATTACATTAATGTGATTAATGACTATTTATGTTTAAATGTCTTGATTAATGATTTATGTGTGATGTGTTGAATGTTTAATCAAACAGATAAAGCACAACAGCCAGATGAATATGATGTCGTCCCCCTTCAGCAAGTCAAGACTCAACTCACTATGATTCTAGACTTGCAAGGGATCGTCAAAAGATCTTTGAGCTACACTCCTGAGGAAGGAGAAATCATCCATGATCTAACAGACGAGCACCTCGCTAAAATGTTCAGACTGAATTCTGATGAGCTGGTCTCAAAGATGCTCCAGAAGTTGATGTTGTGAGTGATGATGAGCTGAAAGATGTGGATGAGATAGAGATAGAGGATGTCACAGTAGAGCACTATCCACAGTACACTGACCCTGAAGGCAATGTTATCCCCAACTTGGGCGAAACATTTGCAATGATACTATTGATAAGTTGGATGACATGGAAAAAGAAAAAGAGAAAGATGAAAGTACAACCCAAGCTTCGGATGCAAATGTTGATATGAAGAAAGTTGAATGGGCAGCTTGTTTTGCTGAGATGAAAGCCCAGCGCACACCCCCAAAGCAAAGTGCCTGCACCAAGCTTTATAGAGTCAAGAGGCATCAGAAAGTGTCAGACAAGATTATCACATGGGCATATTTTGAAGACTTGGACATCTATGTTGTTAAATAGGAGAAAGGAATTGAGTACTTTAGATATCCACATGATCTGAAGAATCTTCTTGGTTTTGAGCTCAACTGACTGGCATGCTTAGATTTGTTGTATGCTAACCCAAGAAAGATTTCAGGATGGTTTGAAGCTGCGTTGAAGAAAGAATACCACACCAGATGGGTCAACTCCAGACCTCAACAACCTAAGAGGTTCATTCATAAGTCTGAAGTTGATCCTATATCTGGAAAGCCTAAAGTAGTGCTAAAGTGGAGTCCCCCACGCACAATGTCCAAGATTCCCTAACGGGAAATGCCTCAGCACTTCACTCCACACTTCAATTTGTGGTATTATGATTGGAGGACAAGGGAAATGGTCATAGTTCTAAACAGAGATGGGAAGATAGAGACTATTAGGGAATTTGACCTAATGTGGCTCACTAACTTGTCTGTTGAAGATGTCTATACTTTATACAAGTGGCCACTGTTCTATGACACGCAAGACATTGTAAAAGTTCTTCAATTCCAACACGTTATATGTAACACCCTGAAATTTCTACTTAAACAAAAGGAAAAGAAAAGTAAGTGGAAGGAATGGAAATTGTGCACAAGTAGAGGGGGATAAAGTGTGCAAAGTACAAATCTTATTATTTTAAGATATCTAAGGGCATGGTCGCCCATATCAAGCAGAAAGTTGCTTGATCTTGGAAGAAGAAGAAGAGAGAGAGAGAGCCCGGTTCTAGAAAGAGAAAGAGGAAGAAAAAGCTGAAAAAGGTAAGTCTTCTCTTGTTTGAGCTCGGTTTCAGCTGGGTTTCGAGTTCTTGACCGAGGTTCTGGTTGTTTAGAGTTTGTTTTCGGGATTCAAGAGCTGAATCGAAGGTGGGACTCGAACAGGAAGTGTGTTGCTCGAAAGCTGCTAAAGGTGAGTTTCTAGAACCCCTCTTTTACGGATTTTTAACTGATTTGGGGCTATTATGCATACCAAGTGATGTTTTCAAGTAAAACCGTGGGTTTACAGCTTTATGCTTGAATGTTGTATGTATGTATGTATGTATGTTTTAGTGTTGGCTTATGGGTTAAAGATGATGTTTAGCATGCTTAGATGGCCTAGTATGTTAGATCTATGTTTGGGTATGCTTAGAATGAGAATCGGGTGAAATTGGTAGCATAGAAAAGATTTCAGAATGTCTGATGAACATGAACAGTGGTTCATGCGCCCAAACAGTTGTCCATGCGTCCAGCATGAGTGGCCAGACGCCTAAGTGTTGGCCATGCACCCAAGGGTGCGTCATGCGCCTAAATAGTGGCCCATGCGCCCAGCATGTTGGTCCATGCATCTAAGTGTTGGCCATGCACCCAAGGGTGGGTCATGCACCTAAATAGTGCCCATGCGCCCAAGTGAAGAAAAGGCTAAGTGTGGACCATGCGCCTAAATAGTGCCCATGGATGGCGTGTGATTCCGGCTAAACCCTGATAGTTCTCACACACAGGGGGAGTCGGTCTTCGTGACCACTCCGATGGTGCGATTGGTGCAATATGTGCGATGGACGGCATAAGGGTAGCGTGGGATTTTGGCTGCCACATGTGGTTTTTATAGTGTGCGATCTTGGCTAACCCATGAGATAGCGTGCGATTCTGGCTTCCTTATGTGTGCGATCCGTGTGATATGTACTTCGGGTACGATGAAGCGAAGGTGCGATAATGAATGAAAGAGGTCCTTGTCGCGTATCCCGGTACTGTGTCAGTCTTCGAACATGAGTCGGGGGTTTGTGTGTCAGGCCCCGGCACAGTATCAGTCTTCGGACATGATTCGGGGGTATTGCATGAGACAGGATACAGATTTGCGTACACCGGTACCGTGTCAGTCTTCGGACATGAGTCGGGGGTTTGTGAGCAGGCCCCGGCACAATATCAGTCTTCGGACATGAGTCGGGAGTATTGCATATGACGAAAGTGACAGATGATGAGATCCGTGTCGCGTATCCCGGTACTATGTCAGTCTTCGGATATGAGTCGGGGGTTTGTTTGTCAGGCCCCGGCACAGTATCAGTCTTCGGACATGAGTCGGGGATATTGCATGAGACGAGATAATGAGGTGAGCAACTTGGTGTTGCAACAGACTCGGATGGGGTCCAATCCTTGAGATTGACCATATGTATGGGATCCTTGCCGCTTGCCCCAGGTACTGGAGTCAGCTTCGTGCACAATGTTCGGGGTCTATGATAGACCTCAGGCCCAGTAACCAGCTTTGTGCACAATGTTCGGTGTATAGCATATGGCATTGATCCGGAATGAAATGAAAAGATGAGCGGTGAATGTACTTGCCTCAGGTACTGGAGTCAGCTTCGTGCATAATGTTCGGGGTCTATGATATACCTCAGGCCTAGTAACCAGCTTCGTGCACAATGTTCGGGGTATTGTACATGTCACAAGATGTAATGAATGAACAAAGCTAACGAACGTAATGACGAAGATAATAATGATATTATCTTTATGTACGTATGATGTGTGATCACGAACAATGTAAAGTATAGTATGATTTGAAATAAAGTGAAGAACGGTTTTAACAGAAAAGTATGTTTTATTATAAAACTAGAACTCACTCAACGTTGCTGACTTTTGTATGCATGATAGTTGGCAGGTATATGTTGATGCTGAGGAGTCACAGGCATGGATGCATAAGCTACTGGGAGCATTTTGAAGCTGGCATCCGTATTTTGACATGTCATGTATTTTGAGAAGCAAACTGATGTTGTAATTGACATGTTTTTAGTTATTAATGAATGTTTTAAATTCCACTGCAAAATATATTTATGTTTTCTAATGTTTTATGTGTGATGAACCACCACCTCTAAGGTGCCCGGGAACGGAGCCTTACATTATATGGCTCTTCTTTGGATTCGAGATACATGCAGAAGTCACTAGAGAAGAGAAGTACAAGAAATTTCAAGAGCATGTGAAGAATGTTAGATAATAGTAAACTAGGTCCAAAGGGGAGTTTGTAGATACATGTTGTTCCTAGTTTATATGCTTAAATGTAAAAGTCTTTCATGTCTTACATATATCAAATGTGATGAAGTAAGGAAATATGATATATGCTTTTATGTTTATTTATCTTTAATTCATATGTATGAACTTCTTATATAGGTTTGAGGTTGTTGTACATAGTTCTTAGTCAATAATGATTAAGTAATGTGTTCAATCTAGTCGGGCGATTATTCATGCTAATGGCCCATACTTATGGACCATACGCATGAATATATCATGCTTATGGACCAGTCGTATGACTGAGACATAAGATTGACTCAGTCACACGACTGAACCTTCAGTCGTGCATATGACTCAATCGCATGATTCAGCCGCTCGACTAAACCATACTAATGGTTCAGTCATACGAAAGGAAATCACTAACCTATAAATACCACCTAATTTGTGAAAAACATAACACTTTGAGAGATACTTCAAATACACAAAAAGCTTAGCCGTCAAGAGTGTCCTAAACAACCTGTCCAAGTTCATAGTTCGTTCCTGATCAATTCCTACTCGCTCTTAACGTTTTTCATTCTTATATCGATCAAGTAATCGTTCTCACTAATTGGATCGCCAACCAAATAGGATTCCACACTATTTGATTAGGTTAAACGTAGAATCCCTTAGTACTCCGTATGAACACGGTCATAACAAGAACCCTATTCTACACATAGCATGTAGTGCTGACTACTTCTGCCCAGAATAGTAGAGGCAGTTTTGAATCAACTAACATGGTTCGAGCAGCCTTAATCATTGTCTTGTTCCTCCTCTCAGCAACACCGTTTTGTTGAGGAGTTCTAGGAGCACTATATTGTCTAGCACTCCCTTTTGAGTTACAGAATGAGTCAAGAATATGATTCTTTAACTCAGTCCCTTGATAACTTCTAATTATCCTAACCTTCTGATCAATTTGATTTTCAAATTTAAGAATAAAAGATTTAATGTTTCAGCAGTTTCATCCTTAATTCTTAAAAATAATATCCATGTAAATCTTGTAAAAATTATCAACAATCACAAGGCAGTATGATTTCCTTCCAATGCTTATTACCAAATAGATCCATGTGCAATAAGTGTAATGGAGTGGTGATAGAGTTAGCAACTTTAGATTTACGAGATGCTTTGTGTTGCTTCCTTTTCATGCATGCAACATAGTTATCTTTGCAGAATAATTCCTTTCTAGGCAAACCATGTACCAACTTATTTTTTAACCAATTTGTTCATGGCTTTAAAATTTAGATGACACATACATTTATGCCATAGTGTTGACTCATCACTATCATCTTTGGAAAGAAAGCATGATACTTCACCCAGTGGGGAAGCATTGTTCATATATAGCTTGTACATATCCCCTTTCTTATGAGATCTAAAAAGCACCATTTCCTAACGAATGGTCATCCCTGGTCTGAGGATTATGCATTCATGTTGTGTAAAAATCATTTGATGCTTTTGATCATGAAATTGAGAAACACTTAACGGGTTGTGTTCAAGCTATTTGACAAAGTGTACTTTGTCAACTTTTAACTTGCCATTGGATACACTTCCACTACCAGAAAAGTATCCTCTACCCTCACCTCCAAATTGAACAGGAACTCCATCAAAATATTGAAATTGTTGAAGGAAAGATCTATTCCCTATCTAAGCCTGGAGCATCCACTGTCTACAATCCACACATTATTGTTCTTGTCATATGGATGTCCCTGCACATAAGGTGAAAAAGTTTGTTTTAATTGAAAACCCAAGCCTTGTTGGTCTTGGGCTTTTCCAATGATGAGGATGATATTGAACCAAAATTTATGCATGGGGTTTCATTAGGTGTTTGTGAAGAATAGGCTTGGGCTACTACATCTTCTTTGATCTTCCATTCCATCCTTGGTTGAACATCAAAGATGAGCTTGATGAAGCTTGAGCTGCATAACATTCTTCCAAAGCTTCTTTATTTTTGGAAGAAGTTTTCACCACCTTTTCTTCTGAAGCAGTCTTCTTTTGGGATGGTTTCAAGGGGTCTTTTTTGTTCTTTTGAGTCTTAACAGCCTTAACTTCCAAAGCCATTTTCCCTTCGGAAGAAAGACTTTCTTCCGAAAGCAACCTTGGTACGGAAACAAGTTTTTCCTTTTTCATCACTTGAACCATATGATAAGGTCCAAATGAGAAACTTTCCCTGACTCCTTCTCTTTTAACATTGTTTGCATAATGTGTGCTAGCAGGATTATAGTAACATTCTTTTGCCATGTGGTTTCACAGACCACACATTATGCAGGCAATGTTAGTCTTTTGGGAACTTGAAGACTGCTATTTCTTGTTCTTCTTATCTTCATCAGTAGTCTTTCCTTTTGTCTTCTAATCCTTTTGTTGGGTAGGAGTGTTGCTACTACACACTTTTCCAGGATCAGATGTTCCCACCACTTGGAATCCAGCTGAGATGAATACACCTTTTTGCTTTGGGTCAATCTTCAACATAGATTTAGCCTCTTTCTTGGCAGTTTTTCTGGCTGCCTTAGCCCAGCTTCTTCTGGCTTTGGTGATTAGGGGTTGGTCATTATTGGTAAGAGGGGTTTGGTTTACCTAATTCTTCCCTATGATGGTTTCCAAAGTAGCATCACTCTTGACTCATGGGAAGGTGGGTCAACAGATGGAATCTCTTGCTCTTTAGTACCAAATCTTGGTTGTCTAATAAACTCATAAGAGTGTGGTGGAGCAATTTCATTGGTTCCCAACCCACCTTTGTTTTGATAAGAAATTTTGGGGTAAGAGGATGATGCAAGAATGGCTAGGAAGTTTTTCTCTAAGATAGCATGCTTCCTGGCTTGAGCATCAGCTATTAAAAGCTAGACTTGAATCTCAAACAATTTGGATATTAAATCCTTGATTTGACTCTTGTAGTTTGTATGTTCATGTTTTAACAAGGACATAATTTTCTCTACCTTATCAATTTTCATTTGATAGTTAGTTTCAACCTTTTTAAAATCAAATTTTAAGATATTTAAAGACTTAATATCAGATTTATTCTCCATATTGTAGTCCAAATATAACTTAACCTTAGCAATACAAGCTGGAGTACAAAGATGTTCATATACCTTGGTATCATCTGTTCTGGCCATGAGTGCTTGAGAAGGAGTCACATCATGTACCATAAAGCTCCAGTCAACTTCTTGAGCTACAGCTGTTGTTTTAGTTAACTTCCCAGTGGCTTTTGTGAAGTCGGTTTCTTGGATCGATAAACATCCGAGCATGTTCTTGACAGAAGGATAAACAACATCAAACCAAATTTCAAACAATAATATGAACTATAATTGAATGATTTCATTGATAAAACCTAATGATTACAAGCTCGTTACAACATAAGAATCAAGACTCTTGGTAAGGGGAAGATCGAGCATGATCTCCCCTCTCATCCGGCAGCCCTAGGCTCCCTGGCACACTCTCTCTAAAACCCTTTAGAGAATCCTCAATCTCTCTAAACATTGAAACTAGTATATATAGGCCTCGGCCCATATTAGATGCGACTGGGCCCATTTGTGCGATTGGACCATGCGTATGGTTCAATCGTACGACTGGACCATGCGTATGGTTCAATCGTACGACTGGACCATACTTATGGTTTAGTCTTACGAATGTCCTAATCATATCTCTCAGTCGCACGGCTGGTCCATTAGCATGGCTCAGTCGTACGACTGAGTCTCGTTCGCATATGCTCCTGCGAATGACCCAGTTTCATGTGTTTACAACCTATCAGGTGTATAACATTAAGCCTATACTATTCGACAAGCGACGAACACACTATATATGACTATATATGCTCCAACAAATTCCCCCTTGGACGTTGCTTGCGAATAGTAGATAACAACTCTTACAATCTTCGGTCAATCTTTGCTCTGGTTGCCAGTAGAATCAAACAAAAACCATATTAGCCAATGTTGCCGATCCGTCAGATTACTACCATATCCCTGAAAATGAATTTAGGCACAATAGCTTCCGTTTACTTTGCAGAACACCATCATAGCAGCAAGATTCCCCATATGAATGATTTTTCCAGATAATGATACGAACAGTTTTCCGTTGCTTCAATCTTCACACAGGCTAACATGATTACATCACCACCTGTAGAAATTTCCCATCACATTCAGCATATCCCAATATATAGACATGGTGCTCTCCTTGCGTCTTCACACGGTGTATTGGGCAAAAGGTTGAAGGTTCCAATCCACAGCTGACAATATCAACCAAATCAGCAAGCACGAAGATTCATCATCGGAAACCGGTTCACATCATCACTTTCTGATTGTGTCTTCACTTTCTTTATACAAGGATTCCCCCTGAGAAGCGGAATCCTTTGTGTGCGGATAAACATAACTTGATTGGCCCATAAGTAGTCAGATGCTCCTGACTACCCCACAAAATCAGCACCAACTACTGACATCTTCTCTTCTCTCTTTCATGAACCAATTACATTCACCTATTCTGGAAGTCCGACGAATAATGAGGTATACATCGAACATATTTGACAAAAGAACCTCAGGGTGAATATGCTTTACTCATCTTCAAATCTATGCAAAAAGCTGTTGTAGACTTTTTTTTGGACTGGAACAAATGCGGATGAGTTCGTGCAGTTAATCCATTCGCACGACTAACTGTTCAGTCGTGTGACTGAGTTATTCGCATGAAGTTGTTCAGGCGTATGGATTATTTAGGCGCATGGACACTCAGTCGCATGGCCATTCGGATGCATGACCACTGTTGGGGCGCATGGTCCAGTCGCATAGCCATTCGGACGCATGACCACTGTTGGGGCGCATGGTCCATTCGGACGCATGACCACTGTTGGGGCGCAGGGTCCATTCGGACGCATCTGCACACATATTTTCAGATCTGCAGCCGCCAGGGCTGCCCAAAACCCTAATCTGACGAATTCAACATGAACCGAAACAAAGTAGAAGACGAAGTGGGTGATAGGAACGTGGTTTCGAATTCGATTTTAACATACAAGCAACGCACGTAACAAGATCTGAGCAAAACACGAAGAACACAAAGTGGGTTTAACGTCAAGATCTAAACTTCGATCCAGAAATCAAGAGCTCGGGTTGCTAGAATGATTGTTAGATCATTCCAGCAGTAACCGGCTCTGATACCAATTGTGAAGTCAGTTTCTTGGATCGATAACATCCGAGCATGTTCTTGACAGAAGGATAAACAACATCAGACCAAAAGTCAAACAATAATATGAAATATAATTGAATGGTTTCATTGATAAAAGCTAATGATTACAAGCTCGTTATAACATAAGAATCAAGACTCTTGGCAAGGGGAAGATCGAGCATGATCTCCCCTCTCATCTGGCAGCCCTAGGCTCCTTGGCACACTCTCTCTAAAACCCTTTAGAGAATCCTTAATCTCTCTACACATTGAAACTAGTATATATAGGCCTCGGCCCATATTAGATGTGACTGGGCCCATTCGTGCGATTGGACCATGCGTATGGTTCAGTCGTATGACTGGACCATGTGTATGGTTCAATCGTACGACTGGACCATACTTATGGTTCAGTCTTACGAATGTCCTAATCGCATCTCTCAGTCGCACGGCTAGTCCATTAGCATGGCTCAGTTGTACGACTGAGCCTTATTCGCATATGCTCCTGCGAATGACCCAGTTTCATGTGTTTACAACCTATCAGGTGTATAACATTAAGCCTAGACTATTCAACAAGCGACGGACACACTATGTATGACTATATATGCTCCAACAGCTTTAGGTGTAGACGGATGTGAGGAGGCTTGTGAGGTTCCTGATTTGACTTGGGAGCCTTACATTCCCTTGTAAAGTGACCATGTTGGTTACAGTTGTAACATTTGACCTTTTTTTGTCAAACCCAAACTTTTTGCTAGTTGGATTTTGAGGGAACTGCCTTCCAATTCTTTTGAAGAACTTCTTTGCTCGGTAGGTCAGCATAGCCATTTGTTGGACTATGTCCACATACTCCACATAATCTGGACTAAAGCACTCTAGATCATCAAAGCAATATTGATTATTACCATAGTACCCACTTCCTGAGACAAAGGCATAATTGTCCTAAACAGAACCTTACTGAGCCTGTTGAGACCTTGGAGTCTCAGTGAATATGATGTAAGGTCCTGAAGACAGGATGGTTGTTGAGAATATGTTAGGTACTCCTGAGGTTGGAGGTCCTGAGCTTTTAGCAACGATTAAAGTGTTGCTAGCAGGAAGGCTTGAAGGTCTGCTCATCTGAATGCTTTTTGTTGTCCATCTCTACACGGTATCATCAATGATGCCATATAGTTCAATCATGGTGAGGGAGTTCAAGTTTTTCTGTCCTCTTAATAGAGATACAGTAGAATGTCCACTCATTTGGAAGTGCACTCATGAATTTTTGAATGAGATCTCTCAATTCAAGGGCAATTCCCACAGACTCAAGGGAAGAGATAAGATCCATATACCTAAAGTATTGTTGGCTGAGGTTCTCTCCAGCAATGTGAGTGAAGTTCTTGAACTGCTGCTTTAGTGAATCTTTCTTTGAGTCATTGAAGCTAGATTACATTTGCGATAATGCATCAACAGTTCTTTTGCTGACTTGCAGGGCTGAAACCCTACCATTATGGAGTTGGGTATAGCAGTCATAAGACCAATCATGGCATTACTTTCAATCTCCATCTTCTTTCGGTCTTAATCAGAGTAATCTTCAACGGCCTTTTCTATCATGGCGTCGTTTCCACCTAGTGCAGCAACCTTTGGTTTGTAAGGACCATTGACAATAGATTGCCATATTTTTTTCATCTTATACTTGATAAAGCCTCCTATGCGTCTGCTCCATAATCTAAAGTTTTCAGGGGTGATGATAGGTGTTTTAGTCATCATCCCCAACTCAACTTTAGAATTTTGGTTGAGGGCCATTTTTGAGTGCGGTGAATGGAGGAGTGAAAAACTGATTGATTTGGACGGTAAGATCTCACAAACAGAGCCTAAAATGCTCTAATACCAATTGCAGGATTGATGATTATCACTAACACTTTGTTTTTCTCTCAACTCACTTACTTATACACGGTTTTGGATGAGTAGAATCTCTTCTAAGAGTTGATAATAATATATTAAGTAACAAAGAAAAAAAGGAAATAATTTTCAATGTACTTGTATATATTACTTCTCAACTCAAAGTATTACAAGACTCTTATAAGCATGTTCCAAGAGTTACAATAAGAAACTATGTATACTATCACCTACAGTCGTATATTCTTTGATACAAGCTGGAAACCTATAACTAAAGCAAATACTACAAAGCTAAAGTTAAGATATCTTAGATAATGTCTTATCTAAAATTAGGTAGTCATGACATGTCCATGACTTACCTTTTGTCACCAACTAAAGTTGGTAACTGTACTAACTAATAAAGGTGAATAGTGGAATAAAGTATGGCCAACATGACTTTTTGAGAAAACGTCATGCAGTATATCAGAGGTTTGTAGCGGAGTGTCAGAAGGACCATACTTATGTCCACTGGTTCATAGCAGTGTCTTCCTAAGTATAATTGGCTTCAGAAGAACAAGTTCTTCCGAGGCTAATTATACTTAGGAAGAGAATTTCTTCTTCCGAGGCTTGGGGACTTCTACTTCGAAAGTCATCATCTTGAAATCTTCTGTCTTGAACTTCGGAAGAGAAGACTTTGTCTTTGGAAGTTGGAGTTTCCTTTGGAAGTTGTTCTTGAACTTGTCTTCAGAAGAACTCCATTTGTTTTCAAATTTCCACACTTACCTTTAGAAGTCCTGTATTAGCAACACCATTAATTCTCTGTGTGTGGTTTTGATTAGAATAGCCTTTCACTTTCATGATCCAACATTAAACTTTATGGATACTTTGAAAACTTACATCTTTTAAGATGTTTTTTCTTTCTTGGACTTTTTTCTTTTCACTTGATATTGTGATTCATACAATCTAGAGCCTTATAGTTTTCCCCTTATATTATGATATCAAGCTAAGTTTGACTTTAGTCACACATATTGAAGAATTACCTAATCCTCGAGTATTTTTCACTTCTTTGTTTCCCCTTAGCTGTGACCTCCTCCTAATATATAACTTTATAAATGATATTATGTCTGAACAAGTTTAACTTGATCTATCTTAGTTACTTAAAATCAAGTTGTATTACACCTATGATAAAGAGATTTACCTTTTATTTTGGTTTCCCAAACAACCTGATTCTTAATCTAAGGATACAAGTTTATAACATCAAACCAAATAATCTGAAACATTCTTCCTCCCTATGTTAGATAAAATAAGCCTATATTTTTAAATAAAGAGTACCAAACACCTTCATTCATCACTTATTTCAACTGTTAGAACATTTTCCCTATCAATGAGATAAAATAAGCTCACATTATCAAGCTTTAATTTATGAATAATCAATATTGTAGATATAGAATTTTGAATCTGATCAACATCACAAAAACCCTTGTTTAACAACCAAACTTCAATCATACAACATCTTCTAGATATAGATAGAACCACCTGTTCAGAACCTCTAATTACTAACAAGGTTTTATGTCTGAATCATGTTCTTGCATTTTACAAAGTTTTTGGAAAAATAGAGATAACCGCTCAAAGTTTTTGCATAGATGATGAAGTTTAGCATGGTGAAGTTTTTGTATGAGAATGTTTTCACAAATATCTGTTGCTCGTGTAAGGTTTTCACATGACAATGTTTTCGCAAATGATGGTTACTACTGTGAAGTATTTGTAAATGTATTTATATTAATGAAAACTTCAACCACATAGACATTTTGAGTTTGAATCACTGCTACTGTCTCATATCTTTATTTCCACCATCTAAACACAATATACTAAGTATATTTGCATGTACATTAGTTCAACATGTAACAAAGCCGATTCTAGGTGTGTTCATCCTTAGTTTTACGTTCTTCTCCTTTAAAACCGATCCAAAAACAATCATAACCTTTTAGTATTTTAATCTCTTCATGTTTAGCGTCTTAATACAGATGACCACGAAATGAAAATCCATGAATCAAGAGCAACACCTTGCTTTAATACTAATTGTAAAGTCCTCATATTGATCATATTCTAATAATATTGCACTTGATAATTAATTAAGATGGATGTGTGTGTTTGATATCAAAAAACTGTAAACAAACTCAATCGGATCTTTTTCTAATTAAATGATTATAATACCAAGGAGTATAGGTTGTTTAAGCGCAATCCACCATAGGTGAGCTGCCCTCGGGCAGCCTATCACACAACCCTTCGCTTTCTTTCCCTCAGAGCACCTTTACAAATAAAACAAAAATAATGAAATATAATGAAAAAAACTATTTATACATTATGGACTTCAGAGAAAACAACCAAAAGTTTCTGTATGAACTTAAAGTTTTAGCATGCTTTGAAGCTTATGTTGTTTAAGATGTTTTTGGTATCTTAGATTTTTTAATTCTTAGTTTATATTATAATCCATACAAGCTAGGACCTTACACTAAAAATACATCATCTAATTATCTATTCTTTTTATTTTCAACCTTATTCAAAGAAGACTTTATAGTGGGATCACGATAAGCATTACTTAGACTTTAAAACCCATCTGGATCAACGTCAACAATCTCATCATCTTCAATTTCATTATAAGGCCTTGATCTTAAAAGACCTAATGTTGGCCAATCAAAATCTCATATAGTTTACATTACACACTTTATTAAAACATACAATGAGAAGCTTAAACATTATTTCATCACAAACTTGTTTATGAGTAACATTGTCTTTGTAAAGAAACATCATACTTTCCATTTAAAGAAAAATATTCGCCATTCATAGAAAAGGGTGCCGATCTTCAAATATCAAGTAGCTTGAAATTCCATGACATCCTTGTATGCTCAATAACTCACTTAACAACTAATATCCATACAAAACCATAGTTGTTGCGTAAGTTCTAGTTTTATTTATTAAAATAAGCTTTATCCTTCATCAATGAAACATAATAACCATACACTCATATCATATAACTTTCATGACTTTGTTATTATATTTATTTCATTCATTATTTTTCTTATCTTTCCACTTATCATATCAATAGGTTTGCATAAAACAAGACCCCATACATTGGCTGACAACAATGTCTAACTAGTATCATATGCAAACATTTATGGCTAGTTAAGCTCATGACAACTGACCTATAGGTGTAAGGCAAATCTCAATTTGCCAACACAAGTGTAAGATACATTTTGTCCCATTTAACTTATAGTGCATATAGGCCTATTCCAGTTAGCCAACACAAAGTGTGAGGTGCTTGAAAGACTTTTGGCATATGGCCCACTACTTTTCACTATATATTTTTCACTTTCAAAAGTGTGTATTTTAGTTCCACTTCATACATGGTAACATACTTCTTTATTTCATATTTTTTCATGCATTTCATGAATACCAAGTTTGTAATATCATACCGTGATGCATAACATACTTACATAATATTCATGTCACATTAAGAGCTATCATATTAGAAGAACATGTAACAAAACATTAGATAGTGGAACACAACTCTTGATCAGATGTAAACTCTCAATTAACTATTGATCAACTTTAGGCCTAGGGTGAAGTTAGTGACATTGTACTAATTTTCTTTAGATATGAATAAAGAAGCTAGATGTAAGTCTCTTAACTTAGCTATGAGTGAACATGTTTATATTCAAGTGAACTAACTTCACTTAAATACACATAAGGGTCATAACATGCAGGTGAGTAAATAGATATGAGTGACTATCTGTGAAATCTAACTATTGGATATGGGTAAATGATACAAATACAAGTGAACAAATAAGATGCTATTGAACTATCCATTCTGAAATATGCCTAAGTTTTACCAAATGTGGGTGAGGTAGTCCAAGTTACAAATGACTTAGGCTGCTTAGATGTTTAGTATAGGTTGTTTAGGTGATAATTTGAAGTACGAGTGGTTTAATTGATATTTGTCTATGTATACAAGTTTGGGAAATAGTATCTAAATACAGGTGAATAATCTTCCTGAATTAGACTTTCATCATATACAAGTAACCATTTCGAGGTTCAGGTGAGTAATCTATCATTTGGGTGGACTATCTGTATATGTCATATCCATTCTATAATAATATAGTCTTGATGTCTTTTAACATATATGTGCCCTACATAACTAGGGTATAAGGCAAAACCTTTTGCAGGACCGGTGAAGGTTATGCACTTACAATACAACAACATAACGAGGAGAGTTACTTAACTAATCAAACAGTGAAACTGGTTAACTTCTAGAAATGACACTAAGAACATAAGTAATATGAGACAAAACAAGATAGCAAAATATCCAAGGAGATGGTTTTCAAATTGTAGTATATTGCTTTCTCAGTTTTATTACAAATGTTACAAAGCATATTTAGAAAGTTACAAGTACTTGAGATACATATACTACATCCTACAGCCAGCCATACTTTGAAGGCCAGCTAGATACAATTGACTAGACACAAACAAAATCAACTATAGAGTCAAAAGGCAGATTGCCTTTTGAGTAGTGACTATGACATGCCATAGCTCACATCTTAATATATTACAAAAAGGATAAAGTATATGAAGTAGAAAGTTACAGACTCAAGACCTCAATGTACAGTTACTAAAAGCATTGACCTTTTCACCAACCTAAGTTGGTGACTTTATAGTCTTGCAGCGGAAAGGGGTCCAGCTTTATGTAAAGAACATCAGATAAAGCATGTATACTAAAAGTCTTCGGAAGAAATTTGACTTCTAGTGTTGGCTTCAGAAGACTTTGTCTCTGAAGCTTCAGAATACTTCATCTTGACTTTGGAAGATATTGGTCTTGCTTCAGAAGATTTCACACTTAGAATATTTTTGTTGCTTTTGTAAAACTGCCAAAGCATTCTTCTTCAGTACACTTGTGCATGCATGTAGGAGACTTTGAGCGTTTGAGTTGCATCAGCCTTTACAATTATCCTTACAAACTCCCCTAGGCTGATGCTATCAAAACGCTTTGAAGACTTTAGATAGTAACAGTCCTCATTATGATGATGACCATCCCCTTATTCATGAGATGATCAAGATCACTCAGACTCTCAAAGTGTCTTCTCATGTCAAATAGATCATGCAGAAGCATTGAACATGTCTTGCCATGTGTAGACATCATCAATGCCTTGATCTCTAATGACATGCCACCTTTCTGTGATTGGGGTATGTCCAGGACAGGATAGGTCTTCCTAATACTAGAGGAGCTGTTTGAATATTAGATGATGGAGCATCCTCTGGCTGCACATCCTCAGGATGTTTTGACTTATCTTGAGGTTCTAAAAAGGATGTTTCTTTCTTCTTCTTTGGCTTTGGCTTTGAAGCCATCCACTTCTTTCTTTTTGTTCCTTTTAACTGAGAAGACTGGCTTACAACACCTGATTGATCTTCTTTTTCTTTCTTAGTTGGGTCTTCCTCTCTCATAGGTTCAGAAGGAGATGGAGTCTGACCCTGCTATGGATCAAAAGATGAAGCATGCTGAGTCTCAGTAGGAGGTTCAGGTTGTGTTGTCTCAGGTTGTTTAACCTTAACCTCCACTTCAGGTGGAGCTTGACTTGGAGGGAGTGTAAGTCTATCTACTCTCCACTTTTGATCTTCTGCTTGATTGCCCTAATATTCTCACCCATAGTGGACAGAGACATAGGGCCAAGTCTCCTTCCAGAGAATCCATTCAGCTTCAAGAAGTTCATCATCCTCTGCCTGTCTGTAGATTTATTCATACTCTTCTAGATGATGGCTCTTGACTTTGTAGCCTCTTCCTTTAGTTTCCTTTTAGTTATCTTTCTTTCCTTGACTATCTCAAGTTCAAGTTGTTTGAGGTACTCAAACTCAATATAGTCATACGATAAGGGAAAAAGTGCATCTGACTGATAGAGGCATGTGGCACTCAGGTAGTTAATCATTTTGATCCTATCTTCTTCTTTGTCTACCTGAGGTTCTTGTTGAACCACATCCTCTTGTGCGGGAGATTCTTGAACTAGAGAGAGAGTAGGCACATTCTTGTATAAACTTTTCTTTCTTCTTTCTTCTTTCTTCTTTGATTTGAACCAGTAGCTCTACATCTACAACCTCTTTTCTCTCCTTTGACACTTTAGTTTCAACCAGTACATTCAATTCCTCTAAGGGGAGAGAAATGATATTATCAATGTCATAGTTCCTGGTCTGTAAGTAATTGATCCTGATTGCCCTCAACTCATCATCTTAAGTGTTTGGCCTGGGGGCAGTCCTATAGTAGTTTCCATGAGTCTTGCAGATCAAGTAGAGGAACTTTCTCCCCTCAACTTCCTCTTCCTCTCTCTCTCTCTCTCCTCCTCATCAATCTCCTCAAAAGTCATCTTTCTTTTCCCTTTATCACTCATAGACCTTTGTGACTCAGGGTGGAAAGATTTGGCCTTTATTGCTTAGTGTAGCTTCTAAGCTCTGGTCAGAGAGAGGTTGAGATGCACCTTCACCAGCAGTTGTCACAAAAAGGGTATGAATCTCTGCAGTAGTTGATGATGATGAGACAGGGATCTCAGTTTCTACCACTAGGCTTCCAGTCAGGTTTCCCTATGAAACTAATCTTAGGGTCTGCCTCAACATCCAGTTGATCGATGACATTGCCTGATTGCCTTAATCTCCTTCTGAAGCTGAACTTTACAGTAATCCTATCTTGGATTCTTTGAGCCAGCCTATCATCTTGTCTTGATTGGCTTTGGTTGATAAGTGACGTTGACTAGATCTAGACTTTTATAGAAGTTCAAGGTCTGAAAATTGAAGACCTCTTGTTGTCATTGAACTCTAAGAAAGATAGGGCTCTTTTGCTTTCATCATACCTCCACCTAATGATGTGATTTGAAGTTGATGGAGATGACATAGCCCTTGGTATTCCTTCCTCAAACAGACTTTGTATGTAGGAGTCTATTGAGTCCACATCAATGTGAACTTAAGGAAGTTGTTGAGTATGCATAATTGCAGTGAGGATGGTGAGTCCTTAGTGTCCATACTCTCTGAAGAACTCCCAGGTTCTGTGATTGTAATGACTGTCTCTCCTTTTTGGTAGCATCACCCACTTGCATGGATGAGCCAGGAGTTAGGTCAATCACATCCACAGGTTTTGTGTTCCTGGTTGAGCTCTTCTTAAAGGTCTCCTAGCTAGTTTGTCCTTAAGATATGAAATCTCAAGTTACTGGTCATTGACCCTGTTTTGCAAGGTAGTCACTTGAGATTCAAGATGACTAACCCTGGAGACTAAATAGGTGCAGTTTATGATAGTTTTTGCACCTTTAGTCTCAAATTCCCCTCATCTTCATTAGAAGAATCATTAGGGGATAAGATGATTGGAGTAGAGTCCTCTCTCTCATCACCAGCTTTAGGTTCTTGGCTACTGGATTTCCTCTGCTCACTAGCAGCGTCAGTTGAGGTGTCAATGGGCTGAGTTGCCATGCTTGAGGTCTTAATGATGGAATCACTGCAAAAGTGAGAGCCTCTTCTATATGGACATCCTAAACAGGTTCAAAAGTGTCCACCTCAATAGTTGGTGACTAATGTAGGCTAGATGTTGGATACTTAGTAGCCACTTATCCCTCTGTTGAGTACAGGAAAAGAAGAGATAATCATGGTACTCACTAAAACCTAAATCTTCATCAGTATAAAGTCAAGGTTGGGAAATGGTTGTTTTGATGGTTTTGCAAGAGCATGAAACGTAGTTTAACCATTTAAACTTTTCATAAAACGCAGCGGATATATATATATATATATAACTTTTAAACACTTTTAAAACTAAAAATACATGTTCTTAGATGTCCATATAAGTGTAAGAAGCAAACCCATTAACCAAAGGATCATTATGTGAATAATCAAGCTAAGAACATGAAGAAACGTACATAAAATCACAGCTACATAGAGCTGTGAATACATCTACCTTTCTGCTGAAAAATCGACAAAGAAAAAGGGGTTGAGAATGCTTGTGAATCCGGCCAAGAGTCCAAAGAAGGCCTCCTCAAGCTTGTATACCCCAAGCTTGTGTTCAAACACTCTTCTTGTTAGGGAGACACCACAAATCAGCTCTCAAAGACCTCCTTTTACTGCCTAATTTCCGAAAATTGAGAGAGAAAGGAGAGAGAGAGAGAGAGAGTTGGATGCAAAAAAAAACTGAATAATGGTTGTGTGTGTGACTAGTTAAGCCCTTTGTGTTTTCAAGAACACAAAGGTCCAATGGCAATGCAAGAGGGGGGCGGCCAACCTCTTTCAAAATGAGAGTTCCCTCTCAATTTTATAACACAATAAAATGTTAACTAGCCACTTAACTAGATATATTATGTATACAACTAACCCATTTAATTGTATAATATATATATACTACCATTATTAATTTGTAATGTTATTCAACTAATTTAATAGCATTACAAATAATATTATTGAACAAAATATCCTAATAAATTGTCCATCTCATTTGCAACTTGTTTAGAAAACCCATTTTCTAAATTGGTGTAATATTCAATTATATCATGTAATTGAATATTAATAGGTGTTTGTTAAGCTTGTTGTTGGGTATAACCCGACTTGGATCATAACGTACTAACCACATCAATATTCTAAGTGTCTTGGGCACACACAGAATCTTACAATCTCCCACTTGCCCAAGATTCATAGAAGATTGATGCAAGCAGTAAATACCGCCTAACAACGGTTTACTACCCTTAATACGTATGACTTATAGCCATTCAATAACATCATCCCCTTTTCAAGTACCTTACTTGAAATGATTTAGGTGAATCAATCATCTATCCTTTTGTTACAGATGTCATGTTAAATCCAAGAACATAGAATGATCATCTCTTGTTGATTTAACTTATCAGGCCTTAGACATCTAACTCTCAACGAATAAGAGGAACAAATTCCATCTTGACTACATATGTTTCTCACAAACACCTCGTGTCATATCTGAACACACTCTGTGTACTGTCCACTATTTCAGGATAGTGAAGAATTAGCTCAAGGTATGACACTTAGTGAATATCAAAACCCAATATGTATCTCAGGTCGGAGGATACAAAATGATATTCGCCTTTACTCAAATATACTTATGATCAATCAATAAGATTCCATGTAGTAAAATTTGAGATGCGGGTTAGTCCAATATTGTGTCCCACAAATATCTATGAACCTTGGTAGCAACTCATTGCTCTATATTCATCCTTATGAATATCAACCAATCCAAGTTCATAATAATCTTACTATCATGCTTGTTCCCACAAGTATGGACGACTACGGACATTTAGAGTAAACAGTTTACTCATGGATTAAACATGCTAATTGGAACATTAATTGAAACATTATACCAAATAATATTATTCAAATAATAAAGAGTTCCATATATCCAAATACAAAATTTTGCAGATCAAATCCAATCACTAGAATATCTAAGTCCCATGGCACAAGTATGACCTTCATGCTTTGCCTTTTCAAGGAGCTTGTGAGAGGATCCGCAATGTTTTGATCCGTGTGAACTTTGCGAATACATATCTTTCCCTTTTCAACTTCATCTCGTATGTAGTTGAATCTCCGCTCAATATGCCTAGTCTTTTGATGAGCACGGGGTCCTTGATTTGAGCAATCGCACCCTCGTTATCACAAAAGATCTCTAGGGGGTCCTGAATGGAAGGGACAACCCCTAGATCGGAAATGAATTTCTTAACCATGCAGCTTCTTGAGCTGCCAATGAGGCGGCGACGTATTCTGATTCTGTAGTTGATAGAGCCACCACATCCTGTTGGAGCTCTTCCAAGAGACAGCTCCTCCATTCAGAATGAAAATGTATCCCGATTGTGACGTGAATCGTCACGATCGGTTTGGAAACTCGCATCCGTGTAACCTTTTACTACGAGTTCCTCGTCACCAGATCCATAGATCAGGAACATATCTCTTGTCCTCCTTAGGTACTTAAGTATGTTCTTAACAGCCATCCAATGACTGTTTCCAGGATTTTGCTGGTAACGGCTTGTCATGCTTAAGGCGCATGACACGTCCGGTCGAGTGCATATCATTGCATACATGATGGATCCAATAGCAGATGCGTATGGGATTGCCTTCATTTTATCTTGCTCATCCTTTGAGCTGGACATTGAGTCGTACTTATATCGTTCCTCTTTGAATAGGTACGGTACCTTTCTTAGAGTTCTCCATCTTGAACCTTTTCAAGATCTTATCAATATGCACTTTGATTCAAACCAATCAACCGCTTTGATCTATCCCTATAGATCTTTATTCCCAGAATATAGGCGGCTTCACCAAGATCCTTAATGGAAAAACAACTTCCAAGCCAGGTTTTTACACCTTCCAAAGTTGGAATGTCATTTCCAAATAGTAGTATGTCATCAACATACAATACTAGGAAAGTTATTGAGCTCCCACTAGCCTTCTTATACACACAAGCTTCATCAGCGTTTTTGATGAAGCCAAATTTCTTGACCTCCTCATCAAAACGGTGATTCCAGCTTCTCGATGCTTGTTTCAATCCATAGATTGATTTCTTTAACTTGCATACTTTATTAGGATGTTTGGATCGACAAAACCTTCAGGCTGAACCATATAGACATCTTCCTCAAGATATCCATTTAGGAAAGCGGTTTTGACATCCATTTGCCAAATCTCATAATCATAATGAGCAGCTATGGCAAACAATATCCTTATAGACTTTAGCATCGCAACAGGTGAGAAGGTTTCATCATAATCAACCCTTGAGTTTGAGTGAAACCTTTTGCTACAAGTCTAGCTTTATAAGTATCCAAGTTTCCATGCATATCGTTTTCTTCTAAAAACCCACTTACTTCCAACTATTTTGGAGTTAAGAGGTGGTACAACCAAGTCCCATACTTGATTGTCATACATGGATTGCATCTCAACGTTCATGGCTTCAAGCCATTTGTCACAATCCGTATTGGACACTGCATCATGGTATGTGGTTGGTTCATCAGAATCTACCACATAGCATCCATCCATGAAAAATCCGTATCTTTCAGGTGGATTACTAATTCTACCACTTCTGCGAACGTCTTGTGTGTATTGATCAACCCTTGATCATCCTCAACATCCTCATGTTGAGTGCTACTTTCAACCAAACGTATATCGGGTTGTGGTTCTTGATCCTCTTCAAGATCCACTGTTCTACTGCCAGCTCCTTCCATAAGGAACTTTGCTTCTAAGAACTCACCCTTTCTGGCAACAAACACCTTTTGTTCCAGTGGATCATAGAAATAATATCCCATAGAATCTCTAGGATATCCAATAAAGATACACTTGGTGGATCGGACTTCCAATTTGTTTGGGTGGGAGTTTTAACATAAGCCTCACAACCCCAAACCCTTAAGTATGATAGGGATGGAACCCTTCCATGCCATATCTCAAAAGGTGTCCTTTCACCTTTTTGGTTGGGGCCATATTTAGAATACGGGCCGCGGAGAGCAAAGCGAAACCCCAAAATGATAGAGGTAATGTGCTTCTAGCCATCATAGATCGGACCATATCCAATAAGGTTCGATTCCTCCTCTCAGACACACCATTATGTTGTGGTGTTCCAGGTGGAGTGAGTTGTGAGACAATCCCACAAGTCCTAAGATGATCTTGAAAGGCATCACTTAGGTATTCACCTCCTCTATCGGTACGAAGAATTTTAATGGACTTGTTGAGTTGATTTTCTACTTCATTTTTGAAGATTTTGAACATTTCAAAAGCTTCGTCTTTGTGTCTTAACAAGTACACATACCCATAGCGACTATAATCGTCGGTAAAGGTAATGAAGTATCTTTCACCATTCCTAGTCATTGGCTTAAAAGGACCACATACATCCGAATGTATGATTCCTAATAAATCTTTTGCCCTTTTGGTAGTTCCACTAAAGGGTGCCTTAGTCATCTTTCCTTGTAAACAAGACTCACAAACATCAAATGAATCACATTCATTTGTTTTTAAAAGACCATTCTTTTGAAGTGTTGTAAACGTTTCTTGTTTATATGACCAAGACGACACAATGCCAAAGATAGGTATCACTTAAGTCCAACTTGAGTTTTTTGGTGTTAGTTTGGTACAATGAACTATTTAAAGTATTTTCATGAACCAATTCATAAATACCATTAATTGGAATAGCTTTAAAATAGAACATATCATTTAAAGAAACATGAATATCATTTTCAATAAAAGATAATACATAATCATAATGTCTTAATTGGGATACAGAAATAATGTTCCTAGTCAAACTAGGAGCATACAAAACATTCTTCAAAATAACTTCCAAACCACTTGGAAGTTTTAGGATGTAGTCCCCACGAGCTTCAACTGAGACTTTAGTTCCATTTCCCATGAAGAGGCTAACATCCCCTTGTTTGAAGTCCCTACTTCTTGTGAACCCCTGCAACAAATTGCAAATGTGAGTTCCACATCCGGTATCCAATACCCATGTGTTTGAAGATGTAACATTAAGATCAATATGAATCATGTATATTGTACCTGAGGTCTGCCCGGCATCCCTTTTGGCTTTCAACTCTTGGAGATGGACAGGACAATTCCTTGCCCAATGTCCAATCTCCCCACACTTGAAGCATGGGTCATTTGTAGCAACCTTTTGCTTCTTCTCTTGTGGTTTGGGTGGCACCCTTGCCACCCCTTTCCCTTTTCCCCAAGCGGGTCCCTTACCTTGGCAACCTTGCCTTGGGTGCGGACGACGAGGCCTTTTGTGTTCCCACCTTCATTGATGGTGAGAACGGGTAAAACCCTTTTACCCATGGCCGCCTCGGCCGTTTTGAGCATTGAGTGAAGCTCACCAATGCTTTTGTCCCAAGCATTCATGTTGTAGTTCAACACGAATGTCTCGAACCTCTTGGTAAGGCCATTGAGGATTAAATCCGTGGCCAATTCCTTCGAGACGGGACAATTAAGCCTCTCGAGGCGATCAATGTGACTTTTCATCTTAAGTACATAAGATGAAACAGATTGGTTGTCGTCCATACGACATGCATGGAGTGCTCGAACCGTTTCGAAGCGCTCAACCCTGCTTGCTGTTGGAACGTTTCCTTCAGCTGGGTTATCATGTCATAAGCCCCGTGGTGTTCATACTCCTTTTGGAGATCCGGAGTCATGCTTGCGAGCATGAGACAAGACACTTGGACGGAGTCCTCAGTGTACTTTAGCCAATCATTGAAGGCCTCCTCATCATCCTCGCTAGGTTGATCGGGGATAGGGTCGTCTAAAACGTACGATCTTCTCTCTTGCTTGAGAACGATTCTCAAGTTTCGATACCAATCGATGAAGTTGTTGTGATTTAGACGTTCCTTTTGGAGGATCGCTCGTAAAGATTGGTTGGACGCGGATGAGTTATCGGAATTATCATTATTAGAGGCCATCTACAAAATTTAACAAAGTTTTATTTAGTATTTTCGATATTGTCAATTTTAATAATTAATGCCTATTAAGGTCAATTATATATTAAAATCTAGAACCCAACATTACATTTAATTGTGGTTAGGTGACCTTTATCCCACGATTTAAATTAATAAGGTGGTCAACGATTGACGGTTGCAACCATTTGCAACTTCTAGAGGTATGGGATCGACTCTTGAACATCATATGTAAAGTCGGCATGTAAATCCCATCAACACCATTTGGAAACCACATTGTAGGTGATCCATTTAACATGGTTTGCAAATCAAGACATCCTACTTACACCCACGTGTGAGCTTGCCAAAACAAATGGTTAGGTGACCTTTATCCCATAAGTAATGCATTCTCACCTCAAATCACAAGTTCCCTCAAAATGGTTAGGTGACCTTTATCCCACTAAGAGTTCCCAAGTGACTCAAGTGTTGTGTAAAAGGACGGTGTTGATCTCGTTTTGGAATATTTAGAGGTTACAAATAGTAGTTTAGAAAACTCTATGTACTTGTATTTGCATGCTTTCAAATACAAGGTACCCTATGGTCCTTGATTAAAACCAATTTTAATCATTAAAATCATTAAACCATTTAATAACTTTTATTGGCCTTTAAGAACCATCAATTTTCAGATTGTTATGTTTATTAATTAGTTTGTTATGCATGTCAAAACATCAACCAAACAATCAAACAATAAACAATCAACCAAGCATAAAACATAAAAACCATATATGCATAACCATAGCTACTATTGTGACCACACTTGTTTGCCATCACAAGTGTGGTCATTTGGTCTTTCCTAAGGGTTGAATGTAACACAAAATTAAGGTTTATAGACCCCACTTGAACTTGCATCCATATGCTCCAAGTCTTTCTCTTTGTGTCTTCCTCTGTGCTTCCTTCTAGTGCATCTCCATATACAAAATTTATATCCTAATACAAATTTTCTAATAAAGGAATTGCACTTAATCTATCTATTACATTTCAAATGAATGAATAAATAAATTACATCTCAAAGAAAAACACAAAAGAATAATATTACAACCCAAATGTAAAACAACCAAAATCAACCATCCATTCCAAACCAAATCAACATAGGGTCATGGCTAGGTTATGCACATAATCAACATCCAACATATCATTAAAATAAAATGATGAATCCCCACAAAACCCATGAATTTTCAGCCAACATAAACTGAAAATTTTGGGTTTAGATGTTGTCCAAACAACACAACAAAACAACATATGTATATATCTTTCAAGATTTAACTATAAGCATGTATAATATGACCTTGAAAGATGGGATTCAACAAAACAGAAAAAACAGCCCCAAACCGGTTTATCCATCCTTTAAAACCAATTTTAAAGAACAAAACTAGCAAGACATCCACATAACCGGCTCTAGATACCATTGATGGTTTGCAAGAGCATGAAACGTAGTTTAACCATTTAAACTTTTCATAAAACGCAGCGGATATATATATATAACTTTTAAACACTTTTAAAGCTAAAAAACATGTTCTTAGATGTCCATATAAGTGTAAGAAGCAAACCCATTAACCAAAGGATCATTTATGTGAATAATCAAGCTAAGAACATGAAGAAACGTACATAAAATCACAGCTACATAGAGCTGTGAATACATCTACCTTTCTGCAGAAAAATCGACCAAAGAAAAAGGGGTTGAGAATGCTTGTGAATCGGCCAAGAGTCCAAAGAAGGCCTCCTCAAGCTTGTATACCCCAAGCTTGTGTTCAAACACTCTTCTTGTTAGGGAGAACACCACAAATCAGCTCTCAAAGACCTCCCTTTTACTGCCTAATTTCCGAAAAATTGAGAGAGAGAAGAGAGAGAGAGAGAGATAGTTGGATGCAAAAAAAAACTGAATAATGGTTGTGTGTGTGACTAGTTAAGCCCTTTGTGTTTTCAAGAACACAAAGGTCCAATGGCAATGCAAGAGGGGGGCGGCCAACCTCTTTCAAAATGAGAGTTCCCTCTCAATTTTATAACACAATAAAATGTTAACTAGCCACTTAACTAGATATATTATGTATACAACTAACCCATTTAATTGTATAATATATATATACTACCATTATTAATTTGTAATGTTATTCAACTAATTTAAATAGCATTACAAATAATATTATTGAACAAAATATCCTAATAAATTGTCCATCTCATTTGCAACTTGTTTAGAAAACCCATTTTCTAAATTGGTGTTAATATTCAATTATATCATGTAATTGAATATTAATAGGTGTTTGTTAAGCTTGTTGTTGGGTATAACCCGACTTGGATCATAACGTACTAACCACATCAATATTCTAAGTGTCTTGGGCACACACAGAATCTTACAGGTTTAATTCCAAAGGCTGGGGATGGTAGTTGTCCCCTGAAGGTTGTTCAATGAGGGAGACTCAAAGTGAATGATTAAGGCATTTGGGCTTGTGAGATATCAGGATCATGAGGAACCACAACACTGATATGAAGTAATGGGAGTGGTATGCTCCTAGGAGAGTGGGAGCTCCATTGTCCAATCTCCTGTGTGGGTGAGTATATAGGGACCTGCATAGACTGAATAGTTTGTGTAGGGTTTGTTTGTGTTTCTTGGTAGGTGAGGTTGATTGGGGCTGTGAGGTGGTTGGGATGTCAGGTGTGGGTTCAACACTAGCTAGTGCTGCTAGGTTTCACCTTGAGCAATGAGCTCTAACATTTTTAGGACAAGGGCTGTTTCAACCCTAGAGAAGCCAACAGTGGGCTTTCTCAAGATTTTAAAGATGTCAAGCTTCATCTGTCCCAGTTTAAGATATTTCATGGTCCCTTAACTATGAGCCTAGTTCATAGTTAAGAATGTGTTGAACATATTAGGGAACATGTAGTATTCTAAGGAGTCCAAGTTTGCAAGTAAACGGTATAAACAAACTGAGAGTACCTAAACTTGACTCCTGAACCATCCCATGAACAATGAAGAAGAGATCTTCAGGATTCTGGTCCCATCCTTTATGCTTGTTTGACAAACTGTGGATAACCACATGGAGCAGGAATTTCCATTGGGATGAGATCTTCCCTTTCCTAAAGGTCTTGACAGAGAAATCTCCTCTCATAGCCAATCTGCTCAAAGGAGTGGTTGACAGCTTCTTTGGGAAAGAACATCTCACCTTCTTCATCATCCAGCTGAAGATAAGTGTTGATGATAGCCGGAGTGATGAAGATTGTTCTCCCCTGCACTGTGGCAGACAGTGCCTTCTCCCCATCCATAACGACCTTTTGGTAGGTCTTCCAAAATTCTAGTAAATGATCCTCATATAGTGTAGGATCAATGGTAAGGGAGGTGAAGTAGTTGGATTGAGTTAAGAAACGACAAACCTCTAAGAAATGTGGATCTTTCTCAGAGTGTAACAGAGCAACTTGGTTGTGTTGCCTGTGTAACTACATGGAGAAATTTGGTTCATATATGCGATTAAGGTTGGCCATTTTGAGAAAGCTTAACGATGAAGAAAGATGAACGAAAGTAATTTCAAAGAGAAATTTGGGGTTTAGGTTTGAAGGAAAGCGGAAGATGATAGAAAAAGGGGGAACTGTTGGGTTTATATGTGAAAAGGATTAAGACAAAGTTAATGAAAGAAGATAAACTTTCAAATCCAGATGTTGATCCCACCTCTTAAAAAGTAGTTTACTTTTGCTCAAAAAGTAGTTTTCTTAGAATTCATAAAGCTTCCGAAGGTAAGTTATCTTCAGAAGTTTTAATGAAAAAGCTTCCGAAACTAAAATGACTTCCGAAGATTTTCCTAAGAGTTGTGAAAATTTTGCTTCGGAAGAGAATTAAAACTTGAATGCTTTGTTCAAAGGAGCAAAGCTTTCGAGAGTTAATTTGCTTCGAAGAAGAAAATGGTCCTGAAAACATATAAGTGCTTAAGACAAGTGTTAAGCTTCAGAAGATATTTAAGAAATTCCTTTCGAAGGTAAATTACTTAGACAGTTATTTGTTTTGAAGGCGTGAATTTCTTCCAAAAATAAAAACCTATCTTTCGAAGGTCCTTGAATTTCTAGGGAAAGTCTTCAAAAGGTTTTCATCCAAAGGAAACAAGAGTTTATGAAAGTGATGAACTAGACAACTTAGGACACACAGATTTTAAGAAATAATAATAAGAATTAGATTTAAGAAAAACCTACTCAAAGTGTATCATCCCAATAGCTGATATAAGATATTTAAAAATTGTTCATCAAAAGCCTTTGTTAACAGATCAGCATATTGTTCATTTGTGTGGACATTGACTAGTTAATTAATCTTTTTCAAAATTATCTCTAATTAAATGATACTTGATGTTGATGTGTTTATTCCTTGAGTGTGCACAGGATTCTCGATGATAGAGATAGCACTGTTGTTGTCTATGTGAATGGGAGTCTCTTGAAGTTTAATCCATAGTCAAGCATCTGATTCTGAATCCATAGCACTTGAGCACAGCAGCTTGCAGCAACAATGTATTCAGCTTCAGCAGTTGATGTAGAGACACAAGATTGTTTCTTGCATTGTCATGAGACAATCCTTTCACCAAGAAACTGACATCCCCCAGATGTGGAATTGAAGTATGTTGCAACCACCATAATCACTATCTGTATAAGCATATAGATGGAAGTCAGAATTCTTAGGATACCAAAGAGCAAGTGTTGAAGCACCTTTGAGGTGTCTTAGAATCCTATTAACATTGATAAGGTCAGACATCTTAGGGTTGGCTTGATATCTTGCAAATACATGTAGCAAACATGATATCAGGCATGCTAGCTGTAAGATACATAAGAGACCCAATCATAGCCCTGTAAAGGTGTTCATCCACACACCCCCCTTCAAGATCAGGTCCAAGGGAGTGCTTTCTTGCTGTGGGTGTCTTAGCAGTCTTACAATCAGTCATTTTGAATATCTTAAGTATGTCGTGAAGATACTTTGACTGACTAATGAAGATGCCATCTTCAACTTGCTTCACTTGAATTCCTAGAAAGAAATTGAGTTCCCCCATGGCACTGATTTCATATATGTTCTTCATTAGCTTCACAAAGTCTTTGTAGAGCCTTGGATTAGTTGAACCAAAGATGATGTCATCTACATATACTTGAACTAGCATTAAGTCATTTCCTATCCTTTGATTAAGAGAGTTCCATCTATAGTACCCCTTTTGTATCCATGTTTGCAGAGATACTGAGATTAAGTCTCATACCACTTCTTGGGTGCCTGATGCGGCCCATAAAGAGCTTTGTCAAGCTTGCAGACATAATCAGGATGATTAGGGTCTACAAAACTAGGTGGTTGTTTGACATACACCTCTTTATCAATCACCCCATACAAAAAAGAACACTTGATATCAAGTTGATAGACCTTGAAGTTCTTGGATGCAGCAAATGCCAAGAATATCCTAACATCTTTGAGTATTGCTACAGGAGCAAAGACATCAGTGTAGTCAAAACCTTCTTCTTGTGTGTATCCTTGAACAACTAGTCTAGCTTTGTTTTTGATGAATATGCCTTTATCGTCCTTCTTGTTCCTAAACACCCATTTTGGTTCCAATAGTAGTCTTCCCATGAGGAAGAGGACAAAGGTTCCAAACTTTCTGCCTTTTAAATTGAAGCAGCTCCTATTGCTTAGCTTCAACCCAACTTCCATCCTTTAGAGTCTCATCAATTTTCTATGGCTCTATCTGGGATAAGAAACAAGAGTGAAGACAAACATTTGCTTCATGGATTTGTCCTCTTGTTCTTACCATTGTGTCAACATCTCCAATGATGTTTGTGGTGGGGTGTGACTTGTGGATCCTTAGCTGAGGGATCATAGCAAGTTACTCAGAGAGATCTAAATTACGAAATTTAGATCTGGCAAGGATGTTTCTCCAACCACATTAGCACACTTATCAAGAAAGAGTTGATCCAATGAGTGTGTGACATCATTGATGTTGTCATTTATGGAGTGGTTGTCAGCATCAAGAAATTCCCGATCACTATCACGACCTCTATCATTTTCTTCTGCATTTGAAGTGTCTTTATCTGGTTGTGGAGCCTCTGAGCTAGAATTTGAAGGCATTCCAGGTGAATCACTTGAATTTGTCATTGTGGTGCTGATAGAAACTTCATTTCCAAAGGAAGTTACAACTGGAGCTGAAGATGTGTTACTTGACGGTCTTCTTAGCTCAAATCTTGGGACAAGATCAACTGTAGGTAAGGTTTCTGCAGACCCTGAAACCATCTCATGGGATTTGTTAAATAGTTGGTAACTAAATCAAGATCAAACAGCCAATCAGGACCAGAACCAGCCACACAGGGTGTGTGTTCATTGAAAGTCACATTGGCTGACTCCTTAACAATTCTTGTTCTGAGATTGTATACTCTATAAGCCTTAGCTTGGAAAGAGTATCCAATAAAGTTTGTATCATCTAATTTCTCAACAAATTTGGCTATTTGTCTTTGGTAATCAAGATGGTGCAAGGACATCCAAATGACCTGAGAAAACCAATGAAAGGTTTCCTCTTTTTTCAAAGTTCATAAGGAGTCTTGATATGAGTCTTAACCACTAAACCTTTATTCTACATATAGCAAGCAGTGTTGACTGCCTCTACCAGAAGGTGATGGGCAGCTTAGAGTCACACAACATGGTTCTTGAAGCTTCAATCAGTGTCATGTTTCTCCTTTCAGCAACACCATTTTGCTGAGGAGTCCTAGGAGCATTGTATTGTCTTGTAATACCCTTTTCATCACAAAATGTATCAAGGATTTGGTTCTTGAATTTAGTTCCTTGATCACATCTTATGGTTTTGACCTTGTGATCAGATTGATTCTCAATCTTTAGGATGAAATTCTTCAAAATCTCAGGGGTCTCATCCTTAGTTCTAAAGAAGAAAACCCAAGTAAATCTTGTAAAGTTAACTGTGATCACTAAACAATAAAAGGTCCTTCCTAGACTCACTACACTGGTGGTGCAAAAGAGATCCATATGTAACAAATGTAGGGGCATAGTGATGGAGTTTCTTTCCTTAGGCTTATGAGATACCTTATGTTGCTTCCTTTTCAGGCATGCAACACAATGATCATCACTTGTAAACTCTTGTTTTGGCATTCCAGTTACCAAATCATTCTTAATCAGTTTATTCATGTTCTTAAAGTTTACATGGCATATTCATTTATGCTAGAGGAAAGATTCATCACTATTGGCATTAGACAGAAAGCATGAAACTTCTCCAAAGGGATATGTTTCTTTCAAGTCCATCTTGTACATGTTCCCTTTCCTGGGGGCTCTAAGCTAAATATGCTCTTGAGGAATGACCACCCTGGGCTTGAGAACAATGCACTCATGCTCAGTAAAGAGCATGTTATGACTCTGATCACAAAATTGGGATACACTCAAAAGATTGTACCCAAGCTCCTTAACAAAGTTTACGTTTTCAATGCCGAGCTTACCATTTATGACCTTGCCCATTCTAGAATGTAACCACCTGCATCTTGTCCAAAAGCAACTTTTCCTCCATCAATCCTTTCAAAGTTCTGGAGTAGTGACCTATTGCCTGTCATGTGCCTAGAACAGCCACTATTAATGATCTAGACATTCTTGTTTGTCTTGAGTTGTCCTTGCATAAAGAGAATGATTAGTTACATTTGAAAACCCAAGCCTTACTTGTCTTGGGCTTATTAAAAGAAGTAGAAGTTAATGCAATAGTACTTCGGAAGCTTTTGAGACTTTGGAATTTTTGGTGACTGGACCTTTGGAAAATTTTGCAAACACTGCAGCAGACTTCAGTGCTTCGGAAGTATTCCTTTCTTTCGAGACCAAATTTTCTTCCAAGGGAAATTTTCCATTTGCCTTCTTCTTCATTTTGGAGCCTCCGAAGGAAACAGATTTTCCTTCCGATGCTCGAATCTTTTTGGAACTCTTGGAAGTCTTTTTCTTGGTAATATGAAGAGTACCTCTTGGATTATATGGATAATCCTTAGCAAGATGAGAAGTGCTTTCACACATGACACATTCCATTTTCTTCTTCCCAAGAGCCTTCTACGGAGAACAAAACTAATTTTGATCACATCCCTTCTCCATCTTCATCTTTAAAGATGCTGAGATAGTCTTTTTGGGCTGAGAACTTTTTCTTGGAGTTGGATGGTCCAGGCTGTGTAGCAGTGGTACACAACAGATCAGCCTTCTTTATGATGCTGAGATGATTTGAACATGAACCAGAACTTTTGGCAGTAGAGTTTAGGTTGCTGTCTTCAGTCTTCACTACTTCAAACCATGCAAAGATAAAAAACTTGTTTATGCTTAGAGTCAAAAGTAGCCTTGATCTTTTGAGCCTTCCTAGCTTTCCTCTTGCTCTTTCTGATCAAGTTCTTTCTCATAGACTTGGTCATCACAGTCTTCTTCTTCTCCTCAGAAGAATAGCGGCCCTTCTTAGAATCCTTCTCTTCACTCTTCTCAGAGGAATTCTTCACTATCACTTCTTCATCCTCTTTACTCAAGGGGTCTATGAGAGGAATCTCATCTTCACAAGTTCCACACCTGGGTGATCTTACAGACAAGATTGTGTGTGGAGGATCTATATCATTAGATCCCAGTCCCCGCTTGTTTTAAAAGCACACTTTGTTATGTAGGGATGAGGATATCATATTCTTGAAGGTCTCTTCTTCAAGAACACACTTTTCTGCCCTGGGTTTGTTGATCACAAGATCAGCTTGGCATTCAGTTAGTTTAGTTATGAGATCCTTGATCTGATTCCTATAATTTGTATGCTCGTGTTTTAGAACTGAAATAGTTTTCTCTAAGTCCTCTATCTTAGTTTATAATCACTTTCAATCTTTCTAAATCAGCTTTTAAGATGTTTAAGAACTCAAGATCAGATCTTACTTCTAAGTTGTAGGACTTGTATCTGTTGACTTTAACAATGCATTTCAGGGTACAGAGATGTTCCAATACCTTGGCTTCATCATGATCTGCCATCAGTGCTTGGTTTGGAGAAGCGTATTCCACCTGAAAGCTCCAGTTAAAGCCTCCTTCTTCAACAGCAACTGCAGCTTGCTGCTTTGACTTCTCATTCTGGGTGGCTTTGTCAGTGTAGTTTGGTCTGGATTGTGCTTGGCCACCATTTTTTCTTGGTGTCTTACACTCCCTCGAAAAATGACCCATCAATTACAGTTGTAAAACTTAACTTTGCTTTTATCCAGTATAAACTTTCCACTGGCTACATTGTTGGGGAAGTTCCTTCCAGTCCGCTTGTAGAACTTCTTGGCTCTGTGAGTGAGAAGAGCCATCTGCTGGACTATTTCCATATATTCCAGATCATCTGGATGGATACAGTCTAGGTCTTCAAGAGTGAAAAGAGAGTTCCCACAGCTTTCATCAGAAGACACAAAAGCTTGAGAAGAGCTTGTCTCTTGGAATGGGCTTCCTTGAGTGTAGTTCTCCCTTGGTGTTTCTGGGAAGGTGATGAAAGGACCCTTTGGTGAATTGTCAGGGTAGCATAAGAGATGATGTTTGGGTTCTATGCTATCCCTTTCAATCACATGTAGGGCAAAACCCATTTGATTGTTGGAGTTGCCAGATGAACCTTGCATGTTCATCTCCATCTGGTAGCCATTGAGAATCCCATATAACTCTGTCAGAGTAAGAGTTTTGAGATTTTCAGTTCTCTTGATAACCACACAGTAGTGTGTACATTGCCTAGGAAGTGAGGACATGAACTTCCTTACAATGACTCTGTTTTCAAGAGCAACTCCTCCATCCACTAGGGTATCCACAATCTCAACATACCTGAAGTATTGTTGAGTCATGGTTTCACCTGCTTTATACATGAAATTTTCAAACTGCTGCTTTAGGATATCCTTCTTGTTCTCCTTGGCTTCATAGGAACCCTCATACATCAGTTTCAATGCATCCCACAGCTGCTTAGCTAGTTTGCATTTCTTGAAACCTCTGTACACAGATTTTGGAACATCAGTCTGAAGGGCTGTCGTGGCCTTCTGGTCAATCTCTACTCTCTTTCTATCTTCATCTGAGTAGTCAGTCATAGCCTTGGGGATCATACCACCACCAGTAGTAGAAGGGGTGCTTGGTATGTAAGGTCCATTTCAACAGACTCTCACATTCTTGAGTCTAAAGACCCGATGAAACCTTCCATTCTTTGGCACCGGGTGTTAAAGTCATCAAGAGTGATCAGTGGGGACTTTTTCATGGTTCCAGTTTCCATATCAGATTTGGAAATGGCTGCCATTTGATAAGTTAAGTATTTTGTGTGTGTGAGGGATCTTAAGATGGTGAAATCTTATATCAAGAGCCTGGAATGCTCTGATACCAAATGCAGGACCGGTGAAGAGTATGCACTTACAACACAACAACACAATGAGGAGAGTTACTTAACTGATCGAACAGTGAAACTGATTAACTTCTGAAATAATACTAAGAACATAAGTAAATATGAGATAGAACAAGATAGCAAAATACACAAGTAGATGGTTTTCAAGATTGCAGTATATTACCTTCTCAAGTTCTATTACAAATGTTACAAAGAATATTTAGAAAGTTACAAGTACTTGAGATACATATACTACATCCTACAGCCAGCCATACTTTAAAGCTAGCTAGATACAATTGACTAGACACAAACAAAATCAATTGTAGAGTCAAAAGGTAGATTGCCTTTTGACTAGTATCTATGACATGCCATAGCTCACATCTTAATATATTACAAAAAAGATAAAGTACATGAAGTAGAAAGTTACAGACTCAAGACCTCAATATACAGTTACTAAAAGCATGGACCTTTTCACCAACCTATGTAAGTTGGTGAATATACAGAGTTGCAGTGGAAAGAGGTCCAGCTTTATGTAAAGTACATCAGATAAAACATGTATACTAAATGTCTTTGGAAGAAATCTGTCTTCTAGTGTTGGCTTTAGAAGACTTTGTCTCTGAAGCTTCGGAAGACTTCATCTTTGACTTTGGAAGACATTGGTCTTGGCTTCGGAAAATTTCACACTAAGAATATTTATGTTGCTGGTGTGAAAGTTCCAAAGCATTCTTCTTCAGTACACTTGTGCATGCATGCAGGAGAATTTGAGTGTTTGAGTTGCGTCAGCCTTTACATTTAATCCTTACACCTTTAATGCTCACATTCAGGTCAATAATATAATAAAATCATACCATTAAACATAACAATGCAAACTATACATGTGAATCATAGATCTAAGAAAAATATCATTTAGGTATGCATATTAGTCCTTAAAACAACATAAATACAAAACATGAGGACCACCTAATGACGAACACTTGAAACCCTTAAATGAAGTTTCTTTTTAATTATGATCTAAGCATGCACACATAAAAATGCAAATTTTATCACTGTAATTTGTTCATTACACTCACATTGCGCATAATGCATGAACATGTAGAAATTCACACCTTTTTTAATCTTTCTTTGACTTTCTCTCTCTACCATGCACCTTCTCTCTTAAAACTCAATTTTGCAAACTTCAAGAGCAATAAAAGCCTTTAGGGTTGATCTTTCCTTTGATAAGGGTTCTATGCTTAATTTTACAATATGCACCCCTCCTTTTAAGTTATATTTTCTAAATTGACATTTTCACCCGACATTATACATAAACTTGAACTTATTTTACTTGTTTTTCTTTGAAATGTTAGGGTGTTACATTCATCCTCATTGTGATGTTTATCACAAACAAAATATGTATATTCTACCATGATAATTTTCACATTATTGGTATTTTTTATAATTTTATCTTTATCAACTAATAATTTAAAGTCATCATACTTACATCCGTGATTACCAAGTGCTTCGTACACTGCTTCTTGATTATCCAGCACTTCTTATTGTTTTGATCCTCATTGATCATCAAGCATTCTTGTTCAATCAAATTCATACTTTCATATTCAACATATACCTCATTAATTATAACATTCTTTATATATTGACATGTTACTAACTTCGTTAATGTCCAACAAATCTTTAAGACCATATTCCAACTCCAATCCAAGAATCTTAATTTGATAGTAAACTACTTTATCATCTAGGTGACCTAAATTCTAATACAATTGACCTAATGCATAAACATTGTACGCATATGCTCTACCATGTCAATGTATTTATTTTATATAATTTACATTAACTTTTTCGAGACAAATGAACAAAGTGACCTCCATGGTAGAATTTATGTTAAACTTCTAGGATCTTACGCCGTGATGAAAAGGAAATTAGATTTATAGGTTAAATGTTTTTAAAAATATACATCTACCCAAAAACAATATTAGCAATAGAATAATACTTAAAAGTATATTTTAAGAAGATCAAAGTCATCATGTAGTCTACTAGTCCAACTACCGTATTACATATTGTCCGCTACGCAATACCCGCCCTACACAGTTGTAAATCAGGTCTAAGAGGAAAGTATTCAACCACATAATGGAAACCTTCATTCTCCTTCCCAACCGATATGGGATTTGACATCCCCCTTCTCCCTTTAGGAGAAGATCATCATTGTTGAGACACTAGCCTAACCCTGACTCTAACACCATTTGTAACAACCTATCCAATGTAGTAGATATGTTCCATTTTGGCGGCCAACACACACTCATATTACCACCCCTCAGGTCCTAAAACAAGTCTGATAAAAAATGAATTAATCCCCATATAAAGGAACCTTCATTTCCTTCCCAACCAATAAGTGTTGTTACATGGGGATGTGAACCATGAAGCTCCCACTTATAATATTTCATTACAATAAGGATTTAATGTTTAACCTACTTGTCTAGACAAAGCGAATCTTCAAACGATATTGAATGGAAGTGTTTTATTCTTCTTTTGGGGTGGGGTGGGGTGGGGGGTTTACAGGAAGTGATAATGAATGGATGAAAATGCCCTTGTGTGTAGGTAACATGGGAATGATCTCATATCTAGAATAACCGGTGATGGTTTAAGAACTATAATGGCACTTTTTTACTAATCGAAATATAGAATTAACTTGAAAAATAATGCAAGGGCTTTACATGCAAATATGGTATATAACCAAGGACAAAAAAAGCACTATATGTAATTCTTAATAGGGAGATCAAGAAAGTAATATAAATAATGAAAATGGATGGTGATGAGGTCAACAACAAATGGACCACGACCCACATATTTGGCTTCTTCAGTGTTCACTTTTTTCCATCATATTCATGGTCAATGCAGCAAGGAAGATGCGGTATCTGAATGATAATGAAACTATTTTTCTTTTTAATGATAATCAAGAACATTTGACCCTATAATAATAGATGTCAAACATAAATTTAGGCTTAAACATAGGAACTAATTAAGACACAATCAACATTAGATATAAATGAATATGTTCTATTAATAATCCCCCTTAGCTGGAACGTCGATACTCCGAGACATTCAAGCTGGATCAAAAGGTGTCGAACAGATGTCGGGAAAGGCCTTTAGTGAAGATGTCTACGTACTGAAGTGAAGACAGAACATGAAGAACTCGTATGTGACTGATTTGTACTTTCTCACAGACAAAATGTATATCCATCTCCACATGTTTGTTACGTTGGTGTTGAACCAGATTGCTCGTTAAGTAGATTGCTGATACATTGTCACAATATACCATTGTAGCTTTGCTTCTGCGACTGCATTGGCAACTCCCCGATACTCGGCCTCGGCACTGGACCGTATTATTGTCAGTTGACGTTTGGATGACCAGGAGATTAGATTATCTCCTAAGAATATGCAGTACCCGGAAGTGGATCTCCGTGTGTCCGGGCAACCTCCCCAATCAGCATCGGAGTAAGCAACTAAGGATGGGTTTGAAGAAGCCGTGATGCGAAGACCAAAGTTAATTGTGCCATGGAGGTACCGTAAGACCCGTTTCATAAAAGCAAAATATGGCTCTCGTGGTGCATGCATGAATAGACAAAGTTGCTGAACTGCATAAGAGATGTCGGGTCTGGTAATGGTGAGATACTGTAGTGCCCCAGCTAGACTGCGATAAAGAGACCCATCAGGTAATAGTTCCCCGACTGTAGCGCTTAGTTTTTGATTGGTATCAATGGGCGTGTGATAGGGTTTGCATGCAGTCATGTTCACGCAATGCAGAATGTCACGAGCATATTGTGATTGGTGGAGAAAGAGTGCCTGGTGATCTCGAGAAACCATGATGCCAAGAAAATGGTGAAGCAAACCAAGATCAGACATGGCAAATTCAGTGGAGAGACTTGTCATAATGTGTTGTAGTAACTCCAGTTGATTGGTGGTGAGCACAATATCATCCACATACAACAATAGATAAGCAAGTTTGTTCCCGTTTTTATATATAAAAAGAGATGTGTCACATTTGCTACTTTGAAAGCCAAGGGATATGATGAATGATGAGAAATTGGAAAACCATGCCCACGGTGCTTGTTCAAACCATATAACGACTTTTGCAGGCAGCACACATGATTGGGAAATGTGGGATTTATAAATCCGGGTGGTTGATTCATGTAAACAGTTTCTTTGAGATTGCCATGCTGGAATGCATTTTTGACATCCAATTGGTGAATAGGCCAGGAGTTGGAAACAGCTAAATACAGAACAGTGCGAATGGTTGCAGGTTTGACTAGCGGACTAAAAGTTTCCATAAAATCAACTCTGATAGTTTGAGATTTGCCATTGCAAACTAGACGTGCTTTGTAACGTTCTAATGTACCATCAGATTTAAATTTACGCCAAAATAGCCCATTGACCGAATGACTAGGCTGTTTAATGGCCTCGGTACAAGCTCCAAAGTGTTATTAACCTGTAAGGCACTAAACTCATCGTTCATGGCATGAAGCCAATTAGGGTCCGATAATGCTTTATTATAATTGGTTGGAATAGGTGAGATATTGGATGTGGTGGCCAAATTAAATTTTGGGTTTGGTTCGAGAATACCAGTTGTGGCACAGGTTGTCATGGGATGAGTGTTGGATGCAGTCGGGTGGGGTGTTTGGTCAGTGGGATGAATGGGATTTGGCGTAGGGTGGGAAGAGTTATGTGGTGAGCTGGATGGGCCAGTGAGGTCGGTTGGGCCGAGAGTGGAGGGAGGTGGGCTGGTAGATAAGACGGAGGTAGTGGGGGAAGGAATGGGGGTGGTGTTTGGGAGTATGGATTGATTTGGGGATTGGGTTTTTTGGAAGGTAGGGTGGAAATTTATGGGAAGTGAATCATTTAAAAAAATAATAGGTAGATGATGTGAGAAGTTCAGTAAATGGGAATTGGGTTTCGCTAAGAGTCACATGACGCAATACGTGAACCCGACCAGAAAGGGGGTCATAGCATCGATAGCCACGAAAATCTACAGGGTATCCCAAGAAAACACAATGAGTCGATCGTAATGAAAGTTTGTTGGTTTGGGTGGCAGATAACTTAGGATAACATGCACAACCGAATACACGTAAGTGATCATATGTTGGTTGACGAAGATAAAGGGCAAAGGCTGGGGTTTGATAGTGAAGTTTTTTTGTAGGAAGTATGTTGTGGATGTAGGTGGCAGTATGGAGAGCTTCCACCTAAAATGTTGGTGGAAGATAAGCATGGATCAATAGGGCGCGGATTATGTCATTTATCCGATGAATCATTCTTTCGGCTTTCCCGTTTTGTTGAGAGGTTTGGGGACAAGAGAACCGAAATGTAAGACCATTAGAGTTGGCAAAAGTTTTGAATTGGGGGTTATCGAATTCACCCCCAAGGTCACATTGGAAAGTTTTAATTGTTTAGTTAAATTGAGTTTGTCTAAGTTTGTGGAATTTAGCAAAGGTGGGGAAAGTTTCGGATTTGAATTTCAATGGGTACACCCACACATAATTGGTAAAATTATCTATTAAAAGTACAAGAAATGGAATCAATAAAAGGTAAACGTTTGCTGTTGGACAGTTGACATGAATGACAAACCACATGACCAACATCTTTATTACAATAATGACTAAGATAATTCAACACATTGGAGCCTGGATGTCCAAGACGATCATGCCATGGTGTGGGTGCAGATGAGGAGAGCAATGAATACTCAGGTGGGGTTAACGGGTAGAGATCGACAGTGCTATTGTGACGGGAAAGGAGGCGTCCATCCTTGAGGTCCTTCAAAGAAAAACCAAAAGGGTCAAAAGCAACGATGACTTGATTATCAGTTGAGAATTTTCTAACCGATATTAAATCTTTAATAACACTAAGGGAATGGAGGATGGAATTTAATTTGTAAGTTTTATTAGATAGTTTATAATAAGCATGACCGGATCCTTGAATTGGTAATCGTTAACCATTACCGACAAAAATAGGACTTATAGGTAAATAACAAGGAGTAGTGATTTTACCCGGGTCGGTAGTGATGTGAGATGAGGCGCCAGTGTCCATGTGCCATTGTGGATCAGTTTAGTTTAGTTGCAAGTTGGATAAGGCAGACCCTATATCACTGTAGTTGAGTGCATTATTTCCATTGTTGAAACCGGGTGGGATTTGGGCCATTTGATTGTTAGTATGAAGATGGGCCTGGTAGGGTTGAGAGGGATATGGGCTAGGTGGAGGGGCCCACTATGCAGAATAATTTTATGGATATTCAAATCCATGAAAAGAAGGGATCTGCCCCCAAGTATGACCATGACCCGGAAGGTCTGATGTCGGCCACCACTGCGACCGCCATGGTGAATCTGCCGGCTCCCTCTGGTCACCGCTCCTCAGCCACGGGCCGCCTTCGCTGGGTCATAGTTCTTACCTTTGTAGCCATTGGGATATGGTGACCGAACTGGTTCGGATTGGGCGGATGGTGGCTCTCCTTGTGGTCAGTCCCCATCGGCGGTTAAAAGTGCAATAGGGCAGAGTTGCGAGACGGATCTGATCTACCTGCTTGTCTGTGTTGCTCAGATTCCACCATGTCACGAGCTTCATCCTAGGTTGGTTTGCTTGGTTGATAAACGCCCCGATGGTGTCGAATTCGCTGTGTAGACCGCGGACCAATTTGATGACCAACAGACTTTTGGAGACGGGTTGATCAACGTCGACGAGTTGTCCGGCCAAATCCTTGAGAGTCTGAGAATAGTCGTTGAAGGAAGAACAAGATGACAGCTTGGTGTTTATAATTTTTTCTTCTAAAGTGGCTGCCCGAGCATGCTTATTGTTGATGAAGATCTTTTGAACCCGAAGCCAAGCCTTCCTAGCGGTGGTGACCTCCTCTAGGATGTGTTCCATGATGTCATCAGAGGCGGAGTTATAGATCCATTGAACAATCAAGGCATCAAGGTCGGCCCATGTGGAGTAGTCGGGATCAGATTCGAGGGGTGGTTTGCTGCTATCAATGTGGTGTAGCACTTTAAAGGCTCGAACGTGATGGTGGAATAGTTTTACCCATGAAGAGTATGAAACCTTTTTGCCATCGAGTGTTCACATTTTGGTGGTAATGTTGCCGACGAAGTAGGTGGGGTGAAGAGGTTTGGTATCAATGATGATGGGGGCTTTGGAGGAAGACAAAGTTTCTTCTTCTCCAGCCATCAAAAATAATTAGGGCTTATGGGTTATTGCCTTTGAATACCATGAAAGATAATGAAACTGTTTTTCTTTTTAATGATAATCAAGAACATTTGACCCTATAAATAATAGATGTCAAACATAAATTTAGGCTTAAACATAGGAACTAAGTAAGACAATCAACATTAGATATAAATGAATACGTTCATGAAATTTTTGTTAAGTGGCAACACGGGTCAAAGAGAACAAGATAAATATCATTTACTATTTTAACTTAATGATACAAGTGACGTAAAATCTGCATGGACCAATAATTGATGATGCTTTCTATGCTTTTGTTATGTTCACCGATTATAGATAAAAAGTGTATATGAATTTATAAAAATTTGAATTGTGATGCACTAACTTTTAACATCAATCAATCAAGTATATATTAATGATGGAATTAGATTGTTATAAGATGCTTTAATAGTTACCTTAAAGCCAAAAACTTTAGTGACCCATGTAAAACAAAATATATGCATTATAGAGCTTGACAAGCATTAGAGTTCTTTCTTTTTCGTAAGTGACTAGATCAATAAGTCATTAATCCAAACAAACAACTGTTATTTTAATAGTTTAAACGTGTATTGTATGTATTCTAACGTACCTTGCTTGTGAGGGGGAGGTTATTATTTTTCTAATGACAACGGACACATCAAGTGTGTGAGAGAAGGGATACATTTGACATCACTCTAACCGTTTATCTAAATAAACAAATAAAGGAAGAATCTAAACATAAAAAGATAAGAAATAAATGGCTACATAAATTTAAATTGTAATCTAAAGATAACAAAGAGTTTTAATGACTAAAAATAAAATACAAAAACAAAATAACTCATTAATAAGAGTTGAGTAAGTATCAGAGAGAGAATTATCATATAAAAGTGAAATTATCATACAGAAAAGTATTCTTGCATAGTAATTTCATTCCTAAGTGATAATATTATCAAAGTGTGATTTTTCTTTTGCGATTATTACTTGTTATTGCATGATTACTCCACCCCAAAATTTGTACATATATATAGGGAAGCATCATGAGAAAACCAATAGTTATGTAAAAAACTAAAGAGACCACAAAAACCAAGAACATAATTTATATCTTTCTTTGTTCTTTTAATTGTTGAAAGGCTACTTGATTATTTGTTACATACATGTTGAACATAATATCGAAAATTAAGAGTCTTACATATACGTAACCCTATGTCAAATGAAAAATGGTTACATATATGTAACCTATGTGTGACATATATGTAAAACTATGTAATGGTTTCATTTTCCCATACCCCTATCTCTATACACACACATATAGAGAGAGAGAGAGTAGTAATAAAAAGTTTATAAATTATGTGATCCATTTCATTGGTTCTCTCTTTTTCATATAAAAATGTGATTTTCTTAAGATTTCACCCGTCGAAACCAATATAATCCACACAATTAACATCACATGCACGTCACATGTTATTTCCACATTTTCTTAAACGCTCATAACTTTTTTAACGACATTATTTTTGAAAAATAATTTCAACATTAATTTTAGTATTTCTTATGTTCCAACACCTACCATATTGATATACTTTTTATTAAAAACATTGTCCATCCCTTATTTGCTTATGTTGAAATCTAGTTATACACATGTAATACTATATTTATTCATGTGTAAAAGAAATTCCTTAAAAAATATAATTTTTTTATTTTTTATAAATTTTATAATTTTTTATGAAAGAGAAAAACGAATTGACCATTTTTGTATATATTTTTTATTATGTTATTTTCCATTTTATATTTTATATCATGATTTTGTTATTTACCATTTTGTCATTAAAACTTGTGTGTCACATTGATTTCTAAAGTTCTTATAAAAAAAATTCTTATTCAACCCTCCATCCCCCTCTCTCTGTCTCTCCATATATATACATATACATATATATATATATATATATGTGTGTGTGTGTGTATGTATACATATATATATAGGGTAGGTTTATATTGAGAGATATATTTTTTGTAAGAACTTTAAGAATCAATATAAGCCACAAAATTTACATCACATGCAAGTCATATTTTATTTCCACCACTTTTCTAAAACATCCGTAACTTTTTTTACGCCATTATTTTTTCGAAAAAAATTCACCATTAAATTAAGAATTTTTTATTGTTCCAACATCTACCATATTGATATTTTGTTTTACAAAAATTTATCCATCTGTTATTTACAGATGTGTAAATCTGGTTATACACATTTGTAATAATAGATTTACACAAGTGTAAATCCAATATTACACATGTGTAAATTCAATATTACACATATATGAAAGGAATTTTGCAAAAAAACGAGATTTTTTTTATTTTTTATGAAAGAAGGAAACGAAAGACACTTTTGTGATTTTACTTTTTTAATTTTTATGTTATTTTTGTTGTATAATCCTTTTATTATATGTATTGTTAGTTACCATTTTGATAATTAAAAACTATTGTATGAGATTAGTTACTAGAGTTTTTATAAAAAAGTAACTTCTCACTTGATCCTGTAACACCCGAATATTTATTATTTTGAAACCGGTGAAGGAAGAAAAGAAAATAAAGTCCAAAAGTCGAGAGACCAAACTCGCCAAGAAGAAAAGTTGGGAAATGTGGTGATATTAGTATGGAGAGGGCAGCCCACTCTCCCACACACCCCACATATCAGCTTCATAAAGAGAAGAAGAGGGAAAGAAGAGAAAAAGAGGAAAAGTGTTGGTTTGGGTCGGTTCGGGTCGCCAAAATCGTCGTGAAGCAAGCCAAATCGAAGCTCTTGTCGTTGTGCTCGTTTAGGTGAGTTCTAGGACCCCTCTTTTACATGTTTTTGAACGATTTTGGGGCTGGAACACATCTGAAAACCCTTTTTCGTGTTTTTGGGTGAAAACCCGTATGTTTGCGTGTATGTATGTGTAGGACCCATTTGGGGCTTGATTTCTTGCGTAGGTGTGCTTGTATAATGTTATGGTATGCATCCCTAAGGTTTAGGATGGTCTATTTAGGCTTAAAATGGGTTTAGATGAGTTTGGAGGCCGAAAACCCTCGGCTGCAGTCGGGATGAACTGCATTCTGCATCAGTTAGGGTTAGGCGACCGACTGGAGGCCGAATGGAGGCCATACCGTCGATTAGGGTGCGATTGGGGTCCATTCGCACGATTGGGGTTCATTCGCACGATTGAAGGGCCAGTCGCATGGGGGTCATGCGACTGAAGGTCCATTCGCACGACTGAAGGTCCAGTCGCATAGGTGTTCATCCGCATTGTCCATTCGCACGACTGGATGTTCATTCGCATAGGTGTTCATCCGTATTAGTTCATTCGCATGATGTTCAGTCACATGGAGGCAATGGGACTAAAGGTTGTCCATACGCCCGAATAGGGCTGTTGTACCCGAGGAAGGTGTAGATTGACTTCTGACTTTCGAGGGAAAGTGCAGACGTAAGTTTTGATGTAAAGGTTCCCATAAGAGTTTGTAAGATGACGCTTGAGGTCTTAGAAAGCATGTTGGGCATGATGAGGATGATGATGGTATTGCAAGTTTATGTACGTTATGTATGTATGGTGTTGCCCTGTGTGATGATAATGATGACTGTGTGTGCGATGTTCCTAATATGATGTATGTTATCTTTCTTGTGGCCTTATGTGTCATGTTAATGAATAAATGAAGTATTATGTAACGTAAAGGGAAAGATAATGAAGGAGGAACATGATGATGAACGAAGTATTAATGAACGAATGAAACGTCTTGCACGCATCGGATGACGGGTCCTTCTTTGTGATTGGCCCTTAATGTAGAACCTCTACCGCTCACCCCTAGTACTATGGCATACGTTTAGCTGTTCGTTTGTTGACTTCGGCCCAGTAGCTAAGACTGATGGTTACTCCTAGTACCGTGGCATACGTTTAGCTGTTCATTTGTTGACTTCGGCCCGATAGCTACGACTAACCGGGGTGTAGCACATGGTATGGGGATGATGTCCGATGCGCAAGTAAAGTCATAATGAACGAAAGAATGAATGAAGAAGATAATAATGATATTATCTATGTGTACGTACGATGTGTGATCATGTAAAAGTAACGAATGGTTTTATATGGAAGTAAAGTATGTTGTATTTATAAAACTAGAACTCACTCAGCAACGCTGACTTTGATGTGTTTCCAGTTGGCAGGTAATGTTTGCTGAGGATGGCACGGGCGACTACTCAGCTCTCTTGGGGATGGCATTCTTTTGATTAATGTTTTTGCACTGTAATGCGAACAAGCTATTTTGTAATGAATGTTGTATTAATTTGCAAAAGCATTTACATGGAAATGAAAGATTGTTTTAGTTTTCCGCTGCGATTTATGAAATACAAATGTAATTATACGTTTGGTGCGATGAGAACCCAGCTGTAAGCGTCCCGGGAACGGGGCCTTACAAGTTGGTATCAGAGCCAAAGTTTAAGTGAAATGGGTAAATTTTCAAAATAAACCTAATCTTAAACTGAGAATGGGACGGAAAGGGAATAGGATGCCAAACTGAGTAGCTGCGTGCCATCAGGTATTTTCGTAAAGTTAACCGGTTTTATGTGTGCATGGTATGTGTTATGTGTTGTATGTAGATTTAAATACTGATGTAGTCAGGACAGGTAATACTTGGGGTATGAAGAGTAAAGTAAGTGGCTAATCACAACTGGCCACTGTAATTAGGGACTTACTATACTTGACATAAACTGAGTTGTTCCCTTAAATGACCGTGTTGGTGTTTGAATCTTTCAGTGTGCGTGTGATGGCCGGAGGTAGATCTTCGAAAGCTTCTAGGGGTGGAGGTCACGGTGCTGAACCGCGACCCAAGAGAGGGAGACCCAGAGTTGAGAGGGTGGTTCATGAAGAACCAGAGACCCCTCATCCGGAGGGTGGCGACGAAAGCGCCAATCTGAGAGCCTCAGTAAAGGAGGCTGTTGTAGAAGAAGTCCATCAGGTCATGCAGACAATTTTACCGTCTGTGGTGACTGAATTTATTAAGGCCGTACGAGAAGGGGAAAGAAAAGAAAGAAACAGATCCTCTGGAGAACGGGAACAACCAGAGCCGGAAACGGTTCTATCTGATGATGAAGAGGAAGAAGAAGAGCCTGCGCCGGAGACGGCACGAGGATGTAATTATGGGGCTTTTAAGAGATGCAAGCCCCTACTTTTGATGGAAATGGCACCGCTGCAGCCGCTCACCGGTGGGTGAGGGAAATGGAAGCTGTTCTCGATATCAGCGAGTGCCGAGAGGACCAAAAGGTGAAGTTTGCTACCCACTCTTTTGTGGATTCAGCTCTGTGCTGGTGGGACAACATTGTCCAAGCTGAGGGTAGTAGGGCCATTGGGAAAATGAAATGGCCTAAGCTGAGAAGGTTGGTGATTGAGGAATTTTGTCCTCATCGGGAAATGGATAAGTTGGAAAGGGAGTTTCTGCAGTTGGAGGCTAGAACCATGACACACCAGCAGTATACCACCAAGTTTAATGAAATGGCATGGCTTGTGCCTGATCAGGTGACGCCTCTATCTCAGAAATCAAGAGGTACATTCAGGGTTTACCGGTGGATGTTCGCCGGCATATGATCGCCGCCCGGCCAAGCACGTTTAGGTCGGCAGTTGATTTGGCAGGGAGGCTGTATGACGAGCGGGAGGTGGTGGTGACCAAAGCAAGTAAGAAGGGTGGTGGTGATCGGAACTGGAACGGGAAATGGTTTGGTCGGGGTGATGCCCGATGGGTAACAAAAAGGCACGGGTGGATGAACGTCGTGTGGTCACATCAAGTGCGGGGTCAAAAAGGTGTGGCAAGTGTGGAAGGGAGCACAGCGGGGAATGTAGGTTTGGGTCAAACTTGTGCTTCAAGTGTGGGAAGACAGGGCATATGGCGAAGGATTGCCTGTCGGGCAAATGTTTTAACTGTGGGGAAACTGGTCATATGAGCAGAGATTGTAAGAAGTCGAGGACTGAGGGTTAGGGGTGAAGAAGACGGGAAGTGATGGGCCGAGGGCGAGCGCCAGAGTTCACCATGACACAGGAGGAGGCTAGGACGGACCCCGACGTTGTGTCCGGTACGTTTCTAGTGAACCAGACCTTAGCTTCTGTGTTATTTGATTCTGGTGCAGTAAGAGTTTTATTTCTGCTGCTTTCTGTGCTAAGCTGCCTGTTAGTAGTAGTGTGTTGATGCGCCTTTGATGTAGAAACTGCCATAGGTAAGTCTACCAGGATTTCTGAGGTGATAGAGAATTGTGATGTGGAACTTGAGGGTCATAAGTTTCCTGTTAGACCGTTTGTGATGACCTTGGGCGGTTTCGATTTGGTTCTTGGGATGGATTGGTTGGCGAATTCGAGGCGAACATTGTGTGTCGCAAGAAGATGGTCGGTGACAGCGTTGACGCGCCTGATGGAAGTTTGGTAACGGTTTATGGTGATCGGGTTACTACGATCCCGAAGGTGATCTCAATGGCGGTGGCGGGAAAGTGTATAAGGCGTGGATGTAGCGCCTACTTGGCTTATGTAAAGGATGTAGATGCACAACACCACAACTGTCTGATGTACCGGTTGTGTGTGACTTTCCAGACGTGTTCCAGAAGACTTATCAGGAGTGCCACCTGACAGAGATTGAAATTCAGATTGATCTGATACCGGGTGCCCAACTGTTGCCAAGGCACCATATCGGTTGGCTCCAACCGAGATGAAAGAGTTGATGGACCAGTTGCGAGAGCTGCTTGATAAGGGGTTCATTAGACCGAGTATCTCTCCTTGGGGTGCTCCGGTCCTATTTGTAAAGAAGAAGGATGGTAGTATGAGGATGTGCATTGACTACCGCGAACTGAACAAGTTGACAGTGAAGAACCGTACCCCTTACGAGGATAGATGATTTGTTCGATCAGCTTCAGGGTGCCAGTTGGTTCTCGAGGATAGATCTTCGATCTGGTTATCATCAGTTGAAGTGAAGGAGAGATATCCCCAAAACAGCTTTCCGTACGCGCTATGGCCATTACGAGTTTCTTGTCATGTCCTTTGGTTTGACCAACGCGCTAGCTGCTTTTATGGATCTGATGAACCGTGTGTGTCGGCCTATGTTGGATAAATCAGTGATTGTGTTTATTGATGATATCCTGATTTATTCGAAGAGCAAGATTGAGCATGCCGGTCACATTCGAGAGGTTCTGGAGACGTTGAGAAGGGAGAAATTGTATGCTAAATTCTCCAAGTGCGCGTTTTGGTTGCGCGAAGTTCATTTTTTGAGTCATGTGGTGAATCTGACGGGATTATGGTTGACCCGGCGAAGGTGGAGGCGGTTATGCAATGGAGGTCACCAAGACGCCATCCGATATCCGTAGTTTCTTGGGCTTGGCGGGCTACTATAGAGATTCATCCAAGACTTCTCTAAGATTGCTTCTCCGCTAACTAAGTTGACCCGAAAGGATGTGAAGTTCGTATGGGGTCAAGCTCAAGAGAAGGCGTTTGAAGAGCTGAAGGCAAGACTGACTGAGCTCCTGTTCTATCATTACCGATGGAAGCGAAGATCTGGTGGTCTATTCTGGTGCTTCCTACTCAGGGTTGGGATGTGTGTTAATGCAGAGAGGGAAGGTTATAGCCTACGCATCCCGGCAGTTGAAAGTTCATGAGGTTAATTATCCCACTCATGACTTGGAGCTAGCAGCCGTGGTCTTTGCGTTAAAGATTTGGAGGCACTACCTTTATGGGACGAAGTGCACCATATTCACTGACCACAAGAGTCTGAAGTACTTCTTTGAGCAAAAAGACCTGAACATGAGGCGGAGGCGATGGTTGGAACTTATAAAGGATTATGATTGTGAGATCCATTACCATCCAGGCAAAGCTAATGTGGTGGCGGATGCCCTTAGCCGAAAGGAAAGGCCCGAACCGATTCGGGTGAAAGCTTATCAATTAATCATGACCTCCGATGTGATGAAGCAACTTAAGGAGTTTCAAGATGAGGCATTGAAAGAAGACCACCTTAACTCGGAAAGAATGAGAGGTCTGGTTGGGGAATTGGGTGAAAACACACTCGGTGTTAGAACTCGATTCGGTCGTGTGTGGATTCCTCGTTTTGGGGATCTACGGGTGAAGATAATGGATGAAGCCCACAAGACCGATACTCCATTCATCCTGGTGCCACGAAAATGTACCATGACATGAAGAAAGATTATTGGTGGCCGGGTATGAAGCGTGACGTCGTGGAGTATGTGAGTAAGTGCCTTACTTGCTTACAAGTGAAGGCAGAGCATCAAAAGCCGTATGGGAAGATCCAACCTTTGGATATACCGGAATGGAAGTGGGAGCACATCACCATGGACTTCATTACGAAGCTGCCACGTACTCCGAAAGGGTATGATGCCATATGGGTGATAGTTGATCGTCTGACGAAGAGCGCTAATTTTCTACCGATCTGCGAGACGTATTCATCTGAGAGGTTGGCTGATCTGTTCGTCAAGGAAATTGTAGCTCGTCCTGGTGTGTCGGTGTCTATTGTGTCTGATCGTGACACTCGGTTTACATCTAAGTTTTGGAAGAAATTCCACGACGCTATGGGGACGAGGTTACATATTAGCACGGCTTATCATCCCCAAACCGATGGTCAGTCAGAAAGAACCATTCAGACATTGGAAGACATGCTGCGGGCATGTGTGATCGATTTTGGTGGGAGTTGGGAAGACCACTTACCGTTAGCCGAATTCTCATACAACAACAGCTATCATGCCAGCATTGGTATGCCACCATATGAGATGCTATACGGTAGGAGATGCTGAACACCCGTTTGTTGGGGTGATATTGGTCAGAAGAAATTGGGGAGCGTTGAGGTAATCGAGGCTACGACAGAGAAGCTTGAAAAGATTAAAGCCTTCATGAAGGAAGCCAAAGATAGACAGAAGTCGTATGCCGATAAGCGACGTAGGCCAATTGAGTTCCAGGTGGGTGACCGGGTTATGTTGAAGGTCTCACCTTGGAAGGGTATTATCAGATTCAGAAAGCGGGGCAAGTTGAGCCCAAGATATATAGGCCCTTTCCGAATCATTGCTCGAGTAGGGGAGGTGGCCTATAGATTGGAGTTGCCAGATGAGTTAAGTGGGATTCACCCGACATTCCATGTATCTCATCTGAGAAAGTGTATAGCTGATGAAGACATGATTGTTCCACTGGAGGACATTGAAATAGATGAAAGGCTCAATTGTGGAGCAACCAGTGGCAATCATTGATCGCAAAGAAAAGAGGCTGCGAAATAAAGTGGTTCCTCTTGTGCGTGTACAGTGGAAACACAGGAAGGGATCCGAGTCAATGTGGGAGACTGAGGAAGAAATGAGACAGCATTATCCACGTTTGTTCGACGAATAACAGGTTTCGGGGACGAAACCTATTTAAGGGGGTGGACTTGTAACACCCGAATATTTATTATTTTGAAGCCAGTGAAGGAAGAAAGAAATAAAGTCCAAAAGTTGAGGGACCAAACTCGCCAACGACGAAAAGTTGGGAAATGTGGTGATATAGTAGGGAGAGGGCAGCCCACTCTCCCCACACACCCCACATATCAGCTTCATAAAGAGAAGAAGAGGGAAAGAAGAGAAAAGAGGAAAAGTGTTGGTTCGGGTCGGTTCGGCGTCCAAAATCATCGTGAAGCAAGCCAAATCGAAGCTCTTGTGTCGTTGTGCTCGTTTAGGTGAGTTCTAGGACCCCTCTTTTACATGTTTTTGAAGATTTGGGGCTGGAACACATCTGAAAACCCTTTTTCGTGTTTTTGGGAAAACCCGTATGTTTGCGTGTAGATGTGTAGGACCATTGGGGCTTGATTTCTTGCGTAGGTGTGCTTGTATAATGTTATGGTATGCATCCCTAAGGTTTAGGATGGTCTATTTAGGCTTAAAATGGGTTTAGATGAGTTTGGAGGCCGAAAACCCTCGGCTGCAGTCGGGATGAACTGCATTCTGCATCATTAGGGTTAGGCGACCGACTGGAGGCCGAATGGAGGCCATACGTCGATTAGGGTGCGATTGGGGTCCATTCGCACGATTGGGGTTCATTCGCACGATTGAAGGGCCAGTCGCATGGGGGTCATGCGACTGAAGGTCCATTCGCACGCTGAAGGTCCAGTCGCATAGGTGTTCATCCGCATTGTCCATTCGCACGACTGGATGTTCATTCGCATAGGTGTTCATCCGTATTAGTTCATTCGCATGATGTTCAGTCACATGGAGGCAATGGGACTAAAGGTTGTCCATACGCCCGAATAGGGCTGTTGTACCCGAGGAAGGTGTAGATTGACTTCTGACTTTCGAGGGAAAGTGCAGACGTAATTTTGATGTAAAGGTTCCCAAGAGTTTGTAAGATGACGCTTGAGGTCTTAGAAAGCATGTTGGGCATGATGAGGATGATGATGGTATTGCAAGTTTATGTACGTTATGTATGTATGGTGTTGCCCTGTGTGATGATAATGATGACTATGTGTGCGATGTTCCTAATATGATGTATGTTATCTTTCTTGTGGCCTTATGTGTCATGTTAATGAATAAATGAAGTATTATGTAACGTAAAGGGAAAGATAATGAAGGAGGAACATGATGATGAACGAAGTATTAATGAACGAATGAACGTCTTGCACGCATCGGATGACGGGTCCTCTTTGTGATTGGCCCTTAATGTAGAACCTCTACCGCTCACCCCTAGTACTATGGCATACGTTTAGCTGTTCGTTTGTTGACTTCGGCCCAGTAGCTAAGACTGATGGTTACTCCTAGTACCGTGGCATACGTTTAGCTGTTCATTGTTGACTTCGGCCCGATAGCTACGACTAACCGGGGTGTAGCACATGGTATTGGTATGGATGATGTCCGATGCGCAAGTAAAGTCATAATGAACGAAAGAATGAATGAAGAAGATAATAATGATATTATCTATGTGTACGTACGATGTGTGATCATGTAAAAGTACGAATGGTTTTATATGGAAGTAAAGTATGTTGTATTATAAACTAGAACTCACTCAGCAACGCTGACTTTGATGTGTTTCCAGTTGGCAGGTAATGTTTGCTGAGGATGGCACGGCGACTACTCAGCTCTCTTGGGGATGGCATTCTTTTGATTAATGTTTTTGCACTGTAATGCGAACAAGCTATTTTGTAATGAATGTTTTATTAATTTGCAAAAGCATTTACATGGAAATGAAAGATTGTTTTAGTTTTCCGCTGCGATTTATGAAATACAAATGTAATTATACGTTTTGTGTGCGATGAGAACCCAGCTGTAAGCGTCCCGGGAACGGGGCCTTACAATCCCTTCCCTATATATATATATATATATATATATATATATATATATATATATATATATATATATATATATATATATATTATATATATATATATAATATATATATATATGTAACATCTGCCCATTTTGGAATATGGAAACCCAAACCCGAATCCGTTTGGGTTAATTTGGAAAAACCAATACACTAGTTATAAATTTAATTTATCTTAATGCTTAAAAATAAACTATTTATTCAACTTCCATTTATTAAATTAATTCATGGTATTTTATAATTTATAGAATGAAATTTTATAAATTCATGAAGTTTACTGTCATTTATGAGTTTTATTATAAAACTAACATAAAGGATTAAAATACAAAGATTATTATTTTTACAAATATGTAAGGTCTATAAAAGGTTATTAATGTTTATAAGATTTTAATATTCAATTAAAATAAATAATCAAATTACAAATTCTTATTAGATTATAAAGTCTACAAAGATTTAATAAAAAAGAATTTGTTAAATTAAAATTAAAGTTTTAATAAATTTAAGTTTAAATTGTAATTACTTTTATTTACTTAAATTATTAATTTTATAATTATTTCAATCATAACCCCCTTTTAAAAGAATTATAAATCACCATTAACACCATTCATAACCTCCTACTAACCTTAATATAAAAGCAAGGTTTAGGCCTCACTTTTCATTTGCTCATTCTCTAAAAATCTCATTATCGTATCTTTCTTTCATTCATTGGTTATGATCATTTGAAGAATTTTATCTTTCAAGAATCTTAATACTAAGGTAATCTTTTATTGTTTTCATATTATACAGTTCAATCATTCTAACATCCAATTGTTCTCATGACTTTATGTTCTTACTATTATTCTTTCTTCTATCAAATCTCTTTTTATTTTAATCATTAACATTTTAATAATCACTAATCTTATAACAATCACTAACATTCCTAAACTAATCTAACAACACACTACATAAACAAAAAATGTCGTTTGCATATGGACGGCTATGTCGCCGCATTCGGTTATTCCACAATATTATTTCTATAAGTGATGGTTATGCCGAAGTCTTTGTGACATCCGGTAAATTTCTGTTACCAAACTCCGTTAGTTTCGTTAAGTCTTGTATACACGTGTCATGAGCACACACTAGTTGTCGTTTATGTTGGTGACATAATAATAGGGATAATGTTAATTTAATGTGAATCTAATTGATTATGTGACTATTGGTTATGTTATGTGTTTACACATTTTTAAAAGGTTAATTAGAAAATTAATCGCGTAATGTGGAACGTGCCTATTATTCGTATGTCTAGTGTTTTTATAAGATAAGATATATAATGATTTTCATAAGTTTATATCTTTATATATGAAGTTAAAAACACTTTACAAAGAGTTTAAAGCCTAGTTTTTATAAAATACAATTACAGGGTTAAAAGGGTATTATGTAAATTAAAAAATTAAACAAAACAAATCCCACCCTAATCCCCACCGTTCGGCCGCAAACACTCCCCAAACCCCCTCCCTTTGCGAAAATCAGCCAAGAACAAGCATCAAAACATCAATTTGATTCGATGACAAGGCATACAACACGTAGGAATCATCAATTGCAAGTTAATACACGTTTAAAGGTTAGATTTTTCATGTTTTTGTGAGTTTTTGTTGAGGGCCGAACCCTAATTCGTGAATTTGCCTTATGGGGTCGAAATTGATGTTGGTTGATGATGTTAGTATAATAGTTAGATTGAATACATGTTAGTTAACGTTGATTATGCATGAATTCTATGTTTTTAGTGGATTGATCATGAACTTTGAGTATGAAGCAAACCTAGTTCGAAAATGCCATGATTATGCATGATGGATGATTGTTTGATGAATGTATGATGATTAGTAGGTTGTATGAATGTTAGGATACATTGATTTTGCAAGAAATTGGTGAATGAAGTTGGTGTTCATAGGTTACTAATAATAGTAACTTTATTTTGCATGTAATGATGATCTGGTGATGGATTGATGTTATGGATGTGTTTATGATGATGATTAGATGCTAGATTGTTGTTATGAATGCTAGAAATCTTTGAATGGCTGTTGTTGATTCATAGCTTGCCAAAAGTAGAAACTTTTGTTTATGAAGATTGTTAGATTATGGTGATTGGGTAATGTTGATCATGTCTAGATATTGTTATGAGCTTGAGATGGTATAATTATGATGAAATTATGAATACATTGGATGGTTGATAGATGTTGGGATGTACTTTCCCAAAAGGGAAACTTTATTTGCATAAAGTCTGAAAAATGATAGCTTGAACATGTTTGGGATGTTAGGAGCATGTTAGTATGATCATAGATAGATTCTAATGTGGTAGAACATGGTAATTTGGTTGTATGTGATGCCGGGGTAATCATGAATGATATTTGGACATTATGATCATGTATGATTTGGATGTTGATTAGTAGTAGGACATCATGTTTGGGATTGTAATTGATTGTTGTGATGCAATGCATATGGTTAATGATTATGGTTATGATCATCATACACACGTGCGAATCTGAGGCCCCTACTTAGTAGGATTGGCAGGGTTTAGGATGTCAAGTCGTGAGTGGCTTCACATGGCATGTAGTGAGTGGTTTGATCTTTATGTGACATGTTAGTTGTGTTATAACTAGTGAATATGTTAATGTTCTAGATTCGCATGACTTGTATGATACTTGGTTGTATGATGATCTAAGTGTTACATCTGGATGATATAGCATACATATGGTCTATTTGAATGTCAACTATGTATTATATATGTGTATGATTACTTGAATGGTTTACAATACATAAAGTCACCAACGGGTCAAACGGGTCAACTAGGTCAAACATGTCTGTTTTGTTTGAAATCTTGAGTCCTTGGTTGTAGTGTACTTTGGGTTTCACATGTTCTTTGATTACACGTACTCATGCACTTATATAATCTACGTAACCTCTGAAGGTTGTCTGTCTGTTCTGTTTGACAAGTCAAACTCTTTGTATCTATACGCATAACAGGTGAGTTCATGCCTCACTTTTTATTTACTCTCTTTGGGGGAGATAGCATACTGGTAAATCATGAACGCTTTATGTATTCAAGTTGTGTATAATATTATATAGTGTTGATATCATGGAAAAATCCTCACACTTTCGAATTGTTAATATTGAATAACGGGGAAATTTGGGTAGTACTACTCGGTCTGACGAGCCCCACCTGTGTGACTCGAGCTCAACCAGGTGCAAGTTGTCCTAATGAACATTGTCACGACCTGTTAAGTCGTGGCAGGAGGCAACAACGTAACATAGTCAGCTTCAATTGCGAAATCACTATGAAATAATATTAATTGTTAATGGACTAGCTATCTGTTACAATACGCCACTTATGCATCTCTATTATTAAACTGTTTATGTTTGAATATCTTTTGAACTCACCAACCATTGTGTTGACATTTTTAGTATGCTATTCTCAGGTCATTAGCTTGCTTGCCATAGGAGCACTGCATGGTCCACTACATTCTATGACACGATCTTCAAGACAAATTTTATCATTTTAATAATTAATGATTACTCTTTTGGGATTGGCACATGTTTTGCCACAATTATACTTTTATTTCTTTGGGTTGTTTTCAAAACGCTTCCGCACTGTTTAATTTATTTACTTTGGGTTGATTTCAATTAAATTATGGCATATAGAGTCGTTCTGAGTAACTATTGACTGTGATCCTGGTTTGTTCACACGCCTCGCGGTAAAACTCCGCAAGTGGATTTTAAGGGTGTGACAGATTGGTATCAGAGCCATTGGTTATAGGGAACTAGGTTGCATACACACTAGAATATAACCGCACACAGTTAATTAGTTACCTGTGCTTTATTCTCATCTACTATATACTCATTGGCATACACGTCACACTCTCTGCAGCATGGCATCGTCTTCGAGAGCTCCGGGTAAACGACCTGAATCACCTACACGATCTGAATCCCCACCTCCCGCACCTGTACCTGATGATGGATTTGATTGGCCCCGACTGGCTTATCCCCGAGAGGAGATTGATTGGGATCAACCATTTGCATTGATGAAGTGTGACCCTCCGCGAGACTGGCGTTCCTATCCTAGATTGGTTGACCATATCATGTTTAGGGAGCGCGTACCTGTCCCAAAGCCAAGGACTAGCAAAAATGCCAATCAACCCATGCCTTCACTCCCACGAACGGCGCAGTCCAACGAGCAACTGATTGCTGCACTAATGGCTGCACTGGATACAGAACAGCATCGAGTAAGGCGGCTCACGGGTGATGTCTGTACACTACAGCAAGATGTGTACAACCTCAGACACCAATTGGATGAACTCGAGGAACAAAACGGGAAGACCCTGAATGGTTGTCACCATTGCAAGATGGTCTTATGGCACTCCAAGGACGCGTGACTGCTCGTGAACAGTGGATCGCCGTAGCCGATAATAGGATTGCCATTTTAGAAGCTCAGCTAGCGGCACTTCAAATTGCTATAGCTCCTGCTCCTGCAGTAGACCCTGAGGATGAGGAGGATCCCGAGGAGGGACCCGAGGAAGAGGAACCGGAAGAGATGGAGGGTGATAGTGATGGGTCAGATGTTGTCGATTGACTTCTTTATATGACTTAGACTATGTAGTGTTTTCTTTTTGAAACCTATGTGGGAAGGGTTGTTTTCCCACACGAACGACAAACTTCAATTTTGACCTTGCTAAATACATTGTGACTCATTTGCAATTTATTTACTTTGGTTATTATCTTTGTTATGTATGTTGTGGTTGTGATGATTCGTTATTTCTTTTGTTTTTACTGTTTACTATGCTTCAATGAGTTAAATATGCTTGATGTTACTCGTTATTGTATTTGTGAATGTAAAGTGAAAAGAATGGATGCCCGTGGACGTGGATATGGACGTGGGCGTGGTCGTGGACGTGGACGTGGATGTGGCACCGAAGAACAGGGTGGAGGTGCTATTAACATGACTCCCGCAGAATTGGCTGCTCTAATTAATGAGCATGTTCAGGCGGCAGTGGTTGCTGCCCATGCGGGTCAGCCAGCAGGTAAACAATGATAGAAAGATAAATCTGATATCCTTCATAACTGTATGGGATGTCTGATTAATGTGTGTTGTGTTAAAACAAGACCACCAGTGTGTACCTACAAGTCCTTCATGGACTGTAAACCACACACCTACAGCGTACAGAGGGTGTTGTAGGGCTTGTACGCTGGTTCGAGAAGACTGAGTCTGTTTTCTCCAAATTTAACTGTCCACCAGCGGATCAAGTAAAGTATGCCACCGGACTTTAGAGGGTGCTGCTCTGTCTTGGTGGAACGCGCAAGTCCAGATGCTTGGACAAGCCATGGCGAATGGACTTCCATGTGATGAGTTCAAAGCAATGATGACCGAGGAGTACTGTCCTCGCAGCGAAGTACAGAAGTTAGAGATGGAGTTCTGGCAACTGAAAATGCAGGGCTCGGAAATTGAGGCTTACACCACCAGAACCCATGAATTAGCAACTTTATGCCCGGGAATGGTGAATGAGGTGCATAAAAGGATAGAGCATTACATACGGGGATTGGTACCTGAAATCCAGAGTATGGTAACTGCTTCCAATCCAGCCACAATTCAGCAAGCTATCCAGCTAGCTCACAGGCTAACTGACCAAGCCGTGGAGCAAGGACGTCTACCCAAATGGGGCGCTGTGGCAAGCGTGCCCAACAACAAAAGAAAGTGGGATAATGCTAACAACACCAAAGCATCATCATCTTCCAGTGGTCAACCTCAATCTCAGCAGCAACAACAGTCGGTTCAGCAGCAATGGAGGTTTGACGATAACCGTAACTCCAACCAGACGCCTGCAAATAATCAAGGACCCAGTGGTTATGGTGGTAGGCATCCGAAGTGCACTCGGTGTAATTGCCATCATGTGGGAAGGTGTGATAGTTTCAAGTGTCAACGTTGTGTAAAAATTGGACACGCTGCAAAGGATTGTCGTGGTGAACTGGTAAGGAGGCCACAACAACCTCAAGAAACTCCCAAGGGTTGTTTTGAATGTGCGAAAGAAGGGCATTACAGGCGAAACTGCCCACAACTAAGGAGGAATGGAAATGGCAACAATAACAACAACAACACCAACAACCATGGTAACAACAACAACAATGGTAATAATAACAACAATGGTGGAAATGGTACTGGAAATGGCGGCAATAAAGATGGAGCCAAGGGGAGAGCCTTCGTCATTGGCTCAGGTGAGGCTCTAAATGATCCCACAACTGTTACTGGTAGATTCTCTTTAATGGTTGTTTTGCTACGGTACTATTTGATACTGGAGCCGGTAGGAGTTTTGTGTCCTTAAAGTTCTGTAGTCTTTTAAGTGAATACCCTCTGCTTTAGAATCTAAATACACTGTGGAATTAGCCGACAGTAAACAAATCCATGTAACGCATATCCTTAAAGACTGTAAGATAGAACTTGCTGGTCATATTTTCACTATAGATCTCATGCCTGTTACGCTGGGGAGTTTTGATGTTGTGATAGGCATGGATTGGCTCTCTAGCAAGCAAGCGGAAGTCATATGTCACGAGAAGATCATACGGATCCCGGTTGGTGATAAAATCCTTACCGTCAGAGGTGAAAGAAGTGGTGCTGTGATAGGCATCATCTCATACATGAAAGCCCAAAAGTTGTTACGAAAGGGCCGTGTGGCTATCCTAGCACTTGTAACGATAAGCAGGCAGGAGAAAAGATAATGGAGGATATTCCCGTAGTACGCGACTTTCCAGAGGTGTTCCCAGAGGATCTTCCTGGATTACCACCTCACCGCCAAGTGGAATTCCAGATTGAGTTGACTCCCGGCGCAGCTCCGATTGCTAGGGCACCTTATCGATTAGCACCGAACGAACTACAGGAGTTGTCGTCACAACTTCAAGAGCTTTTGGATAAGGGCTTTATTCGACCTAGTACATCACCTTGGGGAGCTCCTGTTCTCTTTGTTAAGAAGAAGGATGACACCTTTCGGATGTGCATCGATTATAGAGAGTTAAACAAAGTAACAGTCAAGAACCGATACCCTTTACCTCGTATCGACGACTTGTTCGATCAGCTTCAAGGATCAAGCTATTATTCGAAGATTGACTTGAGATCTGGTTATCATCAACTCAGAGTTCGAGAAGAAGACATTCCCAAGACTACGTTTCGTACTCGTTATGATCATTATGAGTTCTTGGTCATTCCTTTTGGGATGACTAATGCACCTGCTGTGTTCATGGACCTCATGAACCGCGTGTGCAAACCTTATCTTGATGAGTTTGTCATTGTGTTCATCGATGATATACTGCAATATTCTAGGACCAAGGAGGAGCATGAAGAGCACTTACGAATGATCTTGGAACTGTTGAAAAATGACCAGCTGTATGCTAAATTCTCAAAGTGTGACTTTTGGATAAGAGAAGTGCAATTCCTAGGTCATATTGTTAATGAGGAAGGGATACATGTCGATCCTGCCAAAATTGAGGCGATAAAGAATTGGACTACACCCAAAATGCCGAGCGAGATAAGACAATTTCTAGGATTAGCAGGATATTACCCCGATTCATAGAAGGATTTTCTAAGATCGCACAACCTCTCATAGCCTTGACTCACAAAGGAACGACATACAAATGGACTGAGAGTCAAGAATCAGCTTTCCAATTATTAAAACAAAAACTCTGTACTGCCCTGATATTAGCATTACCAAAGGGAACAGATGACTTTGTGGTGTATTGCGATGCATCCATTCAAGGATTGGGTTGTGTCTTGATGCAACGAGATAAGGTGATAGCCTACGCCTCGAGACAACTAAAGGTTCATGAGAAGAACTATACCACCCATGACTTAGAATTGGGTGCAGTTGTTTTTGCCTTAAAGATCTGGAGACATTACTTGTACGGTACCAAGTGCACTATCTACACTGATCACAAGAGTCTTCAACATATCTTCGAGCAAAAAGAGTTGAATATGAGGCAGCGACGTTGGGTGGAACTACTAAATGATTATGATTGCGCAATTAAGTATCATCCGGGAAAGGCAAACGTAGTTGCCGATGCTTTAAGCAGGAAGGAAACAGCTAAACCCCGATGGGTGCAAGCTTTACAGCTTACTATCAGTACCCAACTGCCCGAACAAGTTAAGGAGGCACAGATAGAAGCTTTAAAAGTAGAAAATATTGGTTCTGAGTTGTTAAGGGGAATGGATAAACAACTAGTGGTGAAAGAGGATGGAATTCGGTATTTCATGGATAGACTTTGGGTGCATGTTCATGGAAATCTGAGAGATTTAGTTATAAGCGAGGCACACAAATCTAAGTATTCTATACATCCTGGATCCGACAAGATGTATCATGACCTAAAGGCGCACTATTGGTGGCCTAACATGAAAGCGGATGTAGCTACGTATGTGAGCAAGTGTTTGACCTGCTCGAAGGTAAAAGTGGAATATCAAAAACCATCCGGACTGTTACAACAACCCGAGATTCCAATGTGGAAATGGGAACAAATCTCCATGGATTTTATTACTAAGCTACCCCGGACTAGTACTAGTTGTGACACGATATGGGTTATTGTGGATCGATTGACAAAGTCTGCTCACTTCCTTGCAATTAAGGAAACTGATAAGATGGAGAAATTAACCCGATTGTACCTTAAAGAGGTCGTTTCGAGACATGGAGTACTGGTCTCAATTATTTCCGATCGTGACGCTCGTTTCACGTCACATTTCTGGCAATCATTGCAGAAATCTTTGGGTACACGGTTGGATATGAGTACTGCATATCATCCACAGACGGATGGTCAGAGTGAGCGTACTATACAGACATTGGAAGATATGCTACGTGCTTGTGTGATTGACTTCGGGAATAACTGGGAAGTTCATCTACCATTGGTGGAGTTTTCTTATAACAACAGTTATCATACTAGCATACAGGCAGCACCTTTCGAGGCGTTGTATGGGAGGAAATGTCGATCACCATTTTGCTGGGCAGAAATTGGTGATAGTCAGATAACAGGTCCCGAGTTAATTCATGAGACAACTGAGAAGATTATACAGATACGGAACCGTATGGCTGCAGCGCGAGACAGACAAAAGAGTTATGCTGACAAGAGACGGAAACCTTTAGAGTTTCAGGTTGGTGACAAGGTTTTGTTGAAAGTCTCACCATGGAAAGGCGTAGTTCGGTTTGACAAATGAGGGAAACTAAATCCGAGGTATGTTGGACCATTTGAAATAGTGGAAAGAATAGGTCCAGTAGCCTATCGATTAGCCCTACCTGATTCGCTAAGTGGAATCCATGATGTATTTCACTTGTCAAACCTGAAGAAGTGCATAACTGATGAAACGATGGTCGTACCACTAGAAGAAATTCAAGTGGATGAACAATTGCATTTTATCGAAGAACCAGTTGAGGTGATGGACCGTGAGGTGAAAACACTTAAGCAAAACAAGATACCTATTGTTAAAATCCGTTGAAATTCACGACGTGGACCGGAATTCACATGGGAACGGGAGGATAAAATGAAGCTTAAGTACCCTCAACTATCGAAGAACCAGTTGAGGTGATGGACGATGAAGTTAAAAACGCTTTACAAAGAGTTTAAAGCCTAGTTTTTATAAAATACAAATTACAAGGGTTAAAAGGGTAATTATGTAAATTAAAATTAAACAAAACAAATCCCAACCCTAATCCCCACCCGTTCGGCCGCAAACACTCCCCAAACCCCCTCCCTTTGCGAAAATCAGCCAAGAACAAGCATCAAAACATCAATTTCATTCGATTACAAGGCATACAACACGTAGGAATCATTAATTGCAAGTTAATACACGTTTAAAGGTTAGATTTTTCATGTTTTTGTGAGTTTTTGTTGAGGGCCGAACCCTAATTCGTGAATTGGCCTTCATGGGGTCGAAATTGATGTTGGTTGATGATGTTAGTATGTTAGTTAGATTGAATACATGTTAGTTAACGTCGATTATGCATGAATTCTATGTTTTTAGTGGATTGATCATGAACTTTGAGTATGAAGCAAACCCTAGTTCGAAAATGTCATGATTATGCATGATGGATGATTGTTTGATGAATGTATGATGATTAGTAGGTTGTATGAATGTTAGGATACATTGATTTTGCAAGAAATTGGTGAATTGAAGTTGGTGTTCATAGGTAACTAATAATAGTAACTTTATTTTGCATGTAATGATGATCTGGTGATGGATTGATGTTATGGATGTGTTCATGATGATGATTAGATGCTAGATTGTTGTTATGAATGCTAGAAATCTTTGAATGGATGTTGTTGATTCATAGCTTGCCAAAAGTAGAAACTTTTGTTTATGAAGATTGTTAGATTATGGTGATTGGGTAATGTTGATCATGTCTAGATATTGTTATGAGCTTGAGATGGTATAATTATGATGAATTCATGAATACATTGGATGGTTGATAGATGTTGGGATGTACTTTCCCAAAAGGGAAACTTTATTTTCATAAAGTCTGAAAAATGATAGCTTGAACATGTTTGGGATGTTAGGAGCATGTTAGTATGATCATAGATAGATTCTAATGTGGTAGAACATGGTAATTTGGTTGTATGTGATGCCGGGGTAATCATGAATGATATTTGGACATTTATGATCATGTATGATTTGGATGTTGATTAGTAGTAGGACATCATGTTTGGGATTGGTAATTGATTGTTGTGATGCAATGCATATGGTTAATGATTATGGTTATGATCATCATACACGCGCGCGAATCTGAGGCCCCTATTTAGTAGGATTGGCAGGATTTAGGATGTGAAGTCGTGAGTGGCTTCACATGGCATGTAGTGAGTGGTTTGATCTTTATGTGACATGTTAGTTGTGTTATAACTAGTGAATATGTTAATGTTCTAGATTTGCATGACTTGTATGATACTTGGTTGTATGATGATCTAAGTATTACACCTGGATGATATAGCATACATATGGTCTATTTGAATGTTAACTATGTATTATATATATGTATGATTACTTGAATGGTTTACAATACATAAAGTCACCAACGGGTCAAACGGGTCAACTAGGTCAAACATGTCTGTTTTGTTTGAAATCTTGAGTCCTTGGTTATAGTGTACTTAAGGTTTCACATGTTCTTTGATTACACGTACTCATGCACTTATATGATCTAGGTAACCTCTGAAGGTTGTCTGTCTATTATGTTTGACAAGTCAAACTCTATGTATCTATACGCATAACAGGTGAGTTCATGCCCCACTTTTATTTACTCTCTTTGGGGGAGATAGCATACTGGTAAATCATGAACGCTTTATGAATTCAAGTTGTGTACAATATTATATAGTGTTCATATCATGGAAAAGTCCTCACACTTTCGAATTGTTAATATTGAATAGCGGAGAAATTTGGGTAGTATTACTGGGTCTGACGAGCCCCACCTGTGTGACTTGAGGTCAACCGGGTGCAAGTTGTCCTAATGAACATTGTCACGACCTGTTAAGTCGTGGCAGGAGGCAACAACGTAACACAGTTTGCTTCAATTGCAAAATCACTTTGAAATAATATTTATTGTTAATGGACTAGCTATCTGTTACAATATGCTACTTATGTATCTCTATTATTAAACTGTTTATGTTTGAATATCTCTTGAACTCACCAACCATTGTGTTGAAATTTTTAGTATGCTATTCTCAGGTCATTAGCTTGCTTGCCATAGGAGCACTGCATGGTCCACTACATTCTATGACACGATCTTCAAGACAAATTTTATCATTTTAATAATTAATGATTACTCTTTTGGGATTGGCACGTGTTTTGCCACAATTATACTTTTATTTCTTTGGGTTGTTTTCAAAACGCTTTCGCACTGTTTAATTTATTTACTTTGGGTTGATTTCAATTAAATTATGGCATATAGAGTCGTTCTGAGTAACTATTGACTGTGATCCTGGTTTGTTCACACGCCTCACGGTAAAACTCCGCAAGTGGATTTTGAGGGTGTGACAGTCTTAGAATATTTTTATAACTCAAATGAAGACTAATATACCATATATTGACATAATAAAATGTTCTAACCCTTTTCATGATTTAACAATTTTAAAAGTGCACATAAGTGCCTTACTAGAATTCTGGCAGAATATAATCTTACTTCAACAGATTATAACTTGATCATAAAAAACTAAATTTGAGTCATCTCAGACTCCAATGTTACGTTCATTGAATTACCTTTTCAACGATACTTTAAACGTCTTAAAACTCAATCGGACGACTCAACAATAGCCTTCACAAGATAAGTGCGCATTTCATAACCTTCTGTCTTGTGCTGCTTGTTTGACCTATTTACGATTCTTTTCATAAAAATGTTTCTGAATGAAAATTGTCCAGGACACTTGAAATAGTCAAATGTAAATTTTTATAATTTTATGAAACCTTTTGCTATTTTAAAAACCTATTCAAACTCGTACAAAACATTCTGTCCAGAATCTAAAATTGGTACAATAATCTTTTATCAATCTACCTTTTGCTTATTGGCATTCGTAAGCGTCCTAACTTCTTATAATGAATTCCAAACTTAAGTTATTGTTCTTTTTATCATTTAGGACATCAAATTTGACTCTTGACATTCAAGTTTTCTTATGTACTCTACAACCATCACTATACTTGTGAGTTTTCCATGTGAGTATTTCTATACCCCCTTTTTATACTTTCACACTTTAGGGTGAAACATGTTACATTATAAACTTTGCACTTGTAAACATGTTTGACTCTTGTAAACTTATGGCAATTTACTTGTGTGTTGTGGTTAGTTGAACTTTGTAGCTACCATGTAATGTCGAATATATGTACAATCATTAACTATTGCTAGCCTGGCGACGTCATAGATCTATGGGCCTGCTTGGTTGATCCAAGTACACTTAGCTAATCGTATATACTTGTAAACGTTTAAGACTTGTAAAACTTTGTCAAGGTTTGATTGTGCATTCTATCTTACATCCCTAGTTACTTTGTTCTCTAACTTACAACATGAATTGTCATCTTTTATATACTTATGTATTGAAAACTATGGAAATCTCACCAACTTTATAGTTGACCCTTTATTTTTAACATGTTTCAGGTTTCCTACTCGAATATCTTCTTGTGCTAATATAGGACTTGGACTTAGACTAATTGAAAGACTTATGTTATTGGTTGTATCTTGATTGTTTTGTAATTACTTATTGTCTTGTAATGTTTAATGAATAATGATATTTAATATTATTTCAACTTAATTAGTTCCACGTGCTATGAGCAATCGTCTCCCATTCGTCCGCCCCGATGATTCCGCCGTCGGTCGGGGTGTGATAGATTGGTATCAGAGCCATGGTTATAGAGAATTAGGTTATAAGAAATGGAATGACCTAGATTATAACTAAGTATCCTTACACATGAGTCTTCTCATGTGTGTATATATATATATATATGTGTGTGTGTGTGTGTGTGTTTTTGTGAAATTTCAGATTGTTAGGATATTCAAACCATATGAACATTCTAAAATTACTACCGGAATCTGAATCTTTGAATATCCAAATTTTACATTAATTCAAGATTTAGAAATTCGGGTTATTTTATTTGGATACCGAATTTATATATTGTTACAAAACTCTAGTATTTATCCCATAAATGATTAAAAAATTCATAAACAATAGGACTATGAACTCATTTTAAATGACACAAATGCTTACTAGCTTTTCTTTTCGGTTATTTGGACCCGCAACCACTCAAAAACACCACATGTCATTACTTTGTCGCTGCAAACAGTTGTTGGCCATCGACTGACCTTATGTGTCCCTCCCTCGATCATGACAACCTCCAAGCCTCAACAGTCGTGTATATATGTTTTGGTCACCCTGACAATATGAACTGTCACCTCCTTAATTTCTTTCCTCTTGCTCGATCACACCCTCCCTTTTTCTTTTCATTCTTTGGTCGTAGCATCCAAGAGAGAGGGGGAGAGGGTTGTTCAAATTATACAACATGACCTACCTTCAACCCAAATATTACCACTAGCATGTGTACTTTTCCTCTTAATCCCATCTCTTGGCCCCATTATCGTTAACCCGTTTGCAAACTTTTGTTAACTTTATTAAGAGTTAATTACATTAAAGTTCCCTATGCTTAGGCGTTTTTCACTTTCGATTCTGGGTTTAAAAAACTACAAGGTTGATTCACAGGTTTGACAGAATATAACACAAATGCTCCCCAACTTTGATGGACCATCAAGAGGTTGTAGAGGGTTTTAGATTGTGGCACGGTCATCATGTCGTAGCGGTGGAACTTTCGGGGGGGGGGGGGGGGGGGTTGGGACTATTAGGGTGGTGGTGGTGGATTGGTAAAGTTAAACAAGATGAAGGTTGAAGATGAATTAGAGGATAGGTCTCACCTTTCTAAATTAAGTATTATAATCATTAATTTTTATAATAGGTAAGAGCTATTTTGGTTATTTTATAGGCATTGTCCATCTAAGTTGGGGACCATTTATATTATGTTTTATCGAACCTATAAACCGACATTGTAATTTTTCAAACCTAAGAAATAAAAATGAAAACAAACCTTAACATGGGGACCTTTTATATAATTAACTCCAAATACTATTACATGACAAAATTAATTAGATGAGTTATTTCCTTTAATTGTACCGCCCCTAAAATGAGCTATTTATCTTCTCCGTTAGTTGATTTCAGCTTGTATTAAATGAGGTTTCTCAACTTCTTCTACTAATGAAGGTTCCACCTTTGCTCTTCGTATTTGATCGCTAATACGATTTGTAACATTACTAACACAATCGAAGTGTCACAAGACAATCGATTATCATAGACTTTTATAACATGTATAAACTTAGTACATACCAGTGCTTATTTAACATAAGCATGAAACACAAGTTTATTAAATATATAAAAGATAAACCTCTATACTTTTTTAATGATTTCTTGATTTCTTGAGGCCTTAATGGGAAGGGCCTAGCCCAATGGAGACAACAAACCTCCAACTTCAAGTTTCTTATCGCCATCGCCATCGCCATCGCCACCATCGCCATCGCCATCGCCATCGCCACCGCCACCGCCACGCCACCGCCACCGCCACCGCCACCGCCGCCGCCGCCGCCGCCGCCGCCGTCGCCCAGCGCCGTCGCCCACGCCACCGCCACCGCCACCGCCACCGCCACCGCCACCGCCGCCGCCGCCGCCGCCGCCGTCGCCGTCGCCCTCGCCCTCGCCCTCGCCATCGCCATCGCCATCGCCATCGCCATCGCTATATTGCGATTGCGATTGCGATGGCGATTGCGATGGCGATTGCGATTGCGATGGCGATTGCGATTGCGATGGCGATTGCTATGGTGCCATTGCCATTGCCATTGCCATCGCCATCGCTATATTGCGATTGCGATTGCGATGGCGATTGCGATTGCGATTGCGATTGCGATGGCGATTGCGATTGCGATGGCGATTGCTATGGTGCCATTGCCATTGCCATTGCCATTGCCATTGCCATTGCCATTGCGATTGCTATGGTGCCATTGCCATTGCCATTTCCATTGCGATTGCTATGGTGCCATTGCCATTGCCATTGCCATTGCCATTGCCATTGCCATTGCCATTGCCATTGCCATTGCCATTGCCATTGCCATTGCCATTGCCATTGCCATTGCGATTGCTATGGTGCCATTGCCATTGCCATTGCCATTGCCATTGCCATTGCCATTGCCATTGCCATTGCCATTGCCATTGCCATTGCCATTGCCATTGCCATTGCCATTGCCATTGCCATTGCCATTGCCATTGCCATTGCCATTGCCATTGCCATTGCCATTGCCATTGCCATTGCCATTGCTATTCTTATTGTTATTGCTATTGCTATTGCTATTGCTATTGCTATTGCTATTGCTATTGCTATTGCTATTGCTATTGCTATTGCTATTGCTATTCTTATTGTTATTGTTATTGTTATTCTTATTGTTATTGTTATTCTTATTGTTATTGTTATTCTTATTGTTATTGTTATTCTTATTGTTATTGTTATTCTTATTGTTATTGTTATTCTTATTGTTATTGTTATTATTATTATTATTATTATTGTATTTATTTTATTTTATGTTTTAATGCACAGCCTTTGCTTTGTTTGAGCGCTTTCTTTTTTCTTTGTTTGCATCGCAAGTGACAGTTGTGCTGAGTTACAAATCAAAGAATTTCAACATGTAATATAAAGAGTTAAAGATACCATAATTTGTAACGAACATGAAATAACTAAAAAAATAAAAAGTAAAAAGTGCATGTTTGTAGATTCTAATCCTTGCAAGGCTAGTAATATAATTCTCAAAATCAAATACAACTAATTGTAACCCACAATTACAAAGCTCACATTATAATATCTACAATTTTGTTTGTTTCATATTGTAAAGATGCAAGATCAAGAAACAAAAGAACAAAAAAAGGGTCCTATAAACAACACACCAACATTTTGCACTCCACAAAAGAAGAGGGGTCAAACTTACAGACACTAAAACACAAGGGATCAATATGCAAAAAGCAAGTCAAAAGTTAGCAAGAATAAGCAGCAACACGATGAACACCACGATCTCTAAGAATCCCAGAGTAGAGCGCCATCCTATTTGCAGGAAGACTCTTAAGGTTTGTTGAATGTTTACTTTGACCCCCTTCATCTTTGAATATTGTAAAACACTTCTTCTTCTGATGAATTCTCTGACTTTTCAATCTTCTTCTAAATTCATCTCCATTTCCACTTGGCTCCATCACATCCTCAGCAAACCTTACTTTCTTCATCTTCTTCTTCCCCTTCTTCTTCCCATCTGCATCACAATACAAACACCAACAAAAGAAAACTTCAACTTTGACTTGAAAAGTCAAGGACCCACTTGAAGTTTGACCCAAGAAAACCGAGAGAAAAACAAACCTGAAGAGATGCAGGATCTTGGGTGGTGAACGATGGTGAATTGGGTGGTGCTGACGGTGGTTGTGGGTGGTTTCTGGAGGCAGAAGGCGATGATGATGGCGGTTCCGGCAGCCATGGCGGTGGCAATAACCACCCCATTTGAAGGTAAGATTGATGACATGATGAAAAAGGTTCAATCTTTTGGGTGATTGTTGCAGATCAGAGAAATGGGTATGATGGAGATTGAAGAAGATTGAGGGGGAGAGAGAATTGAGATGAAGTCATGGAGGAATTCAAGTCAATGTGTGTGTGTGTGTGTGAATATTATTATAATGGTCAGAGTGAAGAATGAAGTTTTATAAGGTTTGGTTTGGGGTGTGATTATTGGACGTGAAGAGGATGAAGCTTGCAAGCTAATGTGGTAGTTGGATTACCAAGTATTTTTCCTCTTTCTACAATTTATAAAAATTATTTTTATTTAATATCAACGGTACATTAAATAAAGCTAGTATTAAACAAACCTTAGAGGTACATTAATAAATCTAGTATTTCAACTAACCTTAGAGTTGCGGCAGTAACCAACTACGTGAAAAAAAAACATAAGAATGTTATTGTAACCCCCACATTAAACAATGACTTTTAACGACGTTGATAATACACGTAATTTTATTTAAGTAAAAATGAAAACTTATTGTTAATATCATTCAAATATTTAAACAAAAAAATAAATAGTCATACAAACTATACCCTTTTAATATATATAAGATTCCCTTAAATTAAGAAATATTATCATTGTTATAACTTTTGCCTTATAATCAAGGTGAGAAAATAAACACTTTTTGCCTTATAATTAAGAAATATTATCATTGTTATAACTTTGTTATCCTGATCAACAAATAACAAGCATAAAAGATTCCCTTAAATAGTTATTTCATAGGATCAGAGGACAAGAAAAAGCACCAATCAAAAGGTGCCAGACAACACAATTTACCATTTCAGTTGTTTGAAATTTAACATATAGAGTAATGATGCTTATATTTTCTAATAATGTGTCTTACAAAGTATGTCAAGTTGAGCATCATTTCGAACTTTTAAATGTTACATTATATCGTGGGTTTTACTTATAATTATTAATTGGTGGCATTCTATTATATTATTTTCTTTGTTTAAAGCTCCTATGTAGGTGGTAAGAAAGTTAGAAAGCGAAATGAGGAGAAGAAAATAACATGGATTGCGTGGGAGAAGGCGTTAGCACCTAAAGCCGTGGGTGGCTTAGGTATCGCTAGTCTTAGGGATGCAAACCTTGCTCTATTGGCAAAATGAAGGTGGAACTTTAGGCTAGAAAAGAATGCAATATGGCCTAAGATTATCAATGCCATTCATTCCCATTCCAGGAGGCAAGACTTGTTACCTCTAAAATCCTCGATTACGGGGCCATGGAAGAACATTGTAGCGGTTGAAGAAGTGTTAAAAAAGAAAAATATTTTCTTCAGAAACCTTATGAAAGGGGAATTGGGGAGAGGAGATAAATTGTTATTTTGGTTGGATAATTGGATGGGGCCGAAGCTTTAAAATACGCTTGTTTGGAGCTAATCGCAAAAGAGAAAGAAAAGACATGCAAATAGTCGACATGGTGTTAAAAATAAGAAAATATATATCTTTCACATGGAGATGGAATTGGAAATAGCAGCCTCATGGCTCTATAGAATTATCGCAACTTCAACTAATTCAAAACATGATGCAAAATGTTCAATTCGGTACAGGAGAAGATAAATGGTTGTGGTTAGGGGCGGATGCAACCTCATTTACGCTCCGGTCCCTTAGAAATTTGATCGAATCAAATCGTCTTCCGGTTGACTTGGAGCCTTGTGAGTGGTTATCATGGATCCCCTCGCGTATTAATTGGTTCATTGGAGGACGAGATTAAATGGTTTACCGACGAAAGAAGGATTATACCACCATGGAGTGTTAAGTGTCGGGTCAAAATGCTCATTATCCTTTAATCATCTATAGTCCATTGATCACTTGTTGCACTGCCCGTTCGCAGCGAGGGTATGGGGTGCCATCACACATTGGTTATGACCTAACCTGATCCCATTGACCTCACTGAGACATCTTCTAAGTTATCCTTTCAATTCAGGGGATTCTACGTTCAAGAAAAAGGTATTATATTGTATCTTATCAGTTACGTTATGGTATATATGGAAGGCATGAAATGCTATCATATTCGACTCCAAACCGGCTTCGGTTTCCAAGGTGGTGGAAGAGGTGTTTTTTAATTCATTTTCATGAATTAAAATTAGAGGAAAAGTGACGAATATTAACCGAAACAAATGGTGTAATTTTGATTTCTCCTAAAACGATGTAAAATGTACGTTACGGGTCCTAGCATCTTGCTATAGTCCCTTGTTGCTTATTAATATATTCGCCGTTCAAAAAACAGTATCATGTATCTATATTTGTCTCTCTGTTAGTAATTTTTCTTTTAACTTATTGTATTAGTGATATTAAATTTTAATAAATGTAAAATGAAATAAGTTATATTAATTGATGTTTTCAGAGATAAAACTACAAAATTTAGAATAAATAGTTACGTTAGTCAACTCCAATACCATATTTTAATTGTCAAATTAATTATATAACATTTATTAATTAAACATCGTGCTTCAACTTTTCCTCTGTATTTTTTAAATACCTTAATGAAGTTTAATACCCTTTATAGACCAAGACTTTTATGAGTTGGTTAGGACTTTAGGATGATTTAACATCTTCTTTCTTTTAAAGATAATTTATATTATATCAATTATCAATTTTGTTAAAAAATTTATATTATATCAATTATCAATTTTGTTTGTGTATTGAAGTTGTACAAAATGCCTCAACTATTAGTACTCACAAGCCCCTTGATCCATTACATAAACATTGTTCTATCCTATGGCGTGAAAGCCTTAACCGTAGCTTCGACAATGGTGACTTCACGGCGACACCATTGCAACTTATTCCACCTCAACGCATCTCATGTTCCACCTCATCACCGGCGCTAGTGATCAAAGCCTTACGAGACACATCCCACCTCAGCGCCCCCACCAATAAACCTCTGACAGTCACCGTCGATAAAACAACCACCGTTGCTCCGTTGTAGCTCCATCCAGTCAATTGGCTAAACGCCTTTATCGCCACTATCATCTCCACGTACACCGTTGTTAATCACGAACCACTGCCTCGGAAACCGCCATCGCAATCGGAGAAATCGGAGATTTGGATGTGAAAAAAAAATTTAAGTGTAGAATGGGGGGTTTGCGGGTATTAAATGGTGAAAGTTGGGTGGGTTAAATCAACATAACTTAATCATTTGGTTGTTATTTGTTACCAAGAAACTTTACTACAAGCCTTATAACTTTTAATCATTGTCAAATTAGTTCTTTCAAATAGCTGGTGTAATGGATTATGGAGTCATCTTCAAACATGATTATATAAAGAGTGTCCAACTCAATAACAAAACCTGATCTCGACCTAACAAAAGTCTTACGGCCGATAAATGTTGAAAGAACTACCATGATTTCTGCCTACGAGTTGGACCAAAAGAGTCATAGGTCTTGCCTTTCGTATTATACAAATATCCACTTTTGTTATTAAGACATCTTTTATCTTTTTCTCTTTGTATCTATATATACGTATAGAAAGAAATACAAAGAATGAAATAAATAAGGTGTATCTATAATAAAATCCTTTTATAATTACTAAAAATAATATATATTCTTAGCATTTGTTTAGTTTTTAAAATTTCTCATATTACCTTACTTTTTTCTTTTTTTTCAACTCAGGAAGACGTACGAAAATATGAAAAATGTAATAAATAGCAAGTCTATAAATACGATGATCGGAAAGTAAGTCTCAAGACATGATCCTTATGAACATAGTGATAATTTGGGAAATTTTCTTAATTTTCCCTTAGATATATGTATCAAAAGACGTGTACCCTGATGGTACCCTAAAACCAGCATTCACCGGCTAGAACCGGAAAAATACCTTATTGAAATTGAATTGGTTAGGTTATGTAATGGGGCATACGCTTTGGTTTAAAGATAGTAGTGCTTAGGAAGCCTAATCGTGATTCATGTGTAGGACCGGTAATAGGTGTGCAAAACCATTGACTGATGTGTAGAACCTTGATTAATGTCTAGTAATGTGTTTTTATTCTCATACAATAACATACAAACTATTACAAGATTATACAAACACAAGGTATCGCATAAGTCATTATTCTTTAAAATCATTCATGCTAAAAATCATAGTTGTAAACCAATTGAGAACAAGAACGTGAAATTTCAACAATACAAAGATGATATAAGAAATAATACTATAAAGAATTACATCAACAAAATTTAAAGATGATATGAGTTCTTTGGATTATCTCACCGATTACATCAGGTCCTTATTTATAGTACTGGAACTATAACGAACACACCCAACAAATACTGAGAATTTACACTAAGAGTCTTAAACTATTTCTTCAGAATAGAAATAAACCTTCAGAAGATTCCCTTTGGAAGATATCCAAATTAAACCTTAAATCCATTCCGAAGCAAACTTAACCTTCGGAAGATATCACCCAAGCTTTGGAAGAACTTTGTCAAGCTTCGGAAGAAAATCACTTGTTTTGGTTTTTAATACTTGACAATCATATATTCTACTAATTTAACAACAAAGTCTCTTAACTTTGTATCTTTCATACTTGTATTTTTGTTTATGTTTCAAAGGGCTTGAAATTGCTTGGAGCGGCTCTTGGACTTGGATGATCTTAGAGTGACTCGTTGTTAGCTACTTGGATATTCAAGTGACCCGTGAGACACCTGGTTTTGTCTCTTAAGCACACATGAGTCATAGGTGGTTCTTGGGTATTCTGATGATCATATATAAGGGTAAAAGTGTAGCTAATTTTGTTATTCAAATAATTTTTTTATTTTTACAACTCTTTGTTTTCTTAAAAAGTTCTTGTTCCAAACACTTTGTTATTCTCTTGTTATAGGTTATGTTCTTTTATGTAAACCCTTAGTGTAATGTGTATGAGTGTTATTCTTAGTTGTATCATGATTGTTATGTTGAAGATCTGTGTTTTTAGAGAGTTGTTGATTAGTTTGATAGAGTTCGTATAAATCTATTGTTTTTTAGAGATTGTCATACATTCTGGTTGAAAATAAAGTTAGATTTCATGGTTTTTTGATATGTTATCATAGCTGATGCTCTAATATCTTAAAATACTGTTGTTGTTGTTCATATCATACCTGGTGTTTTGGTTTCTCTAATATAAAATCCGTAGATCTTATATTCATTATTGCCCGGAGTCAAGGTGTTTAGTCTCAAAATCCTTAAAGGAGCTTTGGGTCCTCCTTCTACGATTCAGAGCGCTGCTACTCTAGATCAAGCTGAAGAGATTCTTCCTATCTCTATCTGTAGTCGTTGGATTTATTAGTATAATCTCTAGATCTGATTATGGTGTACTCAAAAGATTTACTAGTCTTGATTTTGTAACCCTAAAAGGTTACAATCTTATATTGCTACTCTACATCTCCTTGATGGTTTTTTGTTCTCTCTAACTGGTAACCATAGTTGGCTATCAAAGTACCATGTAGGCGCCCCTGCTATGAGGACTTTCTAGTTCTATCTCCTTTTTAGTTTGTGTTATTGTTGTATTAATGAATAAGCTTGTTTAGGGATAACTTGATTGGGTTAAGGGTACTGGTATTGTAATCTAAATGGGGAAAACCATACCCAATCAGTTGTGTACATTCTTACATGTTTAATTGATATAGTATTAAAATATGTACATTTTGTGTGCATCACTAGTGTGACCATTAATGAATTTCTTGTGAGTGTTTTCCTTTAGTAACTTTAGGTAACTTTTGTCTTGTCACCAAGAGTGGTGTAAAATCTGGATATGATGGTAGCCACGTTATGTGTGTGCGCGCTTTGTGGACTTGTAAAAAATGACTGGAACAACATCTTCATGCGAAACATTAATTTGCAAAACATAAGCTAGTGATCCAGTCTATCTTCATGTTAAGGTTGATAATTTTGTTGTTTCTAATCTTTATTAAAAAACAAATATAGTAATACAACATGGTACAATAGTTTCTTAATACTATCATAACCTTAATACCATGCGAAAACAACTTGATGCTATCGTCAACTTCCATCTTGTGTTTGCTGGAAATCAATAGATTTTGATGATTTTAATCATCTTATAAAATTGGTGCGATTTTTAACGAGTCAAGAGGATATGTACTAACCGGTTAAAACTAGACTACAAACTTGGGAGCCTATGCCTACTATCAAGATCACCTTTTCATTATGTCCATGGAGGAGTCTCTTGAGGCTATAATGTTGTGTTAGAAAGGACAAAATGTTGCTTTTATGTCAAAGTTTAATGAACCTTTTTTATAATAAAAGAGGTATTAATAGGGTCCTAAACTTAATCTTAAGTGTATACATTGTAATAAAACTAGTCGTATCATATAAAGGTGTTTTAAATAAGTAGGATATTCATCCAAATTAAAACGAAAGTCTTGCCAGACCTCTGTTCATGAAAATAAACTTGTATTTTTATTATTTTTTGTTAATAAAGGTTCATCTTTATCTAGTGCCACCCCTGTTGCTCCCTTGCTTACCATTGAACAAATCTCAAAACTCTAAGCTCTCTTAAATGACAAGTTAAATGAAAGTACTTAGAGTACCAATGAAGGAGGTAATCTTCTTGTGGCATCACGTGTTTCCATGTTAACATTTTTAACTTAGCTTCCCGTTGTCATAATTTATATAATTTGTGTCTTATAAAATTTAATAAATGATAATATTAATAAAGTCTAATAATTTGATAATTATAAAAATAATAAAAACCCTACCCTACCCTAACCGCCCTACCCCTCTCTCTATATTATCTCGGCACTTATCTCATTTCCCTTCATCGACCTCCAAAACCTAATCCCCTCCTTATTCATCTCTCAGCTCCTTTTCTACACCATACACACCAAAAACCCTAGCCTATTACCTCTACCCCTCGATAATCCTCTCCACCGCAAATAAAGACTCAAAGGATTACTCTCTACCTCTCGGATCTCTCCCTCCCTCTCTCACATAACAGTGATGCTTTCAACTTTTGGTTCTCTCCCTTGCTCAATAAGGTTAGTATATTTTTATTATAATACATTTTAGATTTGGTTTTCATGGTTGGTGTGTTTTGTGTTGCCTATGGTTATTAGTTTCATCTATTTGATGTGTTCTAGGGTTTCTTTTAGTTTCAAAGGTGTATGTATGTGTTTATGGTGTTACAAGGGTGGTTTGGTGGCTCGAGCCTCGGTCGAGTGATGATCGGCTAGGGTTGGCCTACTTTTGGTTCAGTTATAGGTGGAATGTGTTGTGACCAAAGGATTTCATTAGGGTGCATGAGTGTGATGTGTGGTCTATTTCAGTGTGAAGGGATATGGTTTGTGTTTGTTGCATTAGAGTTGTGTGTGTATATGTCTCGTGATTGTGTGTGTATATGTCTCGTGATTGTGTGTGTGACTCGTGTGTTCATGTGTAGTGGATGTTTGTTGACATGTATTCATGCATGTGGATGTATGCATTTCTCGAGTAGACTCAGTTAGAACCAAGGGTGTCGGTGGTTGTGTATCCTCAGTTGTTATTGGGGTGATTGAGGGTATATTGGTGCAGGTGGGTATGATGGTATGTGTTGTGTTATAGATAACACGATTAGGGTTTTAGTTGTGATGGTTTTGGTTTGCATAGGTTTGTTTATCGGTGAATGTGTGTTTCTTTAGGGTTTGTGTGTGTATGAGAATTGTATATGTGTGCATTATATGTGTGTGCATATAAATGGTCATGCATGTGAATGCATGTATATATGTGGGTTTGGGTGTATCTTGGTATTCTAACATTTTGGTGGACTTTATTAATGCCGGTTAGAGGGTACAATTATGACATCTCATATTTTGTTATATTAAAAGTTAACTTTGTTAATTCTTGTAAGAACCTTTTATGTCAATTTTGAAACTTTGTGGAATTAATATGCTTGATAATTAATATGGGGTTTAACAAATTAATTAAATAATAGAAATAATATTAATAATGTTTAAAACGTTGGTTAATAATATAAAACTTATCAACGGGGGATAAAAATCTTAAAAATAATTTTATAATAATAATAATAAAGATATTATTATTACTATTACTAATAATAATATTAATAATAATAATGTTAATGTTAATGATAATATTAATAATAATGATAATATAGGTTTTAATATATTAAAGCTTATAATTAATAACTTTTTACATAAAATAATAACTTTTTAAACTTCAAGGACTAAATTGTAACTAATTAAAACTTTAATACTCAAAAGACAACTTTTAAAACCGCAGGGGCCATATGCGAAAATTATTCAAATAACATAAACCCCCTCCCCCATCCCCGATTTTTCCGGCGGCCGGCTGGCGATGCTCTGGCGCGGAGCCGGCGACGTTTAAACCTCCAAAAACGTTCGTTTTAATGCAATTAACCTCATCTTAAACATTGCCCTTCGGTTTCAGACTTTAAAACCATATTTAATTGTGAATTATTCGGCTATTAACACACGAAATCAAAACCGAAACCATCTAATCAAATCCTTAACTCGTTGATATTGTTATTATTCAAATTACATCCGATTGAAGGATGGGAAACATTACAATCGATTCTCTAAATCATTCTGCATCATCTATCGCATAGACGAATTCCTGAATCAACCATTCAATCATCAAATCCTTAATCGACCTGCAACATGGTCGACGACTACCCTCGAAGTACGTTAACTTAAAATTGTTTGAGGGCTTGTAACTCTGAGCATATATTGAAGCTTCGTACGAAGTGGATTTGATTATTATCAACATTTGAACCCCGAAGCAATCTCTCCTCTGTCGCATCATGTCTTCGATTGATCTTAATATTTTGGAACATTCATAACAGGTAAATAAACACCCATCTCAATCATCAAATCCTTAATCGACCTGCAACATGGTCGAAAGCTACCCTCGAAGTACGTTAACTTAAAATTGTTTGAGGGCTTTTAACTCTGAGCATATATTGAAGCTTCGTACGAAGTGGATTTGATTATTATCAACATTTGAACCCCGAAACAATCTCTCCTTTGTCGCATCATGTCTTCGATTGATCTTAATTTTTGGAACATTCATAACAGGTAAATAAATACCCATTATGCTCGGTTTTAATCAAGATCAAAAGCCCTATGTTTAATTTGTGAATAAACATCGTTTGATGCTTCAATTTGATCTAGTTTGTTCTAGGGTTCTTTGGGTTTTGGGGAAAGTTTTTAAGTGTGTTTAAATAATTATGGAACCAACATAAACCGTGGCTTAGAGCCTTGGTTCATTGGTTGCCCATCCACATGCTAACCTTGAGGTTCCGGGTTCGAACCCGGGCACTCTCAAACATTTTTTTGGGCCTTTTTAGCCCTCAAATTAATTGTAGAAAATTTTTAAAAAATATAAAAATAGTTTTTGCAAACCTTAAAAATTTCCTTCGATTGTGAATCGAATGTTCACATTAATAAGGTTATGGCTGATCTCATATATTGAGAAGTCCATGTATTCCCTTCGATTGTGAATCGAATGTTCACATCTCATTATGATGTCGAATCGTTCTTGTCCTTGATTTTGCCTTCCTGATTTAAATTATATAAGATTTGAACACCATCATAACAAATTCTGCTATCTCGAACTTTGCTCTTAAGCTTGTAAGCATGATTTTTCCTTTTGTTACATTGATGTAACTTGAAATTTTCCAATTTCTAATTGATATTATTTTCCTTTCATCGTTAAGTCAAACTCCGTACCGTTTGCACCGTGAGAGATGCAAGTGTTTGCAAGCCAGCCTATGACTAAGAACACTCGTATCTCCTAAATGATTCTAACTCATCAAAACAGGGGTGATTCCCTTACTTTGATGATTCTCTATTCGTTTCGATAAATGGTTTCCAATTATGATTTATAAAATTTCATCCTCTGGATCGGGGTGATTTCCTTATCCCGAGGATTGACTTCAATTATTTTCTTTGGAATGGCATTCCACAAATGACATGATCTCACCAAAATAGGATTGAAACCCGTACTTTGGTGACAAATGTCAATCTTTGATTGTTTTCTTGCTATTATGAAATTCAATCATCAAGATAGGCGTGAATTCCATACCATGATGATAATATCATCTTTATGAATTGTATTTGTTCAAATGAGACGACTTCATCAAAGTAGGAATGAATTCTATATTTTGATGAAGAAGTTCATCTTGTTATATTTTGTTTTTGTAAAACTTCACCGTTAAGATAGGAGTGATTTCCCTTACCTTAATGGTGAGTTACCTCGTCTTATTTCTGTGGATCCTCAACAAGGAGTTGGATCGAACTTTTTGATTGGTAAGTTAGTGGTCATACCTTGGGAATACACCATCAAGTTAGGAGTGAAAACCACACCTTGATGACTATTCTCATTTCTTGATCTCCAACTTACCAAGGTTTTAATCAAGTGACAAGAAACATGTAGTAACTTGAAGGGTGAACCAATGTTAGTGTTTGGACCTATCAAGCCAAAGCATGATTTCTGAACTTGAAAGGAGACCCGATCACTCTAGGTTGATTTTGATTCCGAGCTTGGAGCATTTGAATTCTTAAATCGATTTCTTTCCCTTTATCTTCATGTTTTGACTCGATCTAGCTACATCGAACCATTTATTTCTTACTTATCAACTTTCATTTTGAGTTATCATCACACATGATTGTGTGATGGTAGCCTTCTTAAACAATCTTTCTGCTAAATAAAGGCATTATCAACTTGTGTTCATGCCTTTCTAACTTTCTCAGATGTGCTTATGGGTTTGATGAACTGCGTATGCAAACTGTACTTGGAAACTTGCTACCTTCCAAAACATGTTTACAAATACTTTTCTTAATGTTTGCATCATTTCTTGAATCGGTTTTGAACCCTTAACCTTGAAAATCATTGAAATTTTATCTTGGTTTTGAACAACAAGACTTGTTATTATCCTTATTGCGATGTGGATATAAAGGTTCATAAAATTTCATAATTTGTAGTCATGGGTTTGGCATAAAAGAAAAGACATAACTTGGCATGTGTCCAAGTGTCTTACCTTCACATATGACAAAACCTAACCCCCATGTTCCCGGAATCTCCTGCTCAATTTCTCATCACCAAATGTCTCTTATTTTGGATGTCATACTGAAAATTGGTGCATTATAGACCAATTGACTAATCTCATATTGACTCATGTGAGATAATGGGTCGATGAATTGACTTGTATCTAACTCAAGAATTCGTATACCGTAGTATGGCGTTAAAACATCGATCGTTATTTTGGATGACCGATTCATTTTCTGCTTTTAATAATGTTCCTAACCATCGTCGTGAACTTATTCCAAAATCTTCGCATATCGTATTATTCTTAGACCGATGATTGGTCAAAGGAGAGATACATATTCACAAGATATACGTTAAGATCGTTTCATATAGTGACGTTTGGGATTCTTAAATCTTGACGGTTAACCTTTCTTATCATTGTTGGTCTTTTATTGATTTCTAGACTTTACTACAAAATTATATTCTAGAAGTTGTGACTTATAAATCTAAGGTACCACGGTAACTCGTCATCGTTTTCCAACGTTTCATCTCAAAACGTCTCGCGTTTATTATGTTAAGAATCTTGTAAGATTCCATAAAGTGAAGCATTCCACCTGTAATCAAACGTCAAACACTGTTCGTTGAACACTCACCTTTCATTACAACTCCTTTGTTCATTTAAGTTTATTCTTAATTTCGGGACGAAATTCTTTTAAGTTGGGGAGACTGTGACATCTCATATTTTTGTTATATTGAAAGTTAACTTTGTTAATTCTTGTAAGAACCTTTTATGTCAATTTTGAAACTTTGTGGAATTAATATGCTTGATAATTAATATGGGGTTTAACAAATTAATTAAATATAGAAATAATATTAATAATGTTTAAAACGTTGGTTAATAATATAAAACTTATCAACAGGGGATAAAAATCTTAAAAATAATTGTTATAATAATAATAATAAAGATATTATTATTACTATTACTAATAATAATAATAATAATGTTAATGTTATGATAATATTAATAATAATGATAATATAGGTTTTAATATATTAAAGCTTATAATTAAAAACTTTTTACATAAAATAATAACTTTTTATACTTCAAGGACTAAATTGTAACTAATTAAAACTTTAATACTCAAAAGATAACTTTTAAAACCGCAGGGGCCATATGCGAAAATTATTTAAATAACATAAACCCCCTCCCCCATCCTCGATTTTTCCGGCGGCCGCCGGTGATGCTCTGGCGCGGCGCCGGCGACGTTTAAACCTCCAAAAACGTTCGTTTTAATGCAATTAACCTCATCTTAAACATTACCCTTCGGTTCTAAAACCAATTTAATTGTGAATTATTCGGCTATTAACAACAAAATCAAAACTGAAACCATCTAATCAAATCCTTAACTTGTTGATATTATTATTATTCAAATTGCATGCGATTGAAGGATGGGAAACATTACAATCGATTCTCTAAATCATTCTGCATCATCTATCACATAGACGAATTCCTGAATCAACCATTCAATCATCAAATCCTTAATCGACCTGCAACATGGTCGACAGCTACCCTCGAAGTACGTTAATTTAAAATTGTTTGAGGGCTTTTAACTCTGAGCATATATTGAAGCTTCGTACGAAGTGGATTTGATTATTATCAACATTTGAACCCCGAAGCAATATCTCCTCTGTCGCATCATGTCTTCGATTGATCTTAATACTTTGGAACCTTCATAACAGGTAAATAAACACCCATTATGCTCGGTTTTAATCAAGGATCAAAAGCCCTATGTTTAATTTGTGAATAAACATCGTTTGATGCTTCAATTTGATCTAGTTTGTTCTAGGGTTCTTCGGGTTTTGTGGAAAGTTTTTAAGTGTGTTTAAATGATTATGGAACCAACATAAATCGCGGGTTAGAGCCTTGGTTCATTGGTTCCCCATCCACATGCTAACCTTGAGGTCCCGGGTTCGAACCCGGGCACCCTCAAACATTTTTTTGGGCCTTTTTAGCCCACAAATTAATTGTAGAAAATTTTTAAAAAATATAAAAATAGTTTTTGCAAACCTTAAAATTTTCCATGAACACCAAATAATATTCTGGATTTTTCTAGTAATTTTAAAAATTAAATAACTTATTTTAAAAACATTTTAACAAACATTATTTTGGGTTAAATCCTATTAAAAGTGGGTCTCAACTAATAAATTAGTTTCGGTTCAAACGTTATTCCTTTAAAATCATGGTTATCTTAAAATGTTTATTTAAATTTAAACCTTGATTACAAATGTATTCTTTTAAAATAATAAATAATTATTTATATGCTTATGGACTTGATTCAATAATTTAAAAAATCATTTAAAATAATAATGGACATAATATTATCTTTATTAATCTCTAAAATTTGGGAAATTATATATTATTCTTAGAAAATTATTAAGATTTAATTACATCATTATTATCTAATTTCATTTCTAAAATACTTAATCATATAAACTTATATAATTCCTTCTAATGGAATCAAAATGTAAATAACTACATTATAAACTTATTGCTTAGCAAAAACCTTAAAAATATTAACACCCTAATTCTTGTGAACGTTAATCGTATTGTTAACCTTAATCTTTATCTTGTAAATTATATATGTGCTTATAATGGATACTTTGGATTATCTTTTGGATCTTACTTTAATCTTTTATATCATCTTGTAATGCCTATATCTATGTGAGTATTTCCATACCCTTTTTTGCTTATTTTCACACTTTGGGTTGAAACATGTTAACTTATTATCATTGCACTTGTAAACTTATTTGAGACTTGTAATCTTTATGGCAATTCATCATGCAAAGTTGTGGTTAGTTGAACTTTTATGGTTACCATGTTATGGCGTTATATGTACAATCATTAACTATTGCTAGCCCAGCGAAGTCATAGATCTATGGGCTAGACAAGCCTGCTTTGTTTGATCCAAATACACTTAGCTGATAGTATAATCTTGTAAACGTTTGAGACTTGTAAAACTTTGTCGAGGTTTGATTGTTGCATTGTTCATAACATCCCTAATCACTTTATTCACTAACTTATGACTTGAATTGCCATCTTTTATATAATCTATGTATTAAAAACTATGAAATGCTCACCAACATTTTTATGTTGACCTTTTTATTTTAACATGTTTCAGGAATACCTCAAGTATGTGTTCTACTCTTTGAAGCTTACACATCTAGGATTGGACCTAGAGATAAAATGGATGATCATGTTATTTGTAGCATTTGTACATGATGTATTCTTTGTTGAAACTTTTGCTTGTAATGTTACAATTGAATCTTATGATTATATATTTGAATTTAATAAATAGCATTATGTGGCTGTGAACAATCGTAACCCTCACATCTCGACGTTTTCGCCGTCAAGGTTGGGGTGTGACAACAATTAGGGTGCTTGCATGCATGATTGTGGGTATGTTTATGTTTGCATGTGAATGGGTGAAATGTTGGTGTTCGGCATGAATCGAGTCGAGAATGCAAAACTTTTCAACCTAAATCAATGGTTTGATTATAACCTAAGTAATTTATGTAAATTCAGGTTTGCGTGAATCCTAATCATTTGTTACTTGGATGTAGTTGTAGTTGTGGAATCTAAGGTGAGTTTAAAGCCTCACTTCTATATTACTCTCTTTCAAGGAAGAAAGCATGCTTTAAAATACATTCCTTAAGATTAAGTTAAACTATATTATCACATGTGAACTAGTATTGTTACCACCCAAGTCCTTGCTTTCAAACTGTTAATTTAGTGATATTAGCGAGGTAATTTCTAAGTAGTACTAATGGGTTTAACAAACCCCACCGGCGCTAGTCGTGCTAGCATGAATGTAGTTCTAATGGGTGTTAAATGACCTAATTACTATTATCATGGTTTGGCAACCATAACATAAGTATTCTTAAATTTACTAGTTAGATTTGGTTGCGAACTTCATACACTTAATGCCTTGAAATGTAGAAAGCTATCTATTGTGATATACTTTGTTTACTATATATGTTACTAAAATATTTGCCTATTTATAAACATGTGGACTCACAACCCTGTATTGACAATTTAACATGTTTCTCTTAGGTTCTTATTGGATCATATGAGGCTAGTGCAACTAAACCAACACTTTGAAGATTTTGAGTACAACTGAAGAAGTCTTCCGAAGACAATGTTGCTCTTCCGACGACAAGTTGAAGATTCTCGAAGCTTAAGAATGAAGAACTTCCGAAGGTAGAACACAATCTTCCGAGACTAAGTAGTTTTCCATCCAAAGTATAAACATTTAAGAAGATCCAAGACATAGCCTTCCGAAGAACAAAGTCATGACGACTTGCAGAAGTCTTGGAAGAAGTTGATTCTTCCGAAGTATAAATAAGCTTCGGAAGAACCAACTATGAATCAGTGGACAAATATATGGTCCGACTGACACTTGCTGCCAACTCTGATATACTGCATGACGCTTTTCCACGCTCATGTGGCTGACCATACTATAATCCATTGTTCATCTTTCTATAGTTAGTACAGTTACCAACTTTAGTTGCTGACGAAAGGTAAGTCATGGACATATCATGACTACCTTGTCTAGGATAGTATTTTATCTTAGATACTTTACTTCAAGCAATGTAGTATTTATCTAGGCGCAAATTCCAGCTTGTTATCCAAGTATAACCGACTGTAGATAATAGTATATATAGTTTCTCATTGTAACGCACTAAGTTATGCTTGTAAGAGTCTTGTAATACTGAGTTGAGAAGTAATATATAAAAGTATCTTGAAAAACCATTCTTCTGTTCATTTACGTATTATATTATTGTCAACTTATTTTGAGATTCTACTTCGTCTATTCGAGAAAGACCAAGTGAGTTTAATAGATAAACTTGTGTTGAGAGACAAACACCAATATTGTATCCTTAAAGGTATTTGCATTGCTAGGAGCACAACATTGGGCTTCATGCATATCGAGTCTTTTAAAATTATTATTTTAGATTTACTTCTTAGTTTTGAATTCTAGGGATGTTTGTTTGTGTGGAATTGGAATTTCTTTTAAATTCGCTTCTGCGATATTTTGATGAAACTTAATATTTAGGAAATGGTTTGGTTAATTGAAAAACTTTGTAATAAATATGTCATTTGTTATACCTAATGACTAAGATGCTGGTTTGTAATACGCCTAGAGATAAAACCTACTCGTGGAAATTAAGGTATGACATATTGGTATCAACGCATTGGTTACAGTGAACTAAAATTGCATTTTATTTGTATTATGTTTTAGACTATAACCTATTCTGCCTTAGTTACGCACATGTAGAAACTTTTAAGAATCATTGCATAGGCTTATTCCTATGAGCATCTGACTACAAGAATGACGTCTTCATCTTCACCTTCTAAAATGTTGGGAAAAAGTCCAGTTCGTCCTGAATTCCCACCGCCATCTTTCCTCCCATGCAATTGGCCTAAAGTTGCTACGGATGTCGATGAGGTTGACTATTATCAGCCTTTTTCCTTTCCATTTCCATCCTCCACCTCTATACTAGACGTAGTGTCTTTACCACTTGACTAGGTTCCTTTAAAAAGAGAAGGTCCCACCTCCTATTGAATGCACTCCTTAGATGAGATCTACACCTTGCCTCCTCTCCCTTACATCATGGAGTAGGCCATAGCTATATTAGTGACCACCTTGAACTCAGATAGGCGACTTTTCTGAGGACTTCCGGATGACAACACGAACCTTAGGCGAAATCTGCAACAAATCATGGAGAGTATTGCAACAAGCGAGAAGCAAGATAAAATATTAGCCGAGAGTCATAATGCCTCAGCTAACGAAGTGGTGGCATTGACAGAGCGTGTGGATGGGCATGGCATGACCATAATAACTACTAACCTGAGAGTTGAGGAAGTTGATGGATAGTTGAATGTAATGAATGTTTTGGAACCAAACTAAGGGAGGAAGATCAATTAGAAGAGTCATAGAGAAGCATGAGGACAGTGCGGGATCCATTGTGTCACATTCATTCTATTTCTTCCTTTCGTACACCTGTCTTGATCATTTCGTATTTTGCACCTAGATGGGAAAGGTTGTTCCCATCCGACTAACACATTTGGATTTTGATATTTAATTTACTTTATTATAAACGGATTTACAATTTATTTCATTAGATATTATTATTTGAATACTAATTTGTGATTGTGCTAAAATTGTTAAATTACTTATACTTTAATGAAGTTTATATGCAAGATATTAACTTATTTATGTATGTTGTGATTGTTAAGAATATCTGGACGCAAGTGCAGTCGTGGACATGGCAACATTAATATGACAATGGCGGAACTAGCCATTCTCATAAACAAACATGTAACTGTGGTCCTAGCTAACTAGAATTCTGATATGGGCCCAAGTGTGGATGAGCAAGCTTTAGCCTTTTTGGAGGCCGAAGATCGCTTATCAAAAGGGGCTTCACTGAAATGATCATAAGTTGGGCTAGAAGTCTCCGTTTTGGGCCTATGACCAATCAAAACAACCGTCGGATCGAGGAGCCCGTTTTCACAAACCGCCATCATGGTTTCGGCCCAAAAACAGCTTATTTTATGAGTTATTTACGTTTTTGTCTTATTTTTACATTTCGTTGAACTTTACATTTGGCCCGGTTTTCGGCCCGTTTATGTTTTGTGGCCCATTCGACTTTTGATTTGTTTCTTTATATGTTTGTAAGAGATGGGTGAAATAACTATTGAAGTTTATGAAAAAACTATTTTCTCTCTATCACCGTGTGTGTTAATGTAACCTGATTATCGTATTCTTTGTGAATCAACGATAGTTAGAAGAATTGTTCCTGGTATTCTCATTGAATCAACAGGTTCAATTATCTATCTCTCTGTTTACTGCATCAAATTCGCAACCTAATCCGATTGGTAATGATACCGGTTAAAGTTCTAAAGTGGAAATTATTTGCTAATCCTGCTAAGTATAGTATTCCTTGAACATTCATGGATTATAAGCCAAATCTGTTCATTGTGGCTGAAGGAGCCATTGGACTTCTTCATTGGTTCGAGAAGTTGGAATCTGTGTTTGAAATGTGCAACCATTAATATTTATTATTTGAAAAATGTTATTATTTTATAGTTGATGGACTGTAAGTTTCTAAAAACATTCTAGGACACTTAGTTTTCAAAAAAATATATGATTTTTTAGTTGTTGGAAGAGTAAAGTATTGTTTAGAAAAAAGTGCTAAACAACTTAGATTTATCATTTGAAAACTTACTTTTTACATAAAGTCTAAGTAAAAGTGTTAAACCTCCTACTTATACAAGCTACTTTAGATGAAAATTAGAAAAATCACATGATTGAAGAAAAGGAGGCCATATATAGGAATAATATGATGGAACTCATGGATTTGCCTAAGAGTAAAAAATCAATAATATGCAAGTGTGTTTATAAGACTATGTCTTTTTCACTAGGAGAGATTGATAGGTACAAAGATCGTTGACTTGTAAGAGGTTTTAGACAACCGGAGGGAATTGATTTTGATGAAACTTTTTTCCCACATACTCATAATTAGGATTTAGGTGTGCTATATCATTGGTTATTCATTGTGGTTAAGAGTTGTATTAGTTGGAAGTCTAAATAAAAAAAGTATAAATGAAATTACTTGAAGGATATTTTTCAGAAAATGAAACTTCATTGTGTAAATTGACTAGGTGGTTTAAAACATTGTCTTAAGAATGTAAAATGAAACATTAGTGGAAGTATTGCTAGATTTTGGTTTTGTTCAAAGTAAGTGTGATTACTTTTTGTTTGTTAAACATACTACATATGTGATGATTTTTCTTTTGGTATCTATTGATGATATACTTGTTGTTAAAAATAATCTTGAGGAAATTAATTAGATTAAAAGCTCTTTAAGACAATAATTCTATATTAAAAATGTTAAATGTAAAATCAATCTGTTTTTGTCACAATGTAATTATTGTATGACTTGCTTGTTGAATTTGATGTAAGTGGTTGCAAACCAATCACACTCCAATACAACAAAATTACACAGTAATGGAAAACTTTAATATACTTCAAGAGTAAAAGTTGTTTATAAGTTAGACCTATTCTATTGTTCAGTGATAGTTCAACAAACTTAGTTTTTCATGACCGGATGAAACATTTTGAAATTGATGTCTTATATTCATGTGAGAAAATTTCATCCAGAGTTATAAACTAGCTGGTCTTGGTTAAACGGTGGCAATAAAAGATGTTTTTTTATATGACCACGTTGAACCTAACAAGGTTCTTGACTGACATCGTTCCCCATGTTGAAGTGGAAATGGATACTCAATCATTAAGCACGATTGAAGCTTGGAATCACTTGGATTTCTTATGCCGAAACTACATTTTGAATGGTATAGTGGATGCACTGTATAATGTCTTTTGCAAGGCCAAAACTACCAAAGAACTATGGTATTCTTTGGACCACAAATATAAAATAGAAGACGTAGGTACTAAGAAGTTCTTGGTAGCTAAGTTTTTGGTCTTTAAAATGATAAACACTAAAACTATCATGAGCCAAGTCCAAGAATTGCAAGTTATTCTTCATGATATCCATGCAAAAGGAATGACTCTAAGCGAAACATTTCAAGTTGTTGCTATGATTGAAAAGCTACCACCAAGTTGGTTTATTTTAAGAACTATCTCAAGCATAAACAAAAGGAAATGACCACTGAAGATCTTGTTGTTCGTCTTCATATTGAAGAAGATAACAAAGTTGCTTTGAAAAAGATTGATGGTCTTGCAACAACAAAGGCCAATGTTGTTGAACTTGGCCAATCTTCAAAAGGAAACAAGAACAATAGGAAGGGTGAAAGAAAGAGTCATGGAAAAGGCTTTAACCTATGTCCTAAGGGGGGAGTCGGGATGAAAAAGTTCACTGGAACGTGTTATAACTATGGAAGGCAAGGCCATACAGCCAATGATTGTCTTTGAACATTCTCCCCCTTTTTGGTGTTGAAGTGGAAGGCCGGCTCTATGGTTCCTTGTGTGTTTGTCTTTGAACATTCTCCCCTTTTTGGTAGCATCATCTTGAGAGCTAGATGAGCTGGAGGAGGAAGTCAGGGAGACCTGAATAGGTACATGCCTAACAGACCTCTCTATCTATTTCTCCGCTAGTTGAGCCTTGCGATTGTCAATCTCAAGTTGCTGAGTGGCAGATCTTGCCTCTAAAGTCCTAACCTGAGATTCCAGATTTAAACTTTAGAAAGAAGATCTTGAATGAGGATTTGCATGCTTCTCTCATCTTCTTTCGAAGAATCATGGGGAGATAAGGTAACATACCTAGTACGTTCAGCCTCACCACCAGATGTGGTTTCTTGGCACCCTGGTTTCCCATGCTCAATGATGCCTCTCTCTTTCAGAGTCATCAAAGGGCTCGGTTACCGTAGATTCAGTCTAAGAATGTTACCACTGTCCATAAGGTCAGTTGAGGCACCTTCTGTAGTGGCAGCCGAATCTACATGAGTCCCCTCCACATCAGTGGGACTCACCTCAGTTGGTTGCTGATGGGGGCTAGAGATAAGGATTTCTCCGGGCTCTGTTGATCTTGGAGAGGGTGTTGTCGATCAACTTCATTGCCATGGAGAGATGTTATCTCTTCATCAGCTTTAAATAAAAGGTCAGTAAAAATAGGATGATGGATAAACCTACTGACCCGGGACTTGGGTCAATGTCTATAGGCATTGAGCCTCTGGTGGGGTTGTCCCTTGTTGGCAGCTCAGGAGAGTATAGAGACTCACCCTGAGGGCTTTCAGCTTGGGTTGTGGGCTGATGGGTCTGAGACTGAGGAGACTCAGACCCAAATTAGGTCAATTGTGAAGGATGGTTGGACCTCAGGCTGAGTGGGAGCCCTTTGTTCACTCTAGCCTTTTTGGATTGTACAAGAGGAGCTTGTTCAATCAGAGTAGATTGAACAAGGGTTCGTTTGGGGCGTCTCTTATAAGTGATGGTGAGGGCAGTGTTGGCATAGTAGGGGTAGTTGCTGGTGTGTTCATCACCTGTGGGGTTAACAGGGATGTCACCAGGAGCCGTTGGCTCAGTCATACCTGGAAGAAGTGCAGTATCTCTTCCAGTGAAGTTGGTGGACACTCTTTTCAAAGTCTTGAAGATGGTCGGCCTCATCTGGGGAGCATCAGAGCAGCTGCACAGACAAGCGTGCTCTAGTCAGTCTAGCTCACTGTTGATTATATGCTGGAGAAACCTGGGATACATGAAGAATGTGTCCTTCTGAAGATTTCCCATAAGGTTAGTCAGCACAAATCTTGAATAGTTGAAGCGGAGGCCTTTTACCAACCCATGAACAAGGCACCCAAGTTCAAATGGATTTTGATCCCATCCTCCAGATTTATTCGACAAGCAGTGAAGGACCACGTGTAGCAGGAACTTCCATTTGTATGAGATTAAATTTGTAGACAGTTGACCTGCTAACGTCTCCTCCATATCCCATTTGGAGATAAGAATGGTCCAAGTCTGCTTTGGGGAATTCCGTTGGAGCGCCCTCATCATGAAGCTCTAAATGCTCCTTGATGAGTTATTCAGAAATGACCAACTCCTGGCCACAGATGCTCGATCGAATGACACGGACCCCGTTTAGGGTTTCAATCTGACCATTTGCCTAAAACTCAGACATATGGTTTGAGTCAATTGTGGGTTAACGGTCAAAGCGGTGTAGTATGAAGATTGGGTTAGGAAGGAGATGATATCTGAGAAGTCGGCATCTCTTGATGAATCAAGAAGTGCGACTTGATTGTGCTGTGGGTTGAAGGCCATTTGGAAAGGTGAATGGAATGATTTGAGCTGGGTAAAGATGAGTAGAAAAATTTCTAGGGCTGTAAGTTTGCAAGTAAGAGAGTGAAAGTGAATAGTCGAGATTATTTAAAAGATTATGGAGAGGCAGTAATGGGTTAGGATAAGGTGATATGATGGTTTAGTGGATGAAATGACAGCGGTGGTAAGGTTAAAAATCAGTAAATAATCCGACATCATTAACAAAATCTTTGCTTTTTACAGTGTGGGGCCCAAGAAATTTACGTTACACAGTGAGATCTCTCTTCCGAGTGTAAAACATTTCCGAAGGTAACTTGTCTTCCGAGGCAATTCTTACTTCCAAGCCAATTCTCTGCTTCCAAAGGTTAGGTTGCTTCGAATGGAGAATTTGTATGTCTCGGAAGTAGATCTGATATACAATCAATCGCTTCTTCCGAGGCAAAAATTCTTCCGAGAAGAAAGTTATCCTTTGAGAATTTATGCTTCGAAGATATAGTAATGTCTTCTGAAGGTTAATTTCTCTTCGAAGGAATTTACACTTAGAAAATTTCAGAGAGAATTCCTTGTACATGGCTTAAATTATATTGACACAAGACTTACATATTAAAAAGTTTTTCAAAAGAGATCAGATTAATCAATGTTTACCATCCCATAGCTACTATGAATACTAAACCTTTGTTCATCAAAAGCTTTGGTAAACAGATCAGCATATTGTTCATTTGATCAACTTTGATTAACCTGATTAGATTTTTCTCATGAATGTCTCTATCGAAATGATACCTGATGTCAATGTGCTTAGTCTTGGAGTGCTTCACCAGATTTTCAGTAATGGAGATAGCACTATTGTTGTCAATATGGAAGGAGTACTCATAAATTTGAATCCATAGTCTAACATCTGATTTGAATCTATAGCAGTTAAGCACAACAGCTAGCAGCAGCAATGTATTCAGCTTCAGCAGTTGATGTAGAGACACAGGATTGTTTCTTGCATTGCCATGAGATGATCCTTCCACCAAGAAATTGACATCCTCCCGATGTTGATTTCTTGTCAATATTGTAGCCGCCGTAGTCACTGTCAGAGTATCCATAAAGATTGAAATCCTTGTTTCTGGGATACCAGAGACCTAGTTTAGGTGTTCTTTTGAGGTATCTGAGGATTCTCTTAACAGCAGCTAAGTGAGACCCTTAGGAGCAGCTTGATATCTTGCACAAATGCAAGTAGCAAACATGATATCAGGTCTACTTGTTGTAAGATACATCAAGAACCAATAATTGCCTATACTGATGTTGATCAGTATCCTCCCCTCAAGGTCAGGACAAAGATTATGGTTTCTGGGTATGGTGTCTTGGCAGGCTTGCAATCCTTCATCTCAATCTTTCTAAGATGTCAGAGACATATTTAGATTGATTAATGAAGAACCCTTCCTTCAATTGCTTTACCTGAATTCCAAGGAAAAAGTCCATTTTTCTTATGGAGCTCATCTCAAACTTCTTCTTCATAATGCTCTCAAAGTCTTGCACATTTGGTCATTTGAGGAACCAAATATGATGTCATCGACATAGACTTGTACAAGCAAAATGTCCTTTCCAGACTTTCTAATGAAGAGAGTCTTGTCAATGGTACCTCTAGTATAGCCATTCTTCAGAAGAAACTGAGACAGAGTCTCATACCACAGCCTAGGTGCTTGGTGCAGCCCATATAGAGCTTTATCCAATTTGCACACATAGTTGGGTGTTGTGGATCTTCAAATCCTGGAGGTTGGCATACGTACACTTCCCTGTCTATATCCCGTATAGAAAAGCACACTTGACATCAAGTCGGTATACTGTGAAGTCCTTGGATGCAGCATAAGCAAGGAAGATCCTAACTGCCTCAAGTCTTGCAACTGGTGCGAAGACATCAGTATAATCGATTCCTTCCTCTTTAGTGTATCCTTGAACCACAAGTCTTGCCTTATTCTTGATGATCAAGCCTCTATCATCTCTCTTGTCGAAAAACCCATTTGGTGCCTATGGGTACTTGACCAGATGGTAGCGGACATAGGTTCCATACCTTCTGTCTCTTGAATTGAAGCAGCTCCTCTTGCATCGATTCAATTCAGCTACTATCTTTTAAGGAATCTTCTACCTTCTTGGGTTCCATCTGAGATAGAAAGCATGAGTACAAGCAGACATTCCCTTGATGAATCTGTCCTCTTGTTCTCACACCCTTAGAGACATTCCCTATGATGTTCTCAGTTGGATGAGTGTTGTGAATCCGAAGCCGAGGAATCACTTCCAGTTGCAGAGATAGATCCAGGTTGGACATATTCTGTTCAGGAACTAGAACACTCTATCCAGCTGTTGTTTCAAAGTCATTCAATGAGGAATGATTGAATGAATGAGAAAACATCATGATATGGTGGCTGTGAGGTAGTATTAACAGTTGCCTGTTCCTTCAAATACTACCTCCTTCTGCCTGGTGTTGTGGTGGATCACCTGATGAGCTTTGAGGCTCAGTAGGTGACTCACTTATTGAAGCTTCATATCCTTCATATAGTTAAACTGCCGGATCTGTGAATAGTGGAATTGGATGTAGTGCAGTACTGGAGAATTTGGTCTAGGCCTGAGAAGCTCAAACAATGATCATTAGTAGCAGCATGAGCGTCATTTTGAGCACCTATTCCAACTAAAACATTCTCACAAGAAGGTTTAGAATAGTTTGGAAACAATTCTAAATCAAAGATGTGATCAGGTCCATTCCCCTACACAAGGAGTGTGCTCATTAACAACTATATTGGATGACTCCTCAAATTGTTGATTCTTAATGTTGTATACTTTGTAAGCTTTGGAGCTAGAAGAGTATCCAACAAAGATAGCATCATCCGACTTTTCAGCAAATTTTGCTAAATTGTCCTTTGTGTTAAGTATGGTAAACTGCTGCAAAGGACCTTAGAATGCAAGAATGGTGGCCTCTTGTTCCATAGCTCATAAGGGGGTTTTCCATAGGGCTTAACTACAAGAACTCTGTTCTCACGTAGCATGCAGTGCTGGCTGCCTCTGCCCAGAATGTTAGAGGTAGCTTTGAATCAGTAACATAGTTCGAGCAGCCTCAATAAGTGTCCTATTCTCCTCTCAGCAACACCATTTTGTTGGGGAGTTCTGGGAGCACTATATTGTCTAGCAATCCCTTTTGAGTTACAGAATGAGTCAAGAACGAAGTTCTTAACTCAGTCCCTTGATCACATCTAATTATTTTAACCTTGTGATCAATTTGATTTTCTATTTTAAGAATAAAAGAATTTAACGTTCAGCAGTTTCATCTTTAGTTCTTAAAAAGAATACCCATGTGAATCTTGTAAAATCATCAACTATCACAAGGCAGTATGATTTCCTTCCAATGCTCATTATACTCGTGGGACCAAAAAGATCCATGTGTAATAAAAGCAGTGGAGTAGTGATAAAGTAACATATTTAGATTTATGAGATGTCCTGTGTTGTTCCCTTTCAGGCATGCAACACAGTTGTCTTTGCGAAAAAACTCCTTTTTAGGCAAACCATGTACCAAGTTATTTTTAGCCAATTTATTCATTGTCTTAAAATTTACATGACACATACGTTTATGCCACAGTGTGACTCATCACTATCAGCTTGGAAAGAAAGCATGATACTTCACCTATTGGGGGAAGCATTGTTCATATCAAGCTTGTACATATCCCCTTTCCTGGGAGATCTAAGAAGCACCAATTCCGAAGGAATTGTCATCCCTGGTTTGAGGATAATGCACTCATGTTCTGTGAAAAGCATTTGGTGCTTTGATCACAGAATTGAGAACACTTAACAGATTGTGTTAAGCTGTTTGACAAAGTTAACTTTGTCAACGGTTAACATACCATTGGATATACTCCCTCTGCTAGAAATATATCCTCCAGCCTCACCTCCAAACTGGATAGGACCTCCATCATAATGTTGAAATTGTTGAAGGAGATGTCTGTTCCCTATCATGTGCCTGGAGCATCCACTATCTACAATCCATAAATTGTTTCTTGTCAAATGGATGTTCCTGCACATAAGATGAGATTCAAAATTTTTTTGGAAACCCAAGCTTCATTGGTCTTCGGTTCTTCCAAAGATAAGACATGAGTGAACCAAATGAATGCATGGGGGTTCAACAGGGTCATGAGGAAGAGGTTTGGGCTGCAGCATCTTCCTTGATCTTCCAGTCCACCCTTTGGCTGATCTTTGAGGATGAGCTTGATGAAGCTTTTGCAGTCATGGTCTTCTTCCAAAGCTTCTTTCTTTTCGAAAGAAGTCCTCACCACCTTTTCTTCCGAAGCAGTCTTCTTCTGGGATGGTTTCAAGGGAGCTTTCTTGTTCTTCCGAACCTTAGTAGCTTTTGCTTCCGAAGCAATTTCCCTTCGGAAGAAGGAGTTTCTTCGAAAGCAACTTGGCTTTGGAAACTAGCTTTCCCTTCTTCAACTATTGAACCGTTTGGAAGGGTCCAAATGTGAAACCTTCCCTGACTCCTTCTTTCCTAACATTATTTGCAATGTGTGCTTGCAGGATTGTGGTAACAATCTTTTGCCATATGATTTTGCAGGCCACATATGATGCATACAATGTTAGTCTTTTGGAGAAGTGAGGGTTGCTGTTTCTTGGTTTTCTTTTCTTCGTCAGCAACTTTTCCCTTTAACTTCTGATCCTTTGGTAGGACAGGAATGCTGGTATTACATTCCTTTCCTGGATCAGAAGTACCCAACACTTGAAACCAGTTGAAACAAAGACACCCTTCTGTTTGGGGTCAATTTTAGTTTGGATTCAGCCACTTTCTTAGCAGTTCTCCTAGCAGCTTTAGCTCTGCTTCTTCTGGCTGGTGGTTAGGATTTGATCATCATAGGAGGCGATAGATTCATCTACTGTTCCTTCCCTGTGGTGGCCACTATTGGTGCCTCATCCTTTAACTCTGGAAGAAAGGTCAGCAGTTCGAACCTCTTGCTCTTCAGTATCACATCTAGGTTGTCTGATAGACTCATAGGAGTGTAGTGGAGCAATTTCATTGGTTCCCAACCCTTCTTTGTTCTGATAACAGAGTTTGGAATGGGAGGATGATGCAAGAATAGCTTGTAAGTTTTGCTTAGAGATAGCATGCTTCCTGGCCTGAGCCTCAGCAGTGACAAGCTGGGCTTGAGCCTTAGGCAATTTGGATATCAAATCCTTAATTTGAGTCTTGTAGTTGGTGTGTTCATGTTTCAAAAGAGATACAGTTTTCTCCAACTCATCAATTTTCTTTTGATAGTCAGATTCAGCTCTTTTAAAATCAGATTTTAGAATATTTAAAGACTCGATGTTAGATTTGATTTCCATTGTAATCCTGATAGAGTTTTAACTTTAGCTATACAGGCTGGAGTGCAGAGATGTTTATATACCTGGGCATCATCTGTTCTCGCCATGAGAGCTTGAGCAGGGTCACATCCTGTACCATGAAGCTCCAGTCAACTTCTTGAGCCATTGCGGCCGTCTCAGTTGACTTCAGTGGGCTTTGAGGTTGAGGATGTGTGGAGGCTATGGGTTCCCGAATTGGTCTTGGAGCCTTGCATTCCCTGCAAAATGACCAGTTGGTTACAGTTGTAACACTTTGCTCTGGTCTTGTCAACCCGAACTTGCTGGTAGTTGGGTTCTGAGGGAAGTGCCTTCCAGTTCTCTTAAAGAATTCTTTGCTCTGTAAGTAAAAAGAGCCATTTGCTGGACAATGTCCACGTACTCTACGTCATCTGGGCTGAAGCACTCAAGATCATCAAAGCAGTATGAAATCTCCTGAGTGTCCACTTCCTGAGACAAAGGCACAACTTTCCTGGAAGAAGTTGTGTTGAGCCTGTTGAGACCTTGGAGTCTCAGGATAAGTGTGTAGGGACCAGGTGAGTAGGAGGCTGCTGATAAGTCAGGAAGTGCTGAAGTGAGGGGTTAATGAGCCTTCATGTAAGGCCCCGTTCCCGGGACGCTTACAGCTGGGTTCTCATCGCACATAAAACCTATAATTACATTTGTATTTAATAAATCGCAGCGGAAAACTAAAACAAACTCATTTCATGTAAAAGTTTTGTAAGTTAATACGACATTCATTACAAAATAGCTTGTTCGCATTACAATGCAAAAACATTAATCAAAAGAATGCCATCCCAAAAGAGCTGAGTAGTCGCCCGTGCCATCCTCAGCAATCATTACCTGCCACTGAAACACACAAAGTCAGCGTTGCTGAGTGAGTTCTAGTTTTATAAATAAAACATACTTTACTCTCATATAAAACCATTCGTACTTTACATGATCACACATCATACGTACACATAGATAATATCATATTATCTTCTTCATTCGTTCATTCGTTCTTTCATTACCTTACTTGCGCTCGGACATCATCCATACCAATACCATGTGCTACACCCCGTTAGTCGTAGCTACCGGGCCGAAGTCAAAAAATGAACAGCTAAACGTATGCCACTGTACTAGGAGTAACCATCAGTCTTAGCTACTGGGCCGAAGTCAACGAAATGAACCTAAACAGTATGCCACAGTACTAGGGGTGAGCGGTAGAGTAACTACATTCAGGGTCAATCACCAAGAAGGACCCGTTATCCGATGTGTGCAAGACGTTTCATTCGTTCATTAATACATGCATTCATTCATCATGTTCCTCTTTCTTTATCTTTCACTTTACGTTACATAATACTTCGTTCATTTATCATATAATAGGTAAAGCCATAGGAAAGATATTAAACATAATATTAAGGAACATTAACATGCATCAACATCACATCATACAGGGCAACACATACAAAACAACAATGCAACATCATCACCCTCATCATGCCCAACATGCTTTCTAAGACCTCGATCATCGTCTTAAAACTCTTATGGGAACCTTTACGTCAAAACTTACATCTGCACTTTCCCCCGAAAGTCAGAAGTCAATCTACACCTTCCTCGGGTTCAACAGCCCTATTCGAGCGTATGGACACCTTCAGTCGCATGGCCTCCATGCGACGACTGAACACCATGCGATTGAAACTAATACGGATGAACACCTATGCGAATGAACATCCGTGTGCGAGATGAACAATGCGGATGAAACCTATGCGACGGACCTTCAGTCGTGCGAATGAACCTTCAGTCGCATGAATCCCATGCGACTGGCCCTCCAATCGTGCGAATGACCCCAATCGCACCCTAATCGGCCGTATGGCCTCCATTCGGACCAGTCGGTGCCTAGCCCTAACTGATGCAGAATGCAGTTCAACCCGACTGCAGCCGAGGGTTTTCGGCCTCCAAACTCATCAAAACCCATTAAACGACCATCCTAAACCTTAGGGATGTATACCATAACATTATTCAAGCACAACCAGCAAGAAATCAAGCCCCAAACGGGTCTACGCATACATACACGCATACATACGGGTCTCACCCAAAAACGCGAAAAAGGGTTTTCAGATGTGTTCCAGCCCCAAATCATTCAAAAACATGTAAAAGAGGGGTCTAGAACTCACCTAAACGAGCACAACGACAAGAGCTTCGATTCGGCTTGCTTCACGACGATTTTGGCGACCCGAACCGACCCGAACCAACACTTTTCCTCTTTTTCTCTTCTTTCTCTCTTCTCCCTTTAAGAAGCTGAAATGTGGGTGTGGGGAGAGTGGGCTGCCCTCTCCCTACATATATCACCACATTTCCCAACTTTTCTTCGTTGGCGAGTTTGGTCCCTTCACTTTTGGACTTTTTTTTCTTTTCTTTCGCCACCGCTTCAAAATAAATAAATATCCGGTGTTACAAGTCCACCCCCCTTAAATAGTTTCGTCCCCGAAACCTGTTTTTCGTCAAACAAACGTGGATAATGCTATCTCATTTCTTCTTCAGTCTCCCACGTTGACTCGGATCCCTCCTGTGCTTCCACTGTACACGCACCAGAGGAACCACTTTATTCCTTAGCCTCTTTTCTTTACGATTGATGATTGCCACGGTTGCTCCACATAGTTGAGCCGTTCGTCCACTTCAATATCTTCCAATGGGACAATCATATCTTCATCTGCTAAGCACTTCTCAGATGAGATACATGGAATGTCGGGTGAATTCCATTTAACTCATCCGGTAACTCCAGTCTATAGGCCACCTCTCCCACTCGAGCAATGATTCGGAAAGGGCCTATATATCTTGGGCTCAACTTGCCCTGCTTTCTGAATCTGATAATACCCTTCCAAGGTGAGACCTTCAACATAACCCGGTCACCCACCTGGAACTCAATTGGCCTACGTCGCTTATCGGCATACGACTTCTGTCTATCTTGGCTACTTTCATGAGGCTTTAATCTTTTCAAGCTTCTCAGTCGTAGCCTCGATTACCTCGACGCTCCCCAATACTTTTGACCATTTCACCCAACAAACGGGTGTTCTGCATCTCCTACCGTATAGCATCTCATATGGTGGCATACCAATGCTGGCATGATAGCTGTTGTTGTATGAGAATTCGGCTAATGGTAAGTGGTCATCCCAACTTCCACCAAAATCGATCACACACGCCCGGAGCATGTCTTCCAGTGTCTGAATGGTCCTTTCTGACTGACCATCAGTCTGGGGATGATAATCCGTGCTAATATGTAACCTCGTCCCCATAGCATCGTGGAATTTCTTCCAAAATTGGATGTAAACCGAGTGTCACGATCAGACACAATAGACACCGGGCACACTGACGAGTACAATTTCCTTGATGAAGTTCGGCCAACCTCTCAGATGAATACGTCTCGCGGATCGGTAGAAAGTGAGCACTCTTCATCAACGATCATATCACCAATATGGCATCGTACCCTTTTGGAGTACGTGGCAGCTTCGTAATGAAGTCCATGGTGATGTGCTCCCACTTCCATTCCGGTATATCCAAAGGTTGTATCTTCCCATACGGCTTTTGGGCTCTGGCCTTCACCTGTAAGCAGTAAGGCACTTACTCACATACTCCACCACGTCACGCTTCATACCCGGCCACCAATATCTTTCTTTGTGTCATGGTACATTTTTCATGGCACCAAGATGAAATGGAGTATCGAGTCTTGTGGGCTTCATCCATTATCTTCACCCGTAGATCCCCAAAACGAGGAATCCACACACGACCGAATTGAGTTCTAACACCGAGTGTGTTTTCACCCAATTCCCCACCCAGACCTCTCATTCTTTCCGAGTTAGGTGATCTTCTTTCAATGCTCATCTTGAAACTCCTTAACTTGCTTCATCACATCGGAGGTCATGATTAATTGATAAGCTTTCACCCGAATCGGTTCGGGCCTTTCCTTCCGGCTAAGGGCATCCGCCACCACATTAGCTTTGCCTGGATGGTAATGGATCTCGCAATCATAATCCTTTATAAGTTCCAACCATCTCCTCTGCTCATGTTAGATCCTTTTGCTCGAAGAAGTACTTCAAGCTCTTATGATCGGTGAATATGGTGCACTTCGTCCCGTAGAGATAGTGCCTCCAATCTTTATGCAAAGACCACGGCTGCTAGCTCCAAGTCATGAGTGGGATAATTACCTCATGGACTTTCAATTGTCGGGATGCATAAGCTATAACCTTCCCTCTCTGCATTAACACACACCCCAACCCTGAGTAGGAAGCATCCGAATAAACCACACAGATCTTCGCTTCCATCGGGTAATGACAGAACAGGAGCTTGAGTCAGTCTTGCCTTCAGCTCTTTGAACGCCTTCTCTTGAGCTTGACCCCATACAAATTTCACATCCTTCGGTCAACTTAGTTAGTGGAGAAGCAATCTTAGAGAAGTCTTGGATGAATCTTCTATAGTAGCCCGCCAAGCCAAAGAAACTACGGATCTCGGAAGGCGTCTTTGTGGCCTTCCATTGCATAACCGCCTCCACCTTTGCCGGGTCAACCATAATCCCGTCAGGATTCACCACATGACCCAAAAACTGAACTTCGCGCAACCAGAACGCGCACTTGGAGAATTTAGCATACATTTCTCCCTTCTCAACGTCTCTAGAACCTCTCGAATGTGACCGGCATGCTCAATCTCGCTCTTCGAATAAATCAGGATATCATCAATAACAACAATCACTGATTTATCCACATAGGCCGACACACACGTTCATCAGATCCATAAAGCAGCTGGCGCGTTGGTCAAACCAAAGGACATGACAGAAACTCGTAATGGCCATAGCGCGTATGGAAGCTGTTTAGGGATATCTTGCTCCTTCACCTTCAACTGATGATATCCAGATCGAAGATCTATCCTCGAGAACCAACTGGCACCCTGAAGCGATCGAACAATCATCTATCCTCGGTAAGGGGTAGCGGTTCTTCACTGTCATTTGTTCAGTTCGCGGTAGTCAATGCACATCCTCATACTACCATCCTTCTTCTTACAAATAGGACCGGAGCACCCCAGGAGAGATACTCGGTCTAATGAACCCCTTATCAAGCAGCTCTCGCAACTGCTCCATCAACTCTTTCATCTCGGTTGGAGCCAACCGATTGGGGTGCCTTGGCAACAGGTTGGGCACCGGGATCAGATCAATCTGAAAATCAATCTCTCTGTCAGGTGCACTCCTGAAAGTCTTCTGGGAACACGTCTGGAAAGTCACACACAACTGATACATCAGCTAGTTGTGGTGTTGGTGTATCCACATCCTTTACATAAGCCAAGTAGGCGCTACATCCACGCCTCATACACTTTCCCGCCACCGCCTTGAGATCACCTTCGGAATCATAGTAACCTGATCACCATAAACCGTTACCAAACTTCCGTCAGGCGCTCTCACGAACCATCTTCTTGCGACACACAATGTTCGCCTCGAAATCCGCCAACCAATCCATCCCAAGAACCAAATCGAAACCACCCAAGGTCATCACGAACTGGTCTAACAGGAAACCTATGACCTCAAGTTCCACTTCACAATTCTCTATCATCTCAAAAATCCTGGTAGACTTACCTATGGCAGTTTCTACATCAAAGGGCGCATCAACCAGTCTGCTACTAACAGGCAGCTTAGCACAGAAAGCAGCAGAAATAAAACTCCTACTAGCACCCGAATCAAATAACACAGAAGCTAAAGTCTGGTTCACTAGAACGTACCGGACACAACGTCAGGGTCCGTCTAGCCTTCCTGTGTCATGGTGAACGCTCTGGCGCTCGCCCCGCCCTCGTCCATCACTTCCCGTCTTCTTCACCCCTGAACCCTCAGTCCTCGACTTCTTACAATCTCTGCTCATATGACCAGTTTCCCACAGTTAAAACATTTGCCCACAGGCAATCCTTCGCCATATGCCCTGTCTTCCCACACTTGAAGCACAAGTTTGACCCAAACCTACACTCCCCACTGTGCTCCCTTCCACACTTGCCACACCTTTTCGACCCCGCACTTGATGTGACCACATGGCGTTCATCCACCACCCGTGCCTTTTTGTACCCATCGGGGCATCACCCCGACCAGCCCGTTTCCTGTTCCAGTTCAATCACCACCACCCTTCTTACTCGCTTCAGTCACCACCACCTCCCGCTCGTCATACAGCCTCCCTGCCAAATCAACGCCGACCTAAACGTGCTTGGCCGGGCGGCGATCATATGCCGGCGAACATCCACCGGTAAACCCTGAATGTACCTCTTGATTTTCCGAGACAGAGGCGTCACCTGATCAGGCACAAGCCGTGCCATTTCATTAAACTTGGTGGTATACAGCTGGTGTGTCATGGTTCCAGCCTCCAACTGTAAAAACTCCCCTTTCCAACTTATCCATTCCCGATGAGGACAAATTCCTCAATCACCAACCTTCTCAGCTCAGGCCATTTCATTTTCCCATGGCCCTAGTACCCTCAGCTTGGATAATGTTGTCCCACCCAGCACAAGCTGAATCCACAAAGAGTGGGTAGCATACTTCACCTTTTGGTCCTCTCTCGGCACTCACTCACTGATATCGAGAACAGCTTCCATTTCCCTCACCCACCGGTGAGCGGCTGCAGCGGTGCGTTTCCATCAAAAGTAGGGGCTTGCATCTCATAAATGCCCCGTAGTTACATCCTCGCACTGCCGTCTGGCACAGGCTTCTTCTTCTTCCTCTTCATCATCAGACAGACCGTTTCCGGCTCTAGTTGTTCCCGTCCTCCAGAGTCTGTTTCTTTCTTTTCTTTCCCTTCTCGCACAGCCTTAATAACTTCGGTCACCACAGACGGTAAGATCGTCTGCATGACCTGATGACTTCTTCTACACAGCCTCCTTTACTGAGGCTCTCAGATTGGCGCTTTCGTCGCCACCCTCCGGATGAGGGGTCTCTGGTTCTTCATGAACCACCCTCTCAACTCTGGGTCTCCCTCTCTTGGGTCGCGGTTCAACACCGTGACCTCCCCCCCTAGAAGCTTTCGAGATCTACCTCCGCCATCACACGCACCTGAAAGATTCAAACACCAACACGGTCATTCAAGGAACAACTCATTTATGTCAAGTATAGTAAGTCCCTAATTACATGGCCAGTTGTGATTAGCCACTTACTTTACTCTTCATACCCCAAGTATACCTTCCTGACTACATCAGTATTTAAATCTACATATAACACATAACACATACCATGCGCACATAAAACCGGTTAACTTAAACAAATACCTGATGGCACGCAGCTACTTAGATTGGCATCCCATTCCCATTCCGTCCCATTCTCAGTTTAAGATTAGGTTTATTTTGAAAATTTACCCATTTCACTTAAACTTTGGCTCTGATACCAACTTCTAAGGCCCCGTTCCCGGGACGCATTACAGCTGGGTTCTCTCATCGCACATAAAACCTATAATTACATTTGTATTTAATAAATCGCAGCGGAAACTAAAACAAACTTTCATTTCCATGTAAATGTTTGTTGCAAGTTAATACGACATTCATTACAAAATAGCTTGTTCGCATAACAATGCAAAACATTAATCAAAAGAATGCCATCCCAAAAGAGCTGAGTAGTCGCCCTTGCCATCCTCAGCAATCATTACCTGCCAACTGGAAACACATCAAAGTCAGCGTTGCTGAGTGAGTTCTAGTTTTATAAATAAACATACTTTACTTTCATATAAAACTATTCGTTATTTTACATGATCACACATCATACGTACACATAAATAATCATTATTATCTTCTTCATTCGTTCATTCGTCTTTCATTACATTACTGCGCATCGGACATCATCCATACCATACCATGTGCTACACCCCGGTTAGTCGTAGCTACCGGGCCGAAGTCAACAAATGAACAGCTAAACGTATGCCACGGTACTAGGAGTAACCATCAGTCTTAGCTGGGGCCGAAGTCAACGAATGAAAGCTAAACGTGTGCCACAGTACTAGGGGTGAGCGTAGAGGTTCTACATTCAGGGTCAATCACCAAGAAGGACCCGTTATCCGATGTGTGCAAGACGTTTCATTCTTCATTAACATGCATTCATTCATCATGTTCCTCTTTCTTTATCGTTCACTTTACATTACATAATACTTCGTTCATTCATCATAATAGGTAAAGCCATAGGAAAGATATTAAACATCATATTAAGGAACATTACATGCATCAACCAACTCACATCATACAGGGCAACATCATACAACACAACATGGCAACATCATCACCCTCATCATGCCCAACATGCTTTCTAAGACCTCGATCATCGTCTTAAAACTCTTATGGGAACCTTTATGTCAAACTTACATCTGCACTTTCCCCGAAAGTCAGAAGTCAATCTACACCTTCCTCGGGTTCAACAGCCCTAATTCGGGCGTATGGACACCCTTCAGTCGCATGGCCTCCATGCAACTGAACACCATGCGATTGAACTAATACGGATGACACCTATGCGAATGAACACCAGTCGTGCGAAGGAACAATGCGGATGAACAACCTATGCGACTGGACCTTCAGTCGTCGAATGAACCTTCAGTCGCATGACTCCCATGCGACTGGCCCTCCAATCGTGCGAATGAACCCCAATCGCACCCTAATCGGCCGTATGGCCTCCATTCGGCCTCCATTCGGCCTCCAGTCGGTCGCCTAGCCCTAACTTATGCAGAATGCAGTTCAACCCGACTGCAGCCGAGGGTTTTCGACCTCCAAATCATCTAAACCCATTTAAACCGACCATCCTAAACCTTAGGGATGCATACCATAACATTATTCAAGCACAACCAAGCAAGAAATCAAGCCCCAAACGGGTCCTACGCATACATACACGCATACATACGGGTCTTCACCCAAAAACGCGTAAAAGGTTTTCAGATGTGTTCCAGTCCTAAAATCATTCAAAAACATGTAAAAGAGGGGTCCTAGAACTCACCTAAACGAGCACAACGACAAGAGCTTCGATTCGGCTTGCTTCACGACGATTTTGGCGACCCGAACCGACCCGAACCAACACTTTTCCCTCTTTTTCTCTTCTTTCTCTCTTCTCCCTTTAAGAAGCTGAAATGGGGTGTGGGGAGAGTGGGCTGCCCTCTCCCTACATATATCACCACATTTTCCAACTTTTCTTTGGTTGGCGAGTTGGTCCCTCGACTTTTGGACTTTTTTTATTCTTTTATTTCGCCACCGGCTTCAAAATAATAAATATCCGGGTGTTACACTTCAGCAACCATTAAAGCATTTCTAGCAGGAAGACTCATAGATCTGCTTGTTTGGTGGCCCTTCTTACTCTCCATCTCTAGACGGTATCCATCAAGGATGCCATAGAGCTCAGTCATGGAATGAGTGTTCAAGTTTTTGTTCTCTTGATAGAGACACAATAGAATGTCCATTCATTTGGAAGAGCACTCATGAACTTTCTGGTGAGATCTCTAAGTTCAGGAGTGATCTTTACAGACTGAAGGGAAGAGATAAGATCCATGTACCTGAAGTACTGCTGGCTGAGGGTCTCTCCAGCAATATGAGTGATGTTCTCGAACTGCTGCTTCAGTGTGTCCTTCCTTGAGTTGTTGGAGCAAGAATACATCTGAGCAAGAGCATCAAACAATTCTTTGGCAGTCTTGCAATGCTCGAACCCCACCATAATAGAGTTCGGTTTTGCAGTCATGAGAATAGTCATAGCATTGCTATCGATGTCCATCTTCTTTCTGTCTTCAGCAAAATAGTCCTCGATAGCTTTTTCTATCATGGCATCGTTTCCACCAGGTGAAGCCACCTTTGGCTTGTACGGTTCACTGACAATCAAGTTCCACATCTTGCTGTCTTGGTATCTAATGAAGCCTTCCATTCTTCTACTCCAAGACATGAAGTTTTCAGGGGTGATGATTAGCGCTTTGATCATGGTCCCCATTTCTACTTCAGATTTGTTGAGGGCCATTTGAGGGAGTGAGTGGTAGGGAGGAGTGAAAACATGTTGATTTGGATGGTTAGATCACGCAATCAAGAGCCTGAGAAGCTCTGATACCAATTGCAAAATCGGTGTTTGTCACTTAAACACAAATGTTTTCTATCAAACTCACCTAGAATCACACTCGGGTAAGAATCTATAAGAGTTGATCACAATATGAAAAGTAACTAAGAACACAGAAAGATAATTTTCAAGATACTTTTATATATTGATTCTCAACTCAGATACAAAGACTCTTACAAGGAGATTATCTTCTTACCTCTATGAGTTACAAATAGAACCTATATATATACTATCTACAGCCGGATATACTTGATACCAGCTGGGATCCTTTAGCTAAAGCCTATACTACAAGACTATAGTTAAGGTATCTCGGATAAAGTCTTATCTGAGATTTGGTAGTCAGGACATGTCCCTGACTTACCTTTTGTCACCAACTAAAGATGGCAACTGTACTATCATGAAAAGGTAAACAGTGTAATAAAGTATGGTCAACAACATGGTTCTTTAGGAAGAAGCCATGATGTATCAGAAGTCTGCAGCAGAGTGTCAGAGACCATACTTGTGTCCACTGGTTATAGCAGTGTCTTCCGAAGGTTAAATGGCTTCGGAAGAGTAAGTACTTCCGAAGCCACTTTATACTTCGGAAGAGGCTGGTTCTTCCAAGACTTGGAGACTTCTTCATCATACTTCGGAAGTGGTCTTCACTTTATTCTTCTAAGTCTTGAACTTCAGAAGTATGCATTTGTCTTCGGAAGTAGAGTTCTGTCTTCGGAAGTTGGACTTTTCCTTTGTCTTCGGAAGAACTCTACAACCTTCAGAAGTTCCATGAAGAGCTTCGAAAGCCTTTGCATGCAGCATCAAAATAACTTAAGTGATATAGTTTTGGTTTCATTAGCCTTCTTCTTGATCCAACACTAGTGGAGAAAAGGTTTATGGGAATTTCTACCACGGCCGAAATCAAAGGGGGGGGATGTTGTTTCCGAAAATGACTTCTGGAAAGGAACTTACTTTGTCCAACGTGTTGTATGTTCCAGAAATTCGTAACAACCTTGTGTCTGGATGTCAATTGAATATGTTTGGGTTCAAAATAATGTTTGAGTCGAATAAGGTCGTGTTAACCAAATATGGTTTGTATGTTGGTAAGGGCTATGCCCTCAATAACATGTTTAAATTTAATGTAATGGTTGTGAATGCAATGAATGAAAACGCTACTAATTCTGCTTACTTTCTTGAGTCTTCTAATGTTTGGCATGGTAGACTAGGACGTGTTTTTTTTAATTCCATTCATCATTTTATAAACTTAATTTCATACCAACATTGGATATCGACTCAAATACTAAATGTGAAACTTGCATCAAAGCAAAACTAACAAGATCATCATTCAAAAGGTTGAAAGAATCACCGAACCCGTCGAGAAGATACACACTGATGTGTGTGATCTAAAAGCAAATCCTACTCGTGGTGGGAACAAGTATTTGATCATGTTCATTGATGATAGTACAAGGTATTGCTATGTCTACTTACTTAAGAGTAAGGATGAGGCTATTGATAAGTTTATCTTATTCAAAGCTGAAGTTGAGAATCAGTAAAACAAAAAATTAAAATCGTAAGGAGCGACCGAGGAGGTGAAGATGTTTCACCTTTTATTGATATATGTAAAAAGGATGGAATCATACATGAAATCATGCCTCCTTACTCTCCTCAATCAAATGGTATATCGGAATGAAAAAATCACTCTTTGAAAGAAATGATGAATGCATGATAACTAGTTTTGGGATAAGTCCAAACATCTGGGGGGGAAGCAATCTTATCGGCAAATTATGTATTGAACATGATACCTAACAAGAAAAAATGTAACACAGTACGAATTGTGGACAAGATATAAACCATCATATAAATACTTGAGAGTCCGGGGTGGCCTAGCCAAGGTGGTAGTGACACCACCGAAGCGTCTACTAATAGGAGCCAAAACAATTGATTGTGTATTTATAGGATACACCCGTCCTAGTGGTGCATTTCGTTTTCTTGTGCATGATTCTAAGAAGCCTGGAATAAGTAAAAACACCATAATAGAATCTAAGGATGCATCATGGTTTGAGCATGTGTACCCATGCTTGAGTAAAGGTGAACCGAGTTGTTCAAAACTGGTTAAGGATATTATTCCAAAACATGAGGTTGGAAATAATGATCCTCAAGAACAATCAAAGACTGAGGAAACTAAAATCTAAAAGGGTAAATGACAAAGGACTAAAAAAATCCTTTGACCCTGATTTTCACCTATATGGTAGAAGAGCAACCACAAACATATCAACAAGCGGTAAATTCCTCAGAAGAACCTTAGAGGAGGGAGGCCATCAAAGGTGAGATAGACTCTATCTTACAAAATCATACTTGGAAATTAGTGGATCTTCCTCAAGGATGTAAACCATTAGGATATCGATGAATATTCAAGAAAAAGATGAAACTAGATGGCACTATTGATAAATACAAAGAAAGGTTGTGATCAAAGGATATAAACAACTAGAAGGTTAGATAGATTTTGACACAAATTCGCCAATTACGCAAATAACCTCAATCAGGTTGGTACTTACTATTTCCGCCATTACAAATTTGGAAATCCACCAAACGGATGTAAAAACAAATTTCTTGAATGGAAATCTAGAGGAAGAAATTTACATAGAACAACCTGAAGGTTTCATAGCCACGAGGAAAGAAAATAAAGGGTGTAAACTTGTAAAATCCTTGTATGAATTGAAACAAGCTCCAAAACAATGGCATCAAAAGTTTGATCATGTCACGGTTGATGTTGGGTTCAAAACCAATGAAGATGATAAATGTGTATACATAAAGGACACATCAGATGGATACGTCATTCTGTGTCTATATGTAGATGATATGCTTATGCAGGAAGTGATGATAAAATCATAATGTCTATGAAGAACATGCTAAAAGGAAGATTTGACATAAAAGACATGGGCTTTGCAGATGTGATTCTGGGAGTAAAATCACACGAACCCAAGATGGACTTGTTTTAAGTCAATCCCACTACGTGGACAAAATTCTTGTGAAGTTTAATGCAAATGACTCTAATGTAGCTAGAACTCCAATTGACACAAGTCAACATCTAGCTAAGAATAGAGGTCAACCTATTAATCAATTGGAATACTCAAGAAATATTGGCAGCTTGATGTATCTTATGAGTTGTACTAGACCAGACTCAGCATATGTTGTAAGCAAGCTAAGTATATACACGAGCAAGCCAAACTTAATTCAATGGAGTTGTATGACTCGGTTGCTTCATTACTTAAGATACACTCACTAATATGTGGTTGCATTATATCCAGTAGTTATCAAAGGATATTGTGATGGAAATTGGACATTTGACACAAATGATTCTAGAAAAACAAGTGGGTATGTATTCACACTTGGAGGCCCAGCTATATCGTGGAAATCATCAAAACAATGGTTATTTCTAGATCCATGATGAATCAGAGTTCATTACTTTAGATAAAGTAGGTGAGGGGCAAAATGGCTACGTCAATTTGTTTAGGATACCAAGACGGCCTAAGCCGGCATCGAGCATTTGTATACATTGTGATAGCCAATTAGAAATTGGCAGAGCTCATAGCATAATGTATAATGGTAAGAATAGACATATAGATGTAGACATAATACTATACGATAATTAATCTCTACAGGAATTATCATTGTTGACTATGTGAAGTCAAAGGATAATATCGTGGATCCACTAACAAAAGGCCTAAGTAGAGAGTTAGTTTAGAAGTCGTCAATGGGACGGGACTGAAGCCTTTGAAAATTAAAATCATATGAACAAAACCTAACTCAATAGACTAGAGATTGCAAGAATTGGGTTCAATAAAAAAACCTAATTGTATGGGTTTTGTGAGGCACTGGCCGGGGGGGGGGGGGGGATATAACCCTACTTATTTAAAATGGAGTTATTACAAAGCTTAATAAATGTTCTAGTCCATTCCTAAAGTGACAAGTGTGAGGCTAAGCCTATGGCTTTTAATGATTCGACTAAGGTAACCATACATAATGAATCACCGATGTGAGAGAGAAAGGGTATTGTTGGGGCATAATACTTAATGGCTCACACAGAACCAGGCTCATGTTCATGACCATAACGAACATAACTATGAGCACTTGACTTTGTCGAGGAGTGTATTGTGTAGTGTATTATTGTCTACATAAATGGAAGACAAGTTCAAAGACATCGCTGTTTACTAAGAGCCAGTGGGCTAAGTGCACTTCATAAGTGAAAGTTCAAAGGGTAACACCTACCTATCGCATGCAAAACTCAACTGCTGAATTTAAAAAGGAATAATTTTGTTTTGAGATCGACCTTCATTCATGTGGGGGTTTGTTGGAAGTATTGGGTGTGAATGAATTTTTAAAATTGTGTGGTGAACATTTTGTCCCACACTAGTGTGGGAACAAAGTGAGGATTAAGTAATAAAAGTTGTCTTACCACCCTCATTGAATCTTTATGACATATTTTGCCACAAGTCCTACCCGCGTGCAGGGGGTGCAAAAAAACGGGTTTTATGTTGGATTTTCATCGAACTCATGCGTATCCGCACGTCCCGCAGACACGAATGCAACTCCAAAAAACCCGGGCCTGCATGAGCTAGTTTTTTTAACTCGGTTTTAAAATTTTGAAACTTGTAACTGATAGTCGGTTTAATGATCATTAGAACTCGGTTTTAAAATTTTGAAACGTGTAACTAATGTTCAATTTAATGATCATTATTGTCATTATTATTTTCAGTTTAGTCTACACTAATGACTATCGTTATTATGCATTACTGATCATAATAATGACTCAATAATAGTGTAAATCAGTTATGGTTTCTATGACTATATAGACTAGTTTAAGTGTAGAAGAAAAACACACCAAAATAAAGATTCTTCCTCTCTTCAAACTCTACTTCATTTAACTTTCAGGCAAGTGTTTTTGGTCTGGCAGTACGCGTTTACTATTTCAAACCGGCGTACCCTGGGAACATACCATGAATCTGTTAACGGAATTGTGTTAAACACAAGCCCGGTTTACTTGTTCACTATTCACTGCTTTCTTCTTAACATATTATTTATGGTATTTTCTAACATAACCTTCAATCTGATATGTCTGAGTGTTGTTCTTGGTTGTGTCGTGTCGTTGTGTTGGCGAGGTATGCTTCTAGGGAGTTAGTTATTGTTTAGTTTGATCAGGTTAGTATATGTTATTTTGTAAAGCTATTGATGTTGTGGTTTAGAATAAAAGTTGGATTATCATGGTTTTTGACAATTTAATATCTTTCGTAGCATGCCACTCGAAATTTTAGACAGTAAACCATTTATAAAGCTATATATATTTTATGAAATCTTTAATAGAAGTGTTATGAATCTTACTACAGAAAAACCATGATAAAGCTATACTACGGACATTTGTTGTGAAAATTTGGATGCTTGATTCTTTGTTTTGATGATCTAGGTAGTAGTTGCATGGTTCGCATCTTTCGTATAATACGAATTGAATAAGAAATCTTGCTACATTCATAAGAAAATAGGTACTTTAGATTTTAAAAAACCAGTTCTCATAGGTTTGGTTTAGCATTCGCCTATTTAGAAACAGAATCATTAACATGTATATATAGAATTGGGATTAGAACCTTAACGACCCACCAATTCTCGCGATTTTTCGGCTCTAGAACCTGTTTTTAACACTTAGCTCCCAAAGAATACGAAGATGTTAAAATTATGTCATTTCAAATGGTTGAGGGTCCAAGGTACGACAAATGGTGTACCTCAATCATAACGTTTTTATTTGGATGGAACTGTAGTTGGGACTCGGTGTTGGTTCAAGCCTTTTGGAAACACACACTTGAAGTTCACGTAATGTGCAACTGTTTGAACTAATATTCGTTGATAATAAAACTTACATTAAATAGGAAGAAACTAACAAACTTGCAACTAAAATACTCCTACGTAAACTCCCTAAAACCAGGAAAACAACCCCACTATTTTGACAAATTAAACTCTAATAAAACATATGAAATAAACAAACTATATCACCAACCTGTGACTTGTGAACTACCGAACCATGACGCATGAACCAAACCCAATTAACCCAACAAACATCCCCTTAATCGGTTTGTTCACACCAATCATTCATAGAAGTCTATTCACTTTCTCCTCTATCTTGACTTTTCCAAGACACCCCGATCTTCACTTCGGTCTCCCGTCCAAAGTCTTCTTAGTTCAACCCAAATCATGGTCACCACACTTGTAATATCTCACATGCATCCCGTTGGAACCCTGTTCATTAACGTCTTGACTATTCATGGATCAACGACCTCTTCCCCGGTCACATCAAGGTCACCCGACTTGAACTCCAATGTCATAATGTTAACACTGTGTAGTTTCTCCAATCTCTTCTAATCTTGACAACCATAACCTTCACCGATCACCTTGCTCAAAGATGCGTCTCCACCGACCAAGAAAACAAGGTCACACAACCTTTAACACTTTATTTTATTTGCCCAACGAACCGAATCCAAAGCCACCTGCTTTGACGGATCCTTCCTGTCGTTTTTCATGCTCATATGCCAGTCTCCCCTTATTAAGAAACAAGCCGATCAAAGCACACAAAAAGAAGCAAGCAACACGTTACCTTGCTGCTCCCTAATTGATGCCCAAGAAAAGAAAACACCCAAGCTCCCTAGCACATCTTGATGTTTTCACGTACATAGTAGCCATGCAAGCTACCTTGCAGACTGCTGTCTCCCTTTGTTTTTTCTCTCCAAGCAAAGCCCGATCAAAAGGCAAGCCCCCTTTGATCACCACTAATAACCACAAAAATCAATGTTTATCACTGGTCACCCTCATCATCTCAAATGGTACCTCTACCACAATAATCGTCGCACCGAAACACCTTCACGCCTCGTCTTCTACTATTGAACAACCCCGAAACAACCACCTGCTATCCTGAAATACACTGGTAACTTGTTGCGTTTGCCTCGCAGCAAAGGGCTACACTTTGTTGATTTCAGGCCCAAGATCATACTCAAACTCTTTCATTCATTACTTTCAATGCACATATATAAATAGACTTAGAAAATACGTAAACATGGGTTAGTGACTTAGTGCTCCTATAAAATAGATTACTACTTGACATCCACCCACTACTCCATTACCTAGATTAATTTAAAATAAAACTTGCTGCATAATATTAATAAAACATATGACTTAAATACCAGACCCGTGACCCATAACTTGACCCAGACCCGTGACCCATAACTTGACCCAATCAAGATTAACCTAACATTCACCCCTTAATCTTGATTGGGTTCTCGATTCTCTTGCTTCTTTCCTTCTTTCCTTCTTTCCTTCTTTCCTTCTTTCCTTCTTTCCTTCTTTCCTTCTTTCCTTCTTTCCTTCTTTCCTTCTTTCCTTCTTTCCTTCTTGCCTTCTTGCCTTCTTGCCTTCTTCCTTCTTGCCTTCTTTCCTTCTTTCCTTCTTTCCTTCTTTCCTTCTTTCCTTCTTGCCTACTTTCCTTCTTGCCTACTTTCCTTCTTCCTTCTTTCCTTCTTGCCTTCTTTCCTTCTTGCCTTCTTTCCTTCTTGCCTTCTTTCCTTCTTGCCTTCTTTCCTTCTTGCCTTCTTTCCTTCTTGCCTTCTTTCCTTCTTGCCTTCTTTCCTTCTTGCCTTCTTTCCTTCTTGCCTTCTTTCCTTCTTGCCTTCTTTCCTTCTTGCCTTCTTTCCTTCTTGCCTTCTTTCGTTCTTGCCTTCTTTCGTTCTTGCCTGCTTGCCTTCTTGCCTTCTTGCCTTCTTGCCTGCTTTCCTTCTTGCCTGCTTTCCTTCTTGCCTGCTTTCCTGCTTGCCTGCTTGCCTGCTTTCCTTCTTGCCTGCTTTCCTTCTTGCCTGCTTTCCTTCTTGCCTGCTTTCCTTCTTGCCTGCTTTCCTTCTTGCCTGCTTTCCTTCTTGCCTGCTTTCCTTCTTGCGTGCTTTCCTTCTTGCGTGCTTTCCTTCTTGCCTGCTTTCCTTCTTGCCTGCTTTCCTTCTTGCCTGCTTTCCTTTTTGCATGCTTTCCTTCTTGCCTGCTTTCATGCATGCCCTCTTTCTTTCTTGCTTTCTTTCTTTCTCGTTCTCTTGCTTTTTTTCTTTCTCGCTCACTTGCTTGCTTTCTTTCTCGCTCTCCTGCTTGCTTTCTTTCTCGCTCTCCTGCTTGCTTTCTTTCTCGCTCTCTTGCTTGCTTTCTTTCTTGCTCTCTTTCTTGCTTTCTTTCTCGCTCTCTTGCTTGCTTTCTCTCTATCTTGCTTGCTTTCTTGCTCTCTTGCTTGCTTTCTCTCTTTCTTGCTTGCTTTCTCTCTTTCTTGCTTGCTTTCTCTATCTCTTGCTCGCTTTCTTTCTCTCTTGCTTGCTTTCTCTCTTCTTGCTTGCTTCTCTCTTTCTTGCTTGCTTTCTCTCTCTTGCTTGCTTTCTCTCTCTCTTGCTTGCTTTCTTTCTCGCTTGCTTGCTTTCTCTCTCGCTTGCTTGCTTTCTCTCTCTCGCTTGCTTGCTTTCTCTCTCGCTTGCTTGCTTGCTTTCTCTCTCGCTTGCTTGCTTTCTCTCTAGCTCGCTGCTTTCTCTCTCGCTCGCTTGCTTTCTCTCTCGCTCGCTTGCTTTCTCTCTCGCTCGCTCACTCGCTTGCTTCCTTGCTTGCTTTCTTTCTTGCTTGCTTTCTTTCTTGCTTGATTTTTTTCTTGCTTGCTTTCTTTCTTGCTTGATTTCTTTTTTGCTTGCTTTCTTGCTTTCTTGCCTGCTTTCTTGCTTTCTTGCTTTCTTTCTTTCTTGCTTCTTTCTTGCTTGCTTTCTTGCTTTCTTTCTTTCTTGTTTGCTTTCTTCTTGCTTGGTTTCTTTCTTGCGGGTTTTCTTTCTTGCTTTCCTTCTTTCTGCTTTCTTTCTTGCTTTCTTTCTTTTTTTGCTTTCTTCTTGTTTTCTTTCTTTCTTGCTTTCTTTCTTGCTTTCTTTCTTTCTTGCTTTATTTCTTGCTTTCTTTCTTGCTGTCTTTCTTTCTTTCTTGCTTACTTGCTTGCTTTCTTTCTTTCTTTCTTGCTTTCTTTCTTGCTTTCTTTCTTGCTTTCTTTCTTGCTGTCTTTCTTGCTTTCTTTCTTTCTTTCTTGCTTTCTTTCTTTCTTTCTTTCTTTCTTTCTTGCTTTCATGCTTATCTTGTTCTTTTTTTCAATACCCGGTATCTGTTTTCTTGCTTTTTGATTCGATTCTTTCTTACTTGGAATCATCTTGCTTACTAGCTTTCTTACTTTCTTGTGATCTGAATCATAAAATTCGGTCTTGCTCTTGCTTCTTACTTCTTGCTATACGAACCACACTTGCGATTTCTTGCTTAAACTTGCTCCATGCTTTCTTGCTTACTTTCGATAAAACATAAACATTTGAATGTTTTCGCTTCCTTGCTGCTACAAAGTATCGACCTAACTTGCCTTTTTATTCTCAACTTTTGCCACTATTTCTCTTTCTTCTCAATCAATTATAGCCACAACTTCAGGTGTTTGCTTGATTGTTTCACCTTGTTGCTTGCTTGTTTTATAAATGAACTGCTTTAATTGAATCACCAGGTATTAAATCACAATTATCGATGTGTGCCTGCCTTAATTCTTATCTCCTTCAAAAAGTGACAATCGCTAATTATACCTTTCTGTGCAAACTTACTTCACCCATTTGTTACCTCCTATTTTAGGTTTTTTTATGAATTGCCGATCTTTCTGATTTCTTTCTTCTTTCCTTTTGACTCCTTTTTTTCTCTCCGATAGTGATTACCACCACAAATAAAGGTTGGTGTCTTCACTTGCCTTAACGATCAGGTCTTCAATGACTGCGCTGTGATCGTCTGCTGCTATAGTCTTGCTTGATTACCTACGGTTTTTTTCTTTCTTCAGCCCTGCAGCCAAGGGCTGCTCCAATTATCGGAACCGACTCTCAAAACAGTTTCTTTCTAACCTTGCGCTCTGATACAAAATGTTGGTTTCAGGCCCAAGATGATACTCAAACTCTTTCATCTTACTTGCAATGCATACATATAAATAGACTAAGAAAATACGTAAACATGGGTTAGTGACTTAGTGCTCCTATAAAATAGACCACTACTTGACATCCACCCACTACTTCACTATTTGATACCAAATGTTTATTTAAGCCCTTTGGAAACACACACTTGAAATGAAATAACCGGATAAAAAGAAAATCATATAAATAATTGAATAAATAATAACTTATAAAAGAATTTAAAAATATATTATATATAAGTGTGTGTACGTAATAGGGGTACATAATAAATTTTATTATAAAAGAAAATCAAAACAAAGAAGAAGACAAAACTATAACCATGAATCAAATGAATAAAAAAAGTAAATAAACATTTGATCAGAAAAATAAACATTATCTTTGACTTTATAAAATCTCCTTTTCATCATTGACCAAACTTTCTTGCATACCCACCTCAAATCGGAAACCATGGGAGCAGCCTAGTATTCACGCCGCCCTCTCCGTTAGTTTCAATCAGAATCGGAAAATGACATCTCATGCACTCCATCTTGGTCTTACAACCCCCTCACGTTATCCTTTATTTTGCTCTCCCGGTGGGGAATTCCGACCATCCTCTTACTGATTCTGACCAACCTTCTTCGACCACCAAATAAGAAACGAAACCCACCTTTGTCCATCTCCACTTGTTGTTATCTCCTTCGATTACCAGAAATATCGCAAACCCCCTTTGTAACTACGAACGTTTATTCCGGCGAGTGTAATAGTTCCTCCTCCGGTTCACCTTTTCTGCGGATCCGTTCCAACCGAAGACCGAGGTAAACGTAAACCACACCCTTAGAACTTATAAATTCAGTTAGTTACCTTTGTTTATATGTTCAAATATTTGAAAGTCAAGCGTATGTCGAAATCATCCCACAACTGGTTCATATTGAAATGAAAGGATACAACACATAACTTATAATTGTTCTAGGACTATTACAATAGCATTCTAAATGAACTAGCTTACACTTATTGTTATTATTACTGCTCTCATCTATTTTTACCCAAGCCCACACTATGGTTGTTATTATTTTATTTATACCAACTATTTAGGTTAAAATAAATTAAAGTTTTTGTAAGAATCTAGCCTAAGCGTTCATTGGTTAAACCATATGGTTATTTTTTATATTAATTGCTTGAACATTAAAAAAAAACACACACACACATATATATATATATGATTTGAAAGCGTAAATATAAATATGAATGTTAACTTTTATATATAAACATGAATCAAAAATGGATTTTTTAAAATTTCGTGTAAACTATCTTCTTGGTAATATAATTATGCCTTTTTAAAACAAAAATGCACTAAATAAAATCTTACATAAAACAATAATAATTAGCTATTAAAATATGATTGCAGTTATATTTAAAATCTTACCAAGATATAAACAGTTTACTCAAAACAAATAAAATAACCATATTCAAATTTAAGAGCATAAGTCACCTTACTAAGATATGAGTGATCTTAAAGCATCTATGGTTAATATGGTAACCTCATGAAAGATATATCATTTGTAGGATATCACGACCCCTTTTAGGAAACAAGTCCATCATTATGATGATACACTAGTCAAGGTACGGATTCTTACTCCTCTTTTTGTCGTTATGTAGTCCACTTGATTGTTAAAACCCTTTTGACTTTCACATTTCGTTGAAATTCTTATCATCTTTGACTCTAAATTTGTTCCATATGATCGTACGTCTATTGATATTATGATTCATTATTATTTTGTCATGCTACTTTGGATTTAGAATTATTTCATATGCAATTAAAAATTATTGAATTGAACTCATTATCGTATGTTCTTATATTATGACATAATTATGGATTCGCCTGATGTTTGAAGAGAACATATTTGAGATATATCATTGTTGCATTATTTTAGTTGTTGTATTCTGTTACCCGAGCATGTTCTTATTTGTGGGGGTGACCACAAGCATGTCATTGCAGCATCGATGACATGGCACCAACCATGACGGTGAGCCGAGATCACGACGTCTTCTTTGGTACTTGCGAGGTACATTGGCCATATTATGTTGAGGAGGCGTATGGACTGGTCCTAGGATATATGCATATGATTATGGTGGATTGTTGTTGTGTATGCCCACACTCCATTTCACGTTCGGTACATAGAGTCTGCAGCTCTATGTGCATGTCTGTTCTGATATAAGTTATTCGGTTCAATGGGTACATCCTTATGATACGATTTACTTTATTGACTTGTCATACTTTGATCGTATCATTTTATGTTATTTTATCTCTCGATGTTATTGCAGTTATTATTAGTATTATTTGTGCCTTTATCCGTACTGGGCATTCGGCTCATTCCGTAAATATTTGTTTTCACAGGTTCACAGGTTACTCCGGGCGGGATGTGAAGAAAGATAAATTAAGCTCTAGGATTTTTGTTCAGTGGAAGATAGCTATTTTTATAGCATGTGCTAGTTATCTACTTTTGACTGATTAAATAATATGTAACGAATACTTTATCCTAGGGCTCTCAGACGATGTTTTGATGTTGTATCCTTAACATTTCAATCATGAAACTATGTCTTATGTTATGATTACTATGATAGTGACACGTCAGTCTAATCTGGTTGGGGTGTTACATGAAACTTACGTAATGTGTTACTACTTGTACCATTGATAATAAAACTTACATCAAATAGGAAAAAACAAACAAACTTACAACTAAAATACTCTTACGTAAACTCCCTAAAGCCAGGAAAACAATCCCATTACTTTGACAAATTAAACTCTAATAAGACATGTGAAATAAGCAAATCATATCACCAACCCGTGATTGTGAACTATCGAACCATGACCCATGAACCAAACCCGATTAACCCAACACTCGGGAGTAAAACCAAAATTACTCACGTACCTTTATTTTTGGTTGGAAACTTTCATGGTAATAACACATCATAGAACTTACAGAGAAAATATTAAGTTTTCTAAAATGTATACTATTGTTATATATAATTTTTAAAAAAGTGTTACGCTTGTTTTCTAGCGTGTCATTGTGTTTTGCTGCTAATCATTGTGTCTTTCTAAAAAATATCATGTTTTTATATAGTGATAGAATTCTAAAAATATAATAAGAATTCACATCATTATGTACAAGTAATACATGTGTACTTGTAATAAACAACATACAAGGATAATTTAGGTAAGTTATATAACTATAGCGGTTTGTTTTATATATACATGATAGTTGTTTTAATATGATATAAAAACAAGTTAGAAAAGCAAAAAAGGAAAACATTTTGAAATATGCTCAAGTATTTTTAAAAAAGGACGGACATAATTATGAGGTGCTATCATACAAAGTAAGGACATAACTATGTAATGCGATTATATATATAAAATAGTGTGACCTAAAGTATAAACAGGTTATTTTCCAATAAATATATATAGTCGTGTGACATAAAGTGAGTATATATATGTATGCACCCGTAGATAGTGTTGTGAGTTTTAGTACGAAAGGCTATGTATTACAATTATATATAGGTTTTACTTTCTATTAAGATTTCATATCGATGGTACAATTGTTAAGCATCACAACGTATGCGTGTGACTTAATTAAAGTAAGGATGTGGCTATGTAATACAATTATACATTGGCGTGACTTAAAATAAGGGCATGACTATACTTTCTGCAAAATAATCAAATCTTAAAAGTACTTTTACGGTCTTGAATTGAATTGTAACTTGATGGAATAAAATATATAAACAATGTAGCGGATAATGTTGTAAACACGTCAAGGTGAACTATATGCTATCAAAACACCAATAAAATGTTTTCCACAAAAATCATATTTATTAGATTAAGCATATGCACAAAAACTTCAATTGAACTACTCGATATAACTTCAAAAAGTTTTGACGTGAACACAATTAGCGACTAAAAAATTAAAATATCCACCGATCAATGCCCGGTTGCATTAATTCATCAAATTGTGCAAACCAATTGCAGTAAAACAGCCTTAAGATCAATCATATGCTGAAAAGTAGAAAGCATCATTAGGGATAATGGTTGTTGCTTGGTAACTATAGCATTAAATTGTAGTGGCCAAAGCCGGTGCTGAGGATTTAGGGGCGAGTTAGAGAAATGAGCTCCAAACAAAAAAGAAAATCTTTTATCACTTTTTTATTTTTTTAATGGGTTTTAAATTATTTTCGTGTGATGAGCTAATTGAATGGACTAAATGGTTCAACCCAAGTTATATTTGGCTAAAATGAGTTAATTTAAAGCATGTAATGAATAAATTTTATAGAGTTTTTAACACACACTATATATATATATAAATATATATATAATTTTTCTAAAAATATAGGCCCCTCGGGAGATTGGCCCATGGGCGATTGCCCCTCCCTTAAGCCGCCCCCGATAGCCGCAATACAATGATCATCAATGTTGTTCGATCTCTCAAATCATCAATTCGAGACACAAGCAGAATTAGCAAGTGGTGATTGTAAGTAGCAGTGGGTATAAAAACCCAACTGCAACTAATTTTAGTTTACATGTTTATGCAAGTCTTCTAATTCAACATAATGCAACAGTTGCAAGCTACACACACTTCAAACAGTCAAACTCAACGGCAAGAGGAGTTACCCCACGGTCCGGGGGGAGGTTCACATAATCATGCCGCAACAACGAGGGGGAGGCGGGTTCACTGCCACCCTCGTCATTCACATCACGGCAACAGCGGCGTCAAATTATATAGGTACTATACCACATAGTCTCACTATAACATCACTTATAATTTACTAGACTAAATACACAAATAATCATTTAGGTTTACTCAGATTCCACCTTTCATCCCTGCAAATTAAAAACTACAGGTTTAATCAATTAACTATATATGGGTATGGAAAGGCTAAACAAAGATATGGATTTATGACCATTGAATGTATTGTAAATGAAATGGATATAAGAAGAATGTGAGGGTCTTTTGTGCAACTATGTTGAATATGAAAGAGGTATAATCCAACAAGAGGAGATTGTAGCCGGTGGGGTGATGGAGTCATTATGTCTTCTTATGTTGGTTAACCACACGGCAAAACAAAACAAGCTTTCTGTTGATGTCTACGTAGTACTGTTGCCGTTGGCATGTCCCACCATGTTCGATTATATAGATCAACCGTTCTTTTTATCGGATTGAAATTTTCCATAACTTTATTTGTTTGTTTAATTAAAGGTTTTGAAACTATTAGATAACATATGTAGTCTAGATTTGATGTGTTGTGGGATCCGGAACAGATACGAAATGAAAATAATAATAAAGACGTGTGTGCATAGTAGATCTAGATTCTTAATCTAGACAAATCGATGTTAAGATAGACGTGATGGTAACTTCCTAACTAATTAGGTATAAAAAGAAAGAAGAGGTGAAATTCTAATTTGACATTTTAAGAAGTTTAATTTATGCGGCTTGTTCCCCAAGGACATTCTGAGCCTATATTTTGATACTAATGATTACTCGTTCATTTTAGTATTTTTCTAACACAACAAAAAAATGAAATTCTAAGTTGACATTTTAAGAAAGGGACACTTCAAATCGTAAATTATTTTAAACAAAAGATAGTTCTAACTTTTTTCCTAGTTTTTTTCAACAAATTTAGAGAGCTGATTTGAATTTGAATTTTGAATGTTCAAATCTGGTTTGAATCAAATTCAAAAAGAATTCAAACCTATAAATTTCAAAACAAATCAATTGGATTATTCGAATTCGAATTATATATTTATATATAGTCATAGCTTTACATAAGAACTAATTTTGCCTAGGTATCTTACTGAATGATTTAATCACTCAATACAGGATCAAACGAACTTCGCTTAAACTTATATAGCTTCCTTCAAATTGACTCGTAAAGAAATTGAAGGTACCAAAGACAGCCAAAATCATTCTTCTATGTTATGAGTAAAAGACATCATCTCTATATATACACAAGAATGATCTCGATAAGAAGGAAACTAAATCAACTAAATTAACCACAAAACTTGGACAATAAAATAGGAGATAAGCATGGAAACTAAATAAGAGATAAACATAGGATTGTAATTCAATTCAAATTCCAATACTCCCCCTCAAGTTGGAGTGTGTAAGTCGATAACACCCAACTTGCCAAGTAGGAATTGAAGTTGCGGTGCTCCTAGCCCTTTAGTGAAAAGATCTGCTATCTGCATCTTGGAGTGAATGTTGGTATGGGCATATCTTGGTTTCAACGTGTTCACAAACAAAATAACAATCCATTTCAACGTGCTTTGTTCGTTCGTGAAAGACGGGATTATTAGCAATATGTCTGGCCGCCTGGTGTCACAAAACAAAGGAGTAGTTCTTCAAAAGACACATCTAAGTACCGTAGAAGCCAATACATCCATAAGACTTCGCTTACAATATTAGCCATGGAACGATATCAGCCTCAGCCGAAGAACGAGATACAACAGTTTGCTTCTTTGTCTTCCAGGAGACCGGTGCACCCCCAAGGTGAAGAACATAACGTGTGTGAGATCGCCTTGTGAATGGACAACCCAACCAGTCTGCATCACAGTAAGCAGATAGATGAGAGCCGCTATCACGAGGGAGAAGAATGCCTTGACCGGGAGTGTTCTTTAAATACTGGAGAACATGAAGGGCTGCGTCAAGATGGGGTTGTCGCGGATCAGAAACAAACTGACTTAACACATTCACCGCATACGTAATGTCTGGTCGTGTGGCTTGTAAGTATAGAAGACGACTCACCATTCGACGATATATTGGTCTTCGTCTACTTTTGGCTCACTGTCAGCTTTATGAAGTTTTAAGTTTGGCTCCATTGGGAAGGAGCTAGGACGACATCCTCGCATCCCACAATCATCAAGAATGTCGAGAGTGTACTTTCTTTGGCTTAAGACTAGGCCCTTAGACGTTCTAGCCACCTCAATACCGAGGAAGTATTTGAGGTTTCCAAAATCTTTGATGCTGAAGCGTTTATCCAGGTCATCTTTCATGGCTTGTATCTTATGTTGGTCATTGCTGACCACGATAACGTCATCAACATAAATTAAAGCCGCCATGAAACTCTCCATCCTTATAAATGAAAAGAGAATAATCAGCCTTGCATTGTTGAAAACCGAGATTGAGAAGGGATTGAGTGAACTTTTGATACCAATTCCTTGAAGCTTGTTTTAACCCGTACAACGAATTTTTAAGCTTGCAGACTCGATTTTCTTTTTCTTTAGCGAAGCCTTGCGGTATTTTCATGTAGACCTCTTCTCTAGGTCACGTGAAGGAATGCGTTGTTTACATCTACTTGATTAATGATCCAGTCTTTCTTAACTGCCACTGCAAGCAAGGTTCAAACGGTGACAAGCTTTGCAACTGAAGCAAAAGTATCATCATTATCGATGCCCTCTTGTTGGGTAAAGCCCTTTGCTACAAGACGCGCTTTGTAGCTCTCAACTTCTCCATTTGGTTTATATTTGATCTTGTACACCCATTTCGAGTCTATGGCGCGTTTTCCCTCCAGTAGACTTTTAAGAGACCACGTACCATTTTCTTCCAATGCACGAATCTCCTTTTTCATAGCCTCTTTCCACCTTTCATCCTGCATGGCTTGTTAGAAGGTTTTTGGCTCATCATTTGAATTGATGGCCGCTAAGAAAGCCTTGTGCTTATTAGAAAAATTATTATAAGCAACAAAATTTGAAAGAGGATGTATCGTTGACGAGCCTTGATTGGGGTTGGTAAGCATGGGATCGACAGACGGGGGAAGGTGCACGTAATAGTCTTGAAGTTGGGCCGGTTGCTTTTGGTCTCTCTTCCCGTGTTGTAGCCCAATAGTTGCATCTTGGGCTTCTGTTTGATCTGCCATATGTGTCTGAGAGTGGGCTGACTTGTTGAATCGGGTTCTGTTAGAGGGCTGCTTGGTTGCTCATGCCCAAGCTCAAAAGTGGGTGTTAGGTTGTGCAAGTCTGGAGGCTGACATTGTTCCTTTTCTTCAACATGTATACTTTGGTTTGATTTAAGCTTTCATCAATGGGTACATGATCCTTTTCAAAGGGATCGTCATTTTGACACTCAATTGCCGCATTTTTAAAAGGAAAATGCTCTTCATGGAATTTAACATCTCTTGACACAACTAATTTTTTGCTTTCGAAGTCATATATTTTGTACCCCTTTGTGCCCGGGGGTATCCAAGAAAAACCCCGGGTCTGCCACTCATCTCAAACTTGTCTCCTCTAGTATTGGTATTCCTATAATATGCTAAGCAACCAAATACCCTCATAAATTCATAATCGGGTCTTCTGTTGTATAGCAATTCATACGTGGTTTTTTTCAATCACACTAGAAGGCAATCGATTGATCAAATGAGATGCAGTTAGCACACACTCTCCCCAAAATCTCTTAGGTAAATTCGCCTCAAATCTCAAGGCACGTGTAGTCTCTAAGAGATGTCGATGTTTTCTTTCAACAATATTGTTTTGTTGAGGGGTGTGTAGGCAAGTAGTTTCTAGTAAAATACCATTTTTACTATAAAAGGATAACATTTCATTGGATGTGAACCATTATCACATCTAATCCTTTTAACATCCAAATTGTGTTTTCACCATTTTATGGAAATTCTTTAGACAACTACTTGCTTCATGCTTAAACTTTAGAAGGAATAACCAAACCACCCTACTAAAATCATCCATAATTGTTAAAAAATAACTTTCTCCCGTAAAAGAAGGTGATCGGTATTTTCCCCAAACATCACAATGCAATAAATCAAACATGCAATAGATTTCGTAACACTAATTGGAAAAGGATTCTTTGTGTGTTTAGCTTTAGAACATGAATCACATAAATTGTTAAACTTAAAATTTCTTAGAAACTAATGTCTTTGAGTTTTTCAGCCGAAGCATGCCCCAACCTTTTGTGCCAAGTGTCGTTACTCACTACCATCACCTTCTTTTCATCTTTGATCATCCCCATCCGATACAATCCCTTTTTATGTCTACCCCCACCAATCAAGTTGCTCATCCGGAGATCCTGCATTACACAGAAATCAGGGAAGAATGAGACTACACACTGTAAATCGTGGTCAATTGCCCAACGGATAAGAGGTTGCATTTAAAATCGGGGACATAAAAGACTCCTTAATCCTAGTGCCCCCTTCAACGATGCAATCGCTCCTCCCTTTAACAAGTATTTTAGACCCATTGGCTATAATAACCGGGGCTTCAAAAATATTTTTAGTTTTGTTGGTGATGAAGTCAGTAATAAGTGATTTGTTCGGTGGCTCCTGAATCAATCACCCAATCATCAACCCCTTCTTCTTTAGCCATACGAGGATTTTCATTCTTCTGGTTGTCACTTTCCTTTCCAAAAGTGTTTTAGAACAACATGTATTGTTCCTTTGAAAGACTTGGGATAGGGCTGGTATCTGCTTCAATGTATGCTGCTTTTGTTCCTTCATGCTTTACTTTGTTTCCTGGCCACCAGTCCGGATAACCAATTATCTAGAAACAACCTTCTTTGTTATGACCATCCTTGCCGCAGAAAGTGCAATGCTCCACAATATCACTACGCTTTACATCCTTGGCCACCATCTTCTCGCGTTTTGTTGTATCTCGATTGGAGTTCCACTCGCGTCGACCGGGGAGAGAGGCCTTGAACACTGTAGCCTCGATCGCCGGCTTCTTATCATGAGAGATGGCTCTTTGCCTCCCATATTATGCAACAAGATGGTAGGCATTACTCAGACTAGGAATGGGCTTTGAGGCTAGGATCTACGTTTGATGACTGAAAAGTCATTGTCCAGCCCTATAAGAAATTCATAGAGTCTCTCTTTCTCCTTGCTTGGTTTATCTTTTTTCCAACGTCACAGGTACAACCTTCACATGTGCATCGTGGCGACGACATAACAGAAGCCATTTCGTCCCAAAGGCTGCATAGTTTTGTGTAGTAGGCTGATACGAATGTTCCTGACTGTTGTGTTTTGGTCAATGCTTGTTGTAATTCATAGGCCCTGGGCGCGCTTTCTTTTCCAAACCTTTCGCGTAGATCCGACCATATCTCGAATGCTGAATCAACATACTTTACACTGCTTCTTATCATTTTCTCCATGGCTATTTGTACGCCACCCCTTTAGCATGGTGTCACAATGCATCCAGGGCATGTATTCGGTTGATGTCTTTTCAGGTTTCTTAATGGTTCTATCAATGAAGCCAACTTTCTTTTTTGCAAAAAGGAAGTTCATCATCTCCTGTGACCAATCCATGTAATTGTGATCATTGAGTAGATCGTTTACATGGAGTTGTTTGGGGTAGTCTGATGGGTGGATATACAATGGTGAATTGATCGGGTGCTCCATCTTTTCTGTTGGGTTCTTCGTTTCTCTTGTCGCCTTCATCACCCGCCATGGTAATGGACCGGTGGTGATTTCAATTCTTCGATCGGATTTTGTTTCTTAGAGCGAGATTAACCGCTCTGATACCATAAATAAATTGAAGGTACCAAAAACAACCAAAATCATTCTTCTATGTTGTGAGTAAAATACATCATCCCTATATATACACAAGAATGATCTCGATAAGAAGGAAACTAAATCAACTAAATCAACCACAAAACTTGGACAATAAAATAGGAGATAAGCATGGAAACTAAATAAGAGATAAACATAGGATTGTAATTCAATTCAAATTCCAATAACTCGTCCTATAGTTGCATCTATTATTAGAGATAAGAAATCTCTCTAACTACAAAATCAGATTTTGCTAGTAAAAAACATACATCAGAAATTCAAAAAGTAAGTACAAAAATCAATGAGACTACACATATTTTAAAACAGACAATACAAAATTTAATGAGACAACATAATCTTGTGCATACATATATGTATCTACACATATATATATAGGAAGGTTATCCTTAAAAAGGTACTATCTTGTTCAAAATGAACAACCTGATTTAAAAATTTGTGTTGTCTGATTAATTTTAAACTATATTTTGAATTTGCAATGTCTATATAAATATTTGTACTATTGAGTTCTGAATTTGTAGTTTGGGAGAATAATTTTTCACTTATTATACATCTAACTATAGGACAGGTTGATACCATACCACTAGAATGAATTTAATTATAGTTCATTTGACCCAGCTTTAAGGTGGCTAACATCTTATTAGGGTAATAACACAAAAATAAGTTTTATTTGACCACATGCATGTATACATACACACACACATAAATATGTATGTATGTATGCATGTATGAATGTATGTATGTACGTATGTGACACCCTCAAAATCCACTTGCGGAGTTCTACCGCGAGGCGTGTGAACAAACCAGGATCACAGTCAATAGTTACTCAGAACGACTCTATATGCCATAATTTAAATAAAATCAACCAAAGTACAAACTTTAAACTGTGCGGAAGCGTTTGAAAAAAAACAACCCAAAGAAATAAAAGTGTATACTATGGCAAAACATGTGCCAACCCAAAAGAGTAAACATTAATCATTAAAATACTAAAAATGTCTTGAAGACCGAGTCTTAGAATGCAAGTGAACCATGTAGTGCTCCTATGGCAATCAAGCTAATGACATGAGAATAGCATACTAAAATGTCAACACAATGGTTGGTGAGTTCAAGAGTTGATATTCAAACATAACAGTTAATAATAGAGATATACAACTAGTGCATTGTAACAGATAGCTAGTCCATTAACAATAAATATAATTCATAGTGATTTCGCAATTGAAGCTGACTGTGTTACGTTGTGCCTCCTGTCACGAGGTCATGACAATGTTCAATAGGACAAATTGCACCCGATTGACCTCGAGTCACACAGGTGGGGCTCGTCAGACCCAGTAGTACTACCCAAATTTCCCCGCTATTCAATATTAACAATTCGAAAGTGTGAGGACTTTTCCATGAGATCAACACTATATTATATTATACACAACTTGAATATATAAAGCGTTTTTGATTTACCAGTATGCTATCTCCCCCAAAAGAGATTAAATAAAGAGTGGGGCATGAACTCACCTGATATGCATATAGATACTTAGAGTTTGACTTGACTGACAGAGTGGACAGACAACCCTCAGAGGTTACCTAGATCATATAAGTATATGAGTACGTGCAACAGGGAACATGTGAAACCCTAAGTACACTAAAACCAAAGACTCAAGGTTTCAGAAAATAATACATTTGACTCAGTTGACCTGTTGGTGACTTTATGTGTTGTAAACCATTTAAGCAATCATACACATATATCATACAAGTTTAACATTCAAAAGGTTCATATGTATGCTACATTATCCAGGTATATCACTTAAATCATCATACAACCAAGTATCATACAAGTCATGCGAATCTAGAACATTAACATGTCTACTAGTTATAACATAATTAACATGTCACACAAAGATCAAATCACGCACCACATGCCATGTGAAGCCACTCACGACTTCACACCCTAAACCCTGCCAATCCTACTAAGTAAGGGCCTCAGATTCGCATGCGTGTATGATGATCACATTCACATTCACTAACCATTTACATACATTTAACATACATCACAACAATCAATTTCCAGTCCCAAGCATGATGCCTTAACTACTAACCAACACCAATATCATACATGATCATCAAGGTCCTAACACCACCCATGATTATCCAAACATCTCATACAACTATATTAACATGTTCCAACCACATTAGAATTCATCCATGAACTTACTAACATGCTCCTAACATCTCTAACATGATCAACTATCATCTTTCACATTTTGCATAAATAAAGTTTCCCATTTGGGAATGCACATCCCAATATCTATCAAGCATCCTATGCATTCATGAATTCATTAATAATATACCAATTCAAGTTCATATCAACATCTAAACATGGTCAAAACATCCAAACATCAAAACTCAACAATTCATATCCTAAAAAGTTACTATCTTTAGTAATGTATGAACTATAACATGTGTTCTTGAATTCCCAATGCTCACAACAACAACCTAACATCTAATCGTCACCATGAAAACATCCATAACATCAATTCATCAATAATTCAACATTACATGCAAAATAAAGTTACTATTCTTAGTAACCTATGAACATCAACATCAATTCATCAATTTCTTGCAAAATCAATGTAACCTAGCATTCATACAACCTAGTAATCATCAAACATTCATCAAACATCATCATTCATCCCATTCATACCAATTTTCGAATTAGGGTTTGCTTCCAATCAAAGTCCATGATTAAACCACTAAAAACATACAATTCATACATAATCGACGTTAACTAACATGTATACAGTTTAACTAATGTACTAACAACATCAAACAACACCAATTCGACTCCATGAACACCAATTTCGCAACTAGGGTTCGGCCCTTATGAAAAGTCTCACCAAACATGTAAAATCTAACCTCTAAACACGAGTTAACTTGCAATTGATGATCCCACGAGTTGTATGCCTTGAAATCGATCCAAACCAATGCTTCTTGATGATTCTAGGCTGAATTCGAATGGGAGAGGGGAAGAGAGGGGAGGTTGCGGCCGATTGCGTAGGGGGTAGGGGGTAGGGTTTAGAGTTGTTTTGTTTAGTTAATTATTGCATAATTACCCTTTAACCCTTGTGTTTTGCATTTTATAAAAAGGCATTCTTTTAAACACTTTTAAAATGGTTTTTAACTACAATAATAAACATATAAACTCATGGTAACAATTATATATTTTATCTTTATAAAACACAAGCATACGAACTAATACACACGTTCCCACGTTACGCGATTAATTCCCAATTAACATATAAAACACACAAACAAATAAACATAATATAATAATCACATAATCAGTTAAATTATCAATAATTTAACGTTTCTAATTATATTTGGTCACCAACGTTAAACGATACTAGTGTGTGTTTACGACATGTGTATGCAAAACTTAACGCAACTAACGGAGTTTGATAACGGAAATTTACCGGATGTCACATTATCCCCATGTTGAATGAATTTTCGTCCCGAAAATTACGTTACATGGTGAGAGTGTTCCATCACTGGTCCACTGCATTGGCACACAGAAATCGAAATCGAGTGAGTTTTGGATGAGTTGTCACATCATCCCCATGTTGAAAGAAATTTCGTCCCGAAATTAACTCAATACCTTCGTCTGCTGGCATCATCCTTTCGAATAGCTGAGGGTACTTAAGATTCATTTGATCTTGTCATTCCCATGTGAATTCCGGTCCACTGGACCTATTCTTTCCACTATTTCAAATGGTCCAACGTACCTCGGATTTAGTTTCCCTCGTTTACCAAACCGAACTACGCCTTTCCATGGTGAGACTTTCAACAAAACCTTGTCACCAACCTGAAACTCTAAAGGTTTCCATCTCTTGTCAGCATAACTCTTTTGTCTGTCTCGCGCTGCAGCCTTACAGTTCGTATCTGTACAATCTTCTCGGTTGTCTCATGAATTAACTCTGGACCTGTTAGCTGACTATCACCAATTTCTGCCCAGCAAACTGGTGATCAACATTTTCTCCCATACATCACCTTGAAAGGTGCTGCCTGTATACTAGTATAAACTGTTGTTATAAGAAAACTCCACCAATGGCAGGTGAATTTCCCAGTTATTCCCGAAATCAATCACACAAGCACGTAGCATATCCTCTAACGTCTGTATGGTACGCTCACTCTGGCCATCCGTCTGTGGGTGATATGAAATACTCATATCTAATCGTGTACCCAAAGATTTCTACAATGATTGCTAGAAATATGACTTGAAATGAGCGTCGCGGTCGGAAATAATTGAGATCGGTACACCGTGTCTTGAAACGATCTCTTAAGGTACAGTCGAGTTAATTTCTCCATCTTATCCGTTTCCTTAATTGCAAGGAAATGAGCGACTTTGTCAATCGATCCACAATAACCATATCGTGTCACAACCAGTACTAGTCCGGGGGAACTTAGTAACAAAATCCATGGAGATCTGTTCCCATTTTCACATTGGTATCTCAGGTTGTTGTAATAGTCTGGATGGTTTTTGATATTCCACCTTTACTTTCGAGCAGGTCAAACACTTGCTCACATACGTAGCTACATCCGCTTTCATGTTAGGCCACCAATAGTGCGCCTTCAGGTCATGATACATCTTGTCGGATCCAGGATGTATAGAATACTTAGATTTGTGTGCCTCGCTCATAACTAAATCTTAGATCTCCATAAACAGGCACCCAAAGTCTATCCATGAAATACCGAATTCCATCCTCTTTCACCACTAGCTGTTTATCCATTCCCCTTAATGACTCAGCACCAACATTTTCTGCTTTTAAAGCTTCTATCTTCCCCTCCTTAACTTGTTCGGGCAGTTGAGTACTGATAGTAAGCTATCAAGCTCGCACCCATCGGGATTTAGCTGTTTCCTTCCTGCTTAGGGCATCGGTAACTACGTTCGCCTTTCCCGGATGATACTTAATTGCGCAATCATAGTCATTTAGCAATTCCACCCAACGTCGTTGCCTCATATTCAACTCTTTTTGCTCGAAGATATGTGAAGACTCTTGTGATTGGTGTAGATAGTGCACTTGTGATCGGTATAGATAGTGCACTTGGTAACTTTTTGCGTATGTATTATGTATGTATGTATGTATGTATGTATGTATGTATGAATGTATGTATGAATGTATGTATGTATGTATGTATGTATGCATGCATGTATGTACGTAAGTATGTATGTACGTATGTATGTATGTATGTATGTATGTATGTATGTATGTATGTATGAATGTATGTATTATGTATGTATGTATGTATATAGGTATGTATGTATGTATGTAGGTATGTACATACGTACGTATGTACGTACATATGTACGTACGTATGTACGTATGTATGTATGTATGTATGTATGTATGTATGTATGTATGTATGTATGTATGTATATATGTATGTACGTACGTACGTAGTATGTATGTATGTATGTATGTATGTATGTACGTACGTACCTATGTATGTATGTGGTATGTATGTACGTACGTACGTACGTACGTATGTATGTATGTATGTATCTATGTATGTATGTATGTACGTACGTACATAAGTATGTATGTATGTATGCATGTATGTACGCACGTATGTATGTATGTATGTATGTATGTATGTATGTATGTATGATGTATGTATGTATGTACGTATGTACGTACGTATGTATGTATGTATGTATGTATGTATGTATGTATGTATGTATGTATGTATGTAACACCTGTTATTTTTTTAAAGTCAAAAGAAGAAGAATAAAGTGAAAAAAAGGAGAAAAAAAGATATTTCAACCCAAGTTGATAGATAAGAAGTGTCAAAAGGACAAAAAGGTTTGAAAGTGGGTGTAAAGTGGACATGGCCGCCCACTCCCTTCTCACAACACCCAGATCTTCGTTTTAGAGAGAGAGAAGAAAAAAGCAGAAAGCTCTCGGGTCTGAAGATGAACAAGAAGAAAAGTCGAATTCAAGTAAAGATTCATGATTTTGAGTGTTCTTAACTAGCCCTGCCTCGGTTGTATGCTTATGGTGTTGGTATGTTCGGTTGTGTGTTTTTTAGTGGGTTTCTAGGCGGTTGAACTGAAATACAAACAAGTTTGGAAGAAGCCATACTCAAGAGCTGCAAAGGTGAGTTCTAGGACCCCTCTTTTACTGGGTTTTAACTGTTTTGAGGCTGGAAATGCATGAATGTATGTTTTTAAGAAACTTGGTTTTATACCCGTATGTTTGAATGTGTGCATGTTGTGTTATGATGTGATGTTGGACTATGTTCATGCTTGATGATGTTATGGTTGTGTTTCTAAGGCTTAGAATGCACGCTTTAAGATTAGAACATGATAGATGAAGTTTGGGGACTGAACGTGATGAATAGTGTGCCCTAGGCTGCTCATGCGCCCAAACAGTAGTTCATACGCCTAAGTTTAGAAAAAAAACTGCTTAAGTGTTGACAAACACAGATGGAAAGTCAATGCGGATGAGTAATTCAAGCGACTGAGGAAATGCGGATGAGTATTCATGTGACTGAGGAAATCCGGATGAGTAAGTCATGTGACTAAGGAAATGCAGATAAGTAATTCATGCGACTGAAGAAATGCAGATGAGTAAGTCATGTGGCTGAGGAAATACAGATGAGTAAGTCATGTGACTACGGAAATGCGGATGAGTAATTCATGCGACTGAGGGAATGCGAATGATAAGTCATGTGACTGAGGAAATGCGAATGAGTAAGTCATGCGTTTGAGGAAATGCGAATGAATATGTTCATGCGACTGAGGAAATACGGATGAACAAAAAGAAATGCGGATGAACAAAAATAAATGCGGATGACAAAAGGGAAATACGGATGAACACTTGGAATATTTTCTGACATTTTGGGCAAAAAGTGTTAAGTGGGCCTTGGCTTGGGAGGTTCCTAGGGGCTATGTAAGTTGACTTTTTGAGGTCAAAGATGATATGATGGGCATGCATGATGGGAGATGATGATGATGTACGATGATGATGTATGATGATGATGATGTATGATGAATGATGTTTAAGATTGATGCTTATGCATGATGGTATGTATGATGTATATTATGCATGTATGATGATGTGTGATTGATGATGTTATGTTTATGTATAATTGCATGTGATGTTCTGTTATGTTCCTTATTACGTGTGATGATGTGACTTTACGTGGTGTGATATTGTTAATGAACGTAAAGTATTATCTTAACGAAGGGAAAGATTCAACATAATGAAAGAGGAATATAATGAATGAATGCATGCATTAATGAAAGAGAAAGTAATGAAAAGCCTTGCAAGCAACCTAAAGGGAGGTTCACAACTCATTGAGAGTTATTACCTTGTGTGTGTCTACAGCGTGCGATTTTGGCTAACTCATAAGGGTTTAGACACACAGTAAGAGTTCAGTCCCAGTGACTGCTCCAATACATGCGATTTCCTAATTACTGTGTGTCATACAGCGTGTGATTTTGGCTAACCCATAAGAGTTCACACACACAAGGGGAGTGTCCAACTATGTGTGTATCTACAGCATGCAATTTTGGCTAACTCATAAGGGTTCATACACACAGTAAGAGTTCATTCTTGGTGACTGCTCCAATAATGTGCGATTTCCTAATTACTGTGTGTTGTACAGCGTGCGATCTTGGCGAACCCATAAGAGTTCACACACATAGGGGGAGTCTGTCCTAGTGACCACTCCATACGTGCGATATGTGCGATACGTGTGATACATGCGAGATGTGCGATACGTGCGATATACGTGCGATATGTGCGATATGTGCGATATGTGCGAAATGTACCAAACGAACAATGATGAAGATAATAATTATTACCTTGATGTTGTGCGATGTGTGATCACTTGCATAGTATGAAAAGGTTTTAACGTATGGATGGTAATGCAATGTTGTTATAAAACTAGAACTCACTCAGCAACGTTGACTTTTTATGCATTTTCCAGGTGGCAGGTAAAGTTATTGAGGATGGCATGGGGCGGCTACTTGGCATTTTTGGATGGCATCCATTTGTTAGAAATATGATGTTTTTGTAATGTAAAGCAAATTATGATGTTTTGTAACCACTCAACATTGTAGTATCTTGCAAAGGTTATTATAATGAAAATGTTGTTTTTAATGTTTCCGCTACAACGTCTATTTCAAGTTAATGTAATTATATGTTTTATGAGCGATGATTGCTAGCTGTAAGTGTCCTGGGAACGGGGCCTTACAAGTTGGTATCAGAGCCAAAGTTTAAGTGAAATGGATAAATTTTCAAAATAAACCTTAACTTAAACTGAAAATGGGATGGAAAGGGAAGGGATCTTAGTCCGAATAGCTACGTGCCATCAGGTATTTTCTTAATGTTAACTGGCATTACGTGCGCATGTTATGTGTGTTATGTGTTGCTGGTAGATCTAGATGTTGATGTAGTCAGGATAGGTAATACTTAGGGTATGAAGAATAACGTAAGTGGCTAATCACATCTGGCCACTGTAATTAGGGACTTACTATACTTGACATAAACCGAGTTGTACCATTGAATGACCGTGTTGGTGTTGAATCTTTCAGTGTGTGTGTTAGAGGATGACTGGTGGTAGATCATCTAAAGCTTCACATGGTGGAGGTCATGGTGGTGAACCATGGGTTATGAGAGGAAGGCCTAGAGCCAAAAAGGGGTTCATGAAGAACCAAAGACCCCTCATCCGAAGGCGGTGAGGACAATGCTAACTTAAGGCCTTGATGAAGGAGGTTGTTGCTGAAGAGGTGCATCAGGTCATGCAGACAATCTTACCGTCTGTGGTGACTGAAGTTATCAAGGCTGTGAGGGTAGGAGAAAGGAAGGAAAGGAGTAGACCTACGGGCGAAAGGAGACAACCCAGACTGAGACAGTCTATCTAATGACGAAGAAGAAGAGGAAGAAGAAGAGCCTACGCCAGAGGCGGCATGGGGCTGCAACTATAGGGCATTTCAAAGATGAAAGCCCCTAACCTTCGATGGTAATGGCATTACTGCTGCCGCTCACCGGTGGGTGAGAGAGATGGAAGTTGTTCTGAACTCCAGTGGGTGCCTAAAGGACCAAAAGGTGAAGTTTTCTGCCCACTCATTTATGGACTCGGCTCTGTGTTGGTGGGACAATATTGTCCAAGCTGAGGGTAGCCGGGCTATCGGAAGAATGAGATGACTGGAGTTGAAGAGGCTGATGACTGAGGAGATTTGTCCTCACCGTGAGATGGACAAAGTTAAGAGGAGAGTTCCTACAGCTGGAGGCGGGAACGATGAGACATCAACAATACACCACCAAGTTCAATAAAATGGCACTGCTAGTACCTGATCAGGTGACACCTCTATCACGAAAGATCAAGAGGCATATTCAGGGCTTGCCAGCAGACATCCGCAGGCACATGATCGCTGTCTGACCAAGCACGTTTAGATCGGTAGTTAATTTGGCGGGGAGGTGTATGATGACATAACTATGGTGGTGGCTGAGTGAGTAGGAAGAATGGTGGAGATCGGGACTGGAATGGGAAGAGGAGTGGACGAGTGTGTCCCGATGAACAATAAGTGTGCACGGGTGGATGATCGACGTGTGGTCATATCTGGTGCGCAGGATCGAAGAGGTGTGGTAAATGCGGGAAGGAGCATTCGGGCGAATGCAAATGGGGTCAAACATCTGCTTCAAGTGCGAGAAGCCGGGCCATATAGAAAGGGAATGCGGGGTTGTAAGGTGTTACAACTGTGGAGAGAATAGTCACCTGAGTAGAGATTTTAAGAAACTGAGGGCTGAAGGATCAGGAGTGAAGAAGGTTGGAGGAGAAGGGCAGAGGGCAAGTGCCAGAGCGTTCATGATGACGCAAGGGGAGGCTAGGACGGACCCCGATGTTGTGTCAGGTACGTTTCTAGTAAACCAAACTTTAGCCTCTGTGTTATTTGATTCTAGTGCTAGTAGAAGTTCTATTTCTACGGCTTTCTGTGCTAAACTGCCTGTTAGTAGTAGAAGTGTAAATGCACCCTTTGATGTAGAAACTGCCATAGGAGAGTCTACCTAGATTCTGAGATGATAGTTTGTGACATAGAACTAGAAGTTCATGAGTTTCCAATTAGATCATTCGTGATGACCTTAGGCGGGTTTGATGTAGTCCTAGGAGTGGATTGGTTGGCGGACAACGAGGCGAACACTGTGTGTCGCAAGAAAAGATGATACGGTTGATAGCGCCTGACGAGAGTATGATGAAGGTTTATGGCGATCGAGTCACGAAGATTCTCAAGGTGATTTCGATTGCGGTGGCAGGAAAGTGCAGGAGGCGTGGATGTAGTGCCTACTTGGCTTATGTAAAGGATGTGGATACACTAACACCATAACCTTCAGATGCACCAAGACATGAAGAAAGATTTTTGGTGGCGGGATGAAGCGTGATATGGTGGAGTACGTGAGTAAATGCCTTACTTGTTTATGAGGTGAAGGCCGAGCATCAAAAGCCATATGGAAAGATCCAACCTTTGGATATACCGGAGTGGAAGTGGAAACACATCACCATGGACTTTATTATGAAGCTACCGCGTACTGCGTGAAGGTATGATGCCATATGGTTGATAGTTGTTCGTTTGACGAAGAGTGCTCATTCCTACCGATTCGCGAGACGTATTCATCCGAAAGGTTGGCGGATCTTTTCATCAAGGAGATCGTACTCGTCATGGTGTGCCGGTGTCTATTGTGTCAGATCGCGACAATCGGTTTACATCCAAATTTTGGAATAAATTCCACGGTGCGATAGGGACGAGGTTACATATTAGTACAGCTTATCATCCTCAAACAGATGGTTACTCAGAAAGGACCATTCAGACATTGGAAGATATGCTTTAGGCATGTGTCATCAATTTTGGAGGAAGCTAGGATGACCACTGACCATTAGCTGAGTTCTCATATAATAATAGTTATCATGCCAGCATTGGTATGCCCCCTTATGAGATGCTATATGGTAGGAGACGCAAAACACCCATATGTTAGGGTGATATCGGGCATCCAGAGTTAGCGAGCGTCGAAGTGGTTGAGGCTACGACTAAGAAGCTTGAAAATATCAAAGGCTTCATGAAGGCAGCCAAGGATAAACAGAAGTCGTATGCTGATAAACGACATAGACTGATTGAGTCCAAGGAGGATGACAAAGTTATGTTGAAAGTCTCACCTTGGAAGGGTATTATTCGGTTTAGAAAGCGGGGCAAGTTGAGCCCGAGATACATAGGGCCTTTCTGAATCATTGCTAGAGTAAGAGAGGTGGCCTATAGATTGGAGTTACTAGATGAGTTAAGTGGAATTCACCCGATATTCCATGTATCTCATCTGAGAATGTGTTTAGCAGATGAAGATATGACTGTACCACTGGAGGATATTGTGGTGGATGAACGGCCAATTATATGGAGCAACCAGTGGCGATCATTGATCGTAAAGAGAAGAAGTTTAGGAATAAAGTGGTTCCCCTTGTGCGTGTACAGTGGAAGCACAGAAAGGGATCTGAGTCTATGTGGGAGACTAAAGAAGAGATGAGACAGCATTACCCACGATTGCTTGAGCAATAACAGGTTTCAGGGATGAAACCTATATAAGGGGGTGGACTTGTAACACCGGTTAGTTTTTTAAGTCAAAGAAAGAAAGAAAAAAGTGAGAGAAAAGAAAGAAAAGATATTTTACTAATTTGAGGGGTAAAAAGTGTCAAAAGGACAAATAGGTTTGAAAGTGGGTGTAAAGTGGGCATGGCCTCCCACTCCCTTCTCACAACACCTAGATCTTTGGTTTTTAGAGAGAGAAAGAAAAGAGCAGAAAGCTCTCGGGTC